>BGZK01000040.1:600000-1013957 GCA_005406025.1 Eumeta japonica
TCTAGTGCGAGCCACTACTTAGTTTAGTGGTTAAACAACAAAAATAAATATTTCTAGGGAGGACTAGAAATACATGTAACAGAAGCTGAAAAAAAAATTTTAGCAAATATCAACGTGAGATACATATTTCAAGAGTTCTTTTAAAAACACTTTAAAGTTTTCAAGCAATTTTTCTGATTACGTCAATAATTGCAAAAATAATCGCTCCGAAAGTGGCAGAAATTGTGTCCCCCTTCTGTTTTCTAAGCCGTATGTCCAAAAATATGAAAAAAATTACAAAACTAACGCTTGATAAATACTTTCAACGAAAATTATTTTGAACATTATCGGATATAACGTTTTTGAGTTATTGTCAAAAAACTGATCTTCTCAAATATAGACGTAAGTGCCATGAAGATACGCTATTTCGCTTATGCACTTTAGTTTACATTAGTTTAATAGTAATAGGCGACATGCCTACTTATTTTTTTAGTTATAGGCGACTATAACTATTTTATACACGAAACATGGACAAAGTATAACAATGTACTTTTTTCTTCATTAGAGCATTCCTTTGTAATAATGGTTTCTGAACTCTATAATGAGCATGGTCCGACATGCTCTTGGTCAGTTTTTTATATAATATTTTTTGAATTGTAGATAGAAAATATTTTTTGAATTTGTGTCCATCCTTCGAACAATATATTCATGGAATCTGAAAAAACTTAAATAATTCTTTATAAATTATCTCCATAAAAGACATTTTAAGCAAAATCTTTTAATAGCTTTTTAGATAATTACAATTTTCATTTGTTAATCGTAACAACCTAATCAGCGGTGTATACGAATGTCAATTTAATACTTATACTAAATACATACCTATCAAACATATATTTGTGCTCATGTTATGTCAAACAGCTTTAAACTTATTAACAGTAACAAGATGCGCGTTTTATTTAAACTTTGTGCAATTGCAAATTACAGGTCATTTTGATTGTTGGTACGGAACCCTAAATTCAGAAGGCCGATTACCACATCGACCGGGTTTTTTTATAAGTACACAACCAAAAGTAATTGTCCGTTTTGAAATCGCTCTTTTGTTACACGTGTTAACTATATCGACAAATAACTAATATGCACATTCAAACACATCAATTTGTAAACGCATGGAAGTCTCTCACAACGTCATATATTTTCATAAGCGGTTTTTTTCTGAGATTTAAATAGTATTAATATAAATTACAATCAAGACTTGAGCCCCTGTAGAAAGTGCAGTAAGGATATTCATACTTGAATATATTTTTGTATACTATTTTTTTAAATATCCATTAAAATGATCTTAATTTAACATGTTTTCCTTTTTTTTATTGCGTATTTGAAGGGAAAACAAGCAGGCGAGCCATCAGAGAGTAGATAGTCACCGCTGCCTATGAACACTGTCAACCTTAGAGGAGTTATCAGTAAGTGGCTGGCCTCTTGGGAGTAAATAGGATATCATTGGACTATTTCCTTCTGCTATTAAGACGAGGGATCGGGTTGGAGGAGAAAGAGGGGATGGGTCACCGGAACTCTCACTCACTTGTAGAAACGAAATAAAGGAAGGTTTTACTTCACGTCTCTATTCTGTAAGAGTGCAGCATCTCTTCCGTCGAGCAGACCAATTTTCGAGCTGCATCCAAATTGGCCACATTATGGCTACCACGTGTTATAATTCCAAAGCACAACCTTCATTGCTGGTTGTCAGACTCGAAAAAGCGATGAATTCACACTACAACAAAATATCTGTCGGAACAATGTTAGGCTAAGATAAAGGTCGCTACTTATAAAAATAGTCACGATTTGAAGAAATTTTTCTGTATCCTCATTTTGTCGCGAAACAATGCAAGAACCAGACGCATAGAGCGAATATCGTCGAGACCGAAGCGAGTGCCTAAACGCAGAGGCGAGCAACAATGGGTCATTACACGCGCAGGCTTCGAATAGTAGTTAAACATAGCCTATTGTTAGCGAAAATATTGCTTACATACTTACTGTTTCGCCATGAGCATTTTGGCGCGCCTTCAGTATTAAATCACACACTTTTCGTCGTAAAGTTAAACCAGAGAATGCATCATATACATTCCTTAGTCCAACTTTTCACAGTTTTAACTTTCCACGTTATTGTTTTCGAGTTTATTTATATTTATTTTGACTCAGTTTTCATTTGGTCATTTCAACAATATTCTTTAGTATTTGAAGTTTTTATTCAACACCGTTTCTAGTGATGTTTTCACATAGGAATCTGATGAAATACTATGTAGAGACGTAATTTATAGATTAAATTCTGTCTCTACATAGTTATATTTCGGCAATTTGTGTGGTAAGTATTAGGTTTGCGACTCTTTTAATTTGTATATTAATTAAATAATGCATTGTTTCTACGTATTCTTTTAATTAAACAACGACTTGACCAATCTCGAGAAAATTTTGGAAACAGAAATAAAATAGGATTTCGTAAATTATGGGCTATATAAAATGTCGATAGTATCAGTTTCTTTGTTTGTCCGGGTTATACTAAGAAACGGCTTACCGGATTCAAATTTTCATAGATGTAGAATATCTCCTCAAATACGAAATAGAATCTTTTACGCAGAAAAAAAATATTTGAAAAAATAGTAGCATTATCTTAAAAAGCATAGAAAACGGCATCGTCAACGGCACTGGAACAGAGAGCAGGAAAGAATCACTGTTAACTTTTAATTTAAGCATAATGAAGCCTGTAGGAAACGGCCACAAGTTTTATATTATCAGTAACTTTGTATTATTAGTAACTAGTGCATATTCCTTTTTATTACACTTTTGCTTTTATCGGGCTACTGCAGAAAAGTAATTCACTGTCGAATCCCCGTTTTTTTTGGGCGCTGTAGGTTACGAAAGTATAAAAGAACTGTATTAAGGATTGTATGGAATTTAAAAAAATAAATGGCGAGAAAACAACCTAAAAGCGATTTCGCGTCGAACGGTCCCATATCGATATTTTTAGAAGTTTTCAACTGATGCTCGAAAAAAAATAGTATTCATTATGTATACACAGAATACCTAATACTATAACCTTATCAATTTCCGATGCAAACAAGTTTAAGGTGTGCATCTGTATGTCTGTCTGTGGTAGGTCCCAAAAGGCCGGACAGAATTTCACGTTTTCCTTTTTTTTTTTTTCTTCCAACGGCGATTTGATCTAGAGTGCCTTTGCTATGCCTCAACGAAATTCTGTTTATACATTTGAAGATTATGAATTCTTTTCTAGTTAATGAATGGAATGGACCATCTTCCACCGGTCTGATTTAGAAGAAATTTAGTATTCTAATACTTTTTTGATATTAGAAAAACACTGTAACCTTGAATTAATGCTGCCGCATTATATAGAATTTGCAGGATACTTAACTCAATTTGCGTAGGAGGTGTTGTTTTTTAAGCTCATTGGTCTCAATGAATAGGTGGTAGATAGACGGTGATCAGGGTCTAATGATGGAATAGGAAACACGAATGAGGATGAACAACTTAGGGATTCTATTCTGAATTCACGCGTCCAATCGATATGAAATTTTGGTATACGATGTAGTACTTTTTATGGCGATGCAATATAAATTTGTAAAATGAATGAAAAAATTAGCGAGTGGATGAATAAACACGATATCGATACCAATTCTTGTATATTTGTTTGTTTATATATACCAGCTATCTCGGAAACGGCTCTAACGATTTTCATGAAAAATTTATATTTAGATAAAGTTTAGTGTTTCAAGTTTATCTACATGTTTTTCCCGGGAAAACGCGATTTTTCAAGAAAAAAATTAAAAACCGGGATATGAATGCTTACTTACTAAACATATAGATATTTCGCCACGGCCTTTACAGTTGCCGTGGAGCAGCGGCTTATCACGTATGCTTTCTATGCAAAAGATCCCGAGTTCGAGCCTGGGGTGCATCTTGGTTACTTTAATTTCTTTTCTTTAATCACGCTTTTTAATTTTTATAATTATGACAAGCTTTTATCTTGCAAGTTAAATTTGATCCAATTCCGGTTGCTTTTTTAAATTAATTTTATCAAAATACCCTCAATTTTAGTTTTTATTTTCATGGTTGTTTTGGAATATTAATTTGAAAATGTGTCAGTCGTCAGTTGTGGTTCAATGGGAAACGAATGCCATCTTGTTTAAAAGATAAAACTACGATCTCAATACGATCTCATTAGTAGCACTAAGTAAGTAGTGAAATATGTCAAATATTACAAATTGCACAGAAATCATTAAAAAAATATTTTGGAAACATTAAAATCGCCTCAGACAACCATATTTTATAATTTTAATATTACGACACTTGATATTTTACTGGTATAATGGACTGTTTTTTAATCAGCGAAATGAAGTGACATTAGTTTTACTACTTGGTATATTTACAGTGTTTTATACACTTAGTGTATCCAAAAAATAATCCGAGCAAAGCTCGGTTGCCCAGCTAGTTATATCATAATACGTGAAATATAACAAGGCACGATGGTACGAAGGACCGGCTGCTAATGTGGGAGGTGGTCTAAAGCGATCAAGTGAAAGAATTATTACAATTTGGTAAGATAGAGTAGGATACTGAATACAGTATGGATGGTGTAGTGCTACAGTCTACAAAAAAATGGTACAATACGATGTACTGTTTAATGCGTTTTAATTACTGATAGTGGCTTTAATAAAAATAATTAATAATCAACATAAAATAATTTAAATATTGCTTTTTTATGTTTGCAATTGTGCAAAAAGAGATCTGTCATGAAGATTATTGAATAGCAATATCCTAAGAAGTTTGTGTGCAACTTAAGGCCAGGTAAGCTAGGCCTTTGGAATAAGTACTTTTGTCTAAATAAACCACAGCTTTTTCAACAGTGGTTCTTTTCTATTTGTGGACAGTTGGTAATCGTAGCACGTCTGCTAGTAATATATAAAGTTTAAAAGGCAGCATATAAAACATAAATTAAAAAAACCTCTGACACAAACCTGATTTCTCCATAAAGTAAAAAACTAACATGTATTGGTCCATCGAGCTTAATATAAGAAGCAATAGCGGCTAAACTTTCTACAATAGCGTAACTTCATTTTATGTACTACCTCCCCGTATGGAAAGCGAAGCGAAACGAGCTTGTTTTAATAGTCCAATAAAATTAAGTCCCATTTACATAGTATGCATTAGCCGCTAAAGTTACTTTTCGCGTCATTTGCGTAACCTTGTCTCTTTAACTCTTGAACCGCTATAGTGAAATATCTGAAAAATCAAAGCAAAATAAACTCACTTGAAATATTTATGTACCAATCAAGGATAGTCGAATGAACGTCAATGGTAACTAAATGCGGAATGGATGCTGTGTTGGTATGGAATTATTAGCATTAGAAAATATCGCCGCATACGAATAGGCGCATACATTACGAAACATAGGAGGATACCGCACATAAAATAT
The DNA here is from genome assembly GCA_005406025.1 of Eumeta japonica. NCBI lineage: Eukaryota > Metazoa > Arthropoda > Insecta > Lepidoptera > Psychidae > Eumeta > Eumeta japonica. The sequence continues at coordinate 605,465 of BGZK01000040.1, forward strand.
TTAGATATAAGCTGAATGCTTCGTCAGCAGTTTCGGAGCTTAGAAAATCTAGCGGATTAAACATTTTAAGGACTGCTTTATTTTTTGGAAAACTGTAAGTATATGTTTGAAACTATTTGCGCTCTAATATATGTATGTATACATATATTATAGAGAAAATAGTTTTAGACGTATACTTGCAGTTTTTATGTATATGTATAAACATATATGATTTTCAAGGATCTTGAATTATATTTTTTTTTCGAAAAGTGTTTTGTATAATGAAAAAAATATTATTCAATTTATTTTCCCTGACTACTTATTTTGCTAAGTATGTACGTTAAGATTGATATATATATATATATGTATTTACGAATCATTGTGCGAATAAAAGCATTTTTAGAATCAAATACGTTCCGATAACAAAACAGATGTCGAACTTCCCGGAAATATTGGAAGACAGCTCGAAGAGAATAACATTTTTGGAATTATGCAAGTTCATCGTTAATAGATTGAATAAGATGAACAAAGTTTGGAAAATAATAAACAATGGTAATGCCTAAAACGAATAATAAAAGAAATACTGAATAAAATTTTGTAAATAAATAGGAAAATGTATATTGTCTGAGATGTGTAATAAAACCAAAAGATGTATATGGTAGGGGACCAGAATGGTAAACAAATAGAATAAGATAAATATTAAGAAATATATAAATAAATAAATGTATTTTAAGACGCTAATACAGAACATGTATAAGATGACACATCATAAGATGATGCTAAATAAAATAACATAAGCAAAAAAGTACATTTAACTATACAATATGTTTGACGAATAAGATAGAATATGCAATGACATTGCGTCTGTAAATAGGTAAATAAGACTAAGAACATTTAGGGTAAAATGAATAAACAAAATAAATAAAGATGAATAAGCGATTCCCTATCATCCTCGGTATGGAAATAGATGGATAAAAGAAAGCATGACTCTCACTTATTCTATAGTACGCTATTGATGAATAAGGGCCGTGGTCACCATGCCACGGAGGCGAAAAAAAAACAGATGTACATTATCTTCTGGACACAATTCGAAGGAAATCTTATAATACTATTTCGATACCGACCTGTAATTTTTATATATAGATACATCTATTAACATTTTTTATAATAATGTACGGAACCCTTCGTCAGGGCAGTCAAAGAGGATTTTCAGCTTTTAAATTTGCAAAGGCAGTGTATCAACATTTAGAGGAAAAATGCCACTCATGTCATAATAGTAAAATCGTTAAGTAACATCAGCGTCATGCTCAGAGACTTACAATGATTTTGATCTTAAAATAAGTAATAATAATATGGAAATTATTCAGAATGCCCTTGTGGTACCCAAATTTGACGATAGTTAAAAACTTTGCAATTGATGTTGCCAATGAATCTACAAAAGTAATACGTCTTTCTACAAGCCACTAGTTAGAATGTGTAGAACCGACAATGACGTTACTAAAATGAACGCCGACATCGATGTTTTCAATCAAAGATTCTCCTCATTTAAAAAACAGTTGGCTTCTGTCATTCTTTGTCCTAAAGTAAAGAAACGAAAACAAATAAATATTCAATTATATTTAATACCTTGCTTTTAAACTTAACAATACATACACCTAAGCTTAAATTTACCTACTCTTATGTTGTCGATTTCAATATTTACTTGTTAATGTTTGTTTATTTTTTTTTAATTATTTTTTGTTAAATAGTGCAATGTTAATCATTCTGAGCACACTCTATTGGATTCCAGCCTAGGACAGATGTATTTCATATTGGATTTATTATTATTGGATTCATAATTGGATTATATGAAATACATCTGTCCTGTATGTCCTGACTGTAATATGTATTTGAACCTTATTAATAAATAAATTAATTAATAAATAAAAATATTTACTTGAGTCGAATTTCGAATCAGGACACAACACATCAGATAGACAACTCAATTTTACTGAATAACCCCCACGAAGTCAGTTTGGCTGACCATATTTTGGAAAACTATGGATACCACTAGATCATACCACAACGTACTTCAATGCCTAAAGATAAAACTCATTCAAAAATGCCCATTGCCATTGATGATATAGAGGTACTAAGCTGCTTCTATTTGTCGCTCTCGCATAGAAGCTCGAAGTCGAGCAAGTGTGATAGAAAGAGCTATACCGAATACAAAAAAAGTCCCTAACGTTAGAGCGTGGGATGTCCCCTCCAGTAGATGGATCGACGACATGACAAGGGTCGTATGCTACCTTCGGTCACGGGCAGCCCCAGACCGCGTCTCGTGAAAATCAAGAGGGAAGGCATGTGTACTATAGCACGTTTATAGTGACTAAATCGATCAGAAAATAAACTTACGCAACCTTCGATTTCATAGCTCGAAATGGTGTCGACAAGTTTTTCAAAGAGCAATTATCGAAACAACGGAATCGTCCATACGTAAGCCTAAATCGCGCTCGGCGTGTCTACCCCGAATCTAAAACCGATATATTATCATGCCCGCCCTAGAGTCATAAACGTTTAAGACCCATTTGAATAAATAAATAGTTTTCTGCTAAACGACATCTCGCAATTGCGGTTGCCTCAGCGGGCCTATCGCCGCGATCGATCAATGGCAATGATTAATGCAATTAGCATACAGTGTATGGCGGACCGAACTCAGCTATAGTCTATGGACCATCAATCACTCGGCAACGCACCGACTGGAATTAATAGATCGCGCTTTCTATTATACGTATAGTGTTTATTTCGCAAAAATAAATAAGATGGATTTATATGGATTAATTACTAACCGCTATGATAATCATCTTGGTTGCATTGTAAGTGTTAAATCATTTTTTTTTTCGTATGTTTCGATATCTGGGTCAAGTCAGATAATAAAATCGATAGTATATTAAAATTATTGAGTCATATGACGCAGTGTAATAGGAGCACAAACATTTTATTAAAAAATATAATGCTGTAAATTAAATAAACACATCAATGTAAATTATTTATTATCTGCAACGGTAATTAGCGAAATATTTATTTTTAAGTTCATCGATGTGGATGTAGTTTAAGTCTACAATTTATATGTCAACTAATATATAATGCATCATAATACATTATATATTGTTTTGCGTCAGCACAGTTAAAATAGACAAGACATTGTAGATATCACATTAGATATTTAATTATTTGACATATGCAGCAAAATAATATTGTGTTTATAAAGTCTATGAACAAATAAGTGTTTAAAAATGTTTTTAAAAAATTGGATTTTAATTAATATGCCGAACAGTTTAAAAATTTTTCCATTCGTACTGAAAGGAAATCCTTAAAAAGCGTGTTAAAAAGGCATCCGGCTCGTTTGAGGACGGACGATAAACTAATTTGCTGTTGATCAGAAACCTTTATAAAATTTAGTTATTAGTTTTTTCCCTTAATTCATCTTGGTCGCTAAATTTAAGCCGCGATATAGCAGCAAAAGTGGATGTCTTATGGGTACCAGTTTGTACATCTGAGAAATTAAGTACCTTTATTGTAAGGATAACAATATCCAAGCCTGCGTTTCGATATCGAAATAACTAATTGGACGTATTACAGCAACGGTCGAACTTAAAGAAATTCCATGAATAAATACGACCGTAGGAGATCGTTCTGCGTCTGCGTTGTTCATTATACGTTTTAGGGATTTTTGTTCCAATTATAGAGGAGACTTAGAAGTCTGGACTCGAAAAAAATATGGTTCTTAATCGTATTGCCGTCGAGTTCTGAGGCGTTGCACTGAGTTGCGTTCTTTAACCTTTACTGAAACTATATTTATTGTTCGCGTACGAAGTGTTATGATAGTAATTAACGCTTTTCAGTATTAAAAAGAACTAAGGCTGTGTTCAATATTATTAGTAATTTTAGGTTAGACGGTGTTATTGTACTTCCAAACTATCAAAGCGTTACCCGACAGAGCTTTTTACTACAAAGGATATATTTGAAATAAAATGAATGCATAGTGTAAAAAAATGAATTATATAATAATTATTGAGAACTAGAAAAAAAATCGTTTCTATGTATTTCTACAGTACAAAGAGACAATTGTTATTTCATTTTAATTTCACAAATAAACATACAATTCATGTATATAAACTAGGCCAGTATTGTTGTTTTGCCAATAAATTATCAATAAACCATTTTTTATTATCATATTTTATTGCTTTTAGCACGTTGTAAGGTTCTGTACCTGAAATTAAAAATTAAAATTTCAATGCAGAATTCTTATCAAACTTAGGTGTCCGTTTGTATAGTATAATCAAAATTGACTTTGGTATATAAATTGTGGTTACTTATTCTATAAAGCTAGAATTCTACACAAGCATAACGTTATCTACACAATCCTCTTTGTTATAAGAGAATTTCATGTTTATTGTCAACTTTGAAACAAGTTAGTATAGAGAAATCCAAACATTTACGTTTTTTGTATTTACAACTTGGCGTAACTATGAAAAATTGTATGTTTTATCGATTTGAAAATATGTTTGTAAATTATTTTGTTATATATATTTTGAACTCTTTCGCAGAACTGTATAAAAGAAATTGTTTTTGTTCTAGAAATTTTCGTATCAAACGATTTGAAATAATGTATATGAAAGTCGGATACGGCTTGCAAAAAATATATGTAGATTCTAACATTTAAAGCTTTGGAGAAAAACGAAAAATATTTGATCTCATAGAATTGTTAAATACTTACGACCCATGTGAGATTTACTTTTGTTTATTATGTAAAAATCTCGTGGCGCGCGTCTGATTCGCGTTTTACCGATTACTTTCAAAAGTATGTTTATTTTTCTAAATCACAATATTTTGGTTTATTTTTTTAATGAATGCTGCAATCTCTTAGATGGTTTAATTCATATATTTGTTTCACAACAATAAAAAGCATTTTTAATACATTGCATATAACAATATTATTTTCATTAGCCGTAATATTAAGTTATATCCACAATGAAGTTAATAAAAACATATTTACACTTATAAAAAGTTTAAACGTCTTGAGATCAAATAATTCGTCAAAAATAAATATACGCATTAAATTTGGTGAAAGGAATTGAAATGCAAATTAAAATTAAGTACCTTAGCGGTCACATTTAGCAATAATGTCACATTTAGGAATCAGCAAACGATGATTATGATACTGTAGGCCGTAGTTCGGGGCGGCGTACCTTTAGAATCTTCGATAAAATCCAAGGATTCTAGCATTTAAATGAATAAGTATTCTCATTTAAGATCAATATGTTTATTGAGCGGTTCTTCAGTATTTTTCCTTATTATTTTCAATACGGTCTATTATCAAATTAATTATAACAATCCACTTTTCTATCGCTATTGAAGCTTGTGCCCTTGGGCATCAGCCCTCGCCCATTTCTCTCTATCTTTTTTGACTACAGCTTACTCATTCGTTCTTCGCGAGATCGGATTCGAATACACTATTCTGCTCTAATTTTAAATCAAATGCGAACCTTCATTTGCGAAACCAAACACGAAGACCAGATGCCTCACATGCCACCTTCTCCTAGGTCCGCTACTACAATACCAAAGCAAAAATTCGAGAACAAATTGTCTCTTTATTATTTCGTATATATTCTTGAATCTTAACTAAAGCTAAAACGGCGTCAGTGGTTGATCAATATTAGCATTTTTAAATTTTCGACCAATTTTGACCTGAGTGTACCTCTTTGGTCTCATCATGGCAATTTGAAGTACACCTTACTGCAGACTAGTGGATTGCTGAAATGGCTTGTGATCAGAAATTTCAGCAAAGTGACTAAATATTTATTGGGAATGAATAGCGTGATTTGAATATAAATTAAAATTCAATAACTAAGCAGTCATATATAGAATGCTACATGAATGAACTCGCAGTGTTTAAAAATCGATGTAGATGACATCGATGCAAAAACACGAGAAAGAATTGTCTCCTCATTATTTTGTAGATACAGTTTTAAATCCTAGCTATAGCTAAAACGACTTCAGTAGCTATTCAAGATGTGCTTTAAACATTTTTTAACCGGTTTCGACCTGGGTGTACACCTTTGTTCATATTAGTGCAATTTTAGGTGCAATGTTCAAATGGATTGAGATCAGAAAATTTGGTAAAATTATTTATAGATATTGCAATTGGCGACAGCGATTTAAATACGAATTAAAATTTTGGACTTAAACTGTCACATACAGCACTAATGTCAAGATTTAAAAAATTATAGAGAGAACTCCAAAGGAAAGAAATCGAAAAAAATGTCACTTCACTATTTGGCAGATACCTACAACTATTTTTTTAAGACCAAGCTAAAGCTGGAACGGTGCCAAAAACTGCTTAAAAGTTTATTATATTATTATATATTTTAAATATAATATAAATTAGAATAGAAATTAAATGTAATTTAAATGTGAATCTATATTTTGCACCCAAGTGATCACTTTTAATATTAATATTAAGATTTCAAAAACGATAGAGATGACACCAAAGCAAAAAAATAATGGAACAAATATGTCCCTTCACTATCTGGTGGATAGATATCTACATTATGTTCTTGAGACCCAGCTAAAACTAAAACAGCGTTAGTAGCTATTCAAGATTTACATTTAATATTTATTAACCAGTTTCAATCTGGATGTATCTCTTTGGTCTCAGTGCAATTCCCGTTACACTTTACAGCATACCTGAAATTTTTAAATGGATTGGAATCCAGAAATTCGTGTAAAATTTACTAAACATATTAAATTTGGCGACTGTAATATATATGTAAATAAATTTTTTTCACACCTAATCGGTCACATTTACCATTAAAGTCAAGGTTCAAAAAACAATGGAGATGAATATAATTTTAAAAAATCTAGAATAAATGGTGTGTTCATTATTTATTAATTGGCTTCATCTGTCGGTGTGAGGGCTGTAGAAAATTATTTTTTCACTATTTTTGACCTGGGTATACCTTTTAGAACTTATTAGAGCAGTTTGTGGTATACCTTACTGCTGACTGGTAGAATGTTTAAATGCCTTGAGAACAGATAATTCGATAAAATTAAATATATATTTTAACTGACGACTATGATTTTAACATGTATTAAAATTTTGTTCCTAAGCAACCATATTAAAAAAGTAATCACAAGATTCAGAAAACGATGGAAATGACATCATTGCAATAATTGTCTCTTTGTTAATTTGGAATAATTGTCTCTTGATTATTACTATTTTTTTTAATGTTATAGATCTACGGATTCGTAATCCTTAGTTTTTTTTTAATCGAAATGTTTTCTTTGTTTATATACCTATTTAATAGTTAATAAGAGCATTATTCAGTCGGCATCATTTATTTTTATACAGTTTTACTTCCTTATTTATTCTACTTACATATCTGAATAATATTATGATTTTTGTTTATTAATTTTATATTTTATCTCCTTTTATACTTTTTTTTTTTGGTTCCGATCTTCGCGAACATGCTCACAGCTTAACGCTGAGGCGACCATCGCTCAGCTCGACCATATTTGAAAGAGTTTAACGACCCGGTTTCCCGCCACCGCGAGCAGGACCATTAAGTGTCCAATAGGATTTTTTTTATGTGCCATAACTATAAGTCTCAATTACTACATTTGTTATGCTTACAATTATACAGGTCGTTTCAAATATTTCATCTTTTATTTTTAATTTCGCTGCGTTTGTGTACTCATTGTTTACTTATAATTATGTGTTGTACTTACATTTTTTCAAATATGTATAAATATATATATATATACACACACTCATATATATATATTGCAGCACGGCACAAAAGGATACAATATTTGTTTTTCGATTAGAGCGGGATCAGAAGTATGCATCGTCTGTAAGGAGGTTCATGATCGTCTTATCCTTGTTTCGAATATCCATTTTTGCATTAAGGACAATTTCTTAATTTTGTCTTAGCTGGCAGCAATGGTCCTTTTAACGAATCTGTACGAACGTCTTAACCGTTGTACGTGTAGTTTACACAACTGACGGTGTGACGCGTTATTGCCACCATGGAGTACTACTGTCGTGTGATTTCTATTTTGCCGTGGTCCACACATTGACAGTTCCTTCGGATGTCAGGCCCTGCGCCTCATGGAAAATCAGAACACAGGTTTCTTCTCCCTTCCCGAATCTTTGGGTGATTAGGGATTCTTTCTCTATCTGTATATATGTTAGTTAGAGAGTTTTTGGGAGGTTTCCCGGGATTTTCATATCGTTGAATCTTTCCGACTGCAACGACCGGACCTGAATAATTGATGAGTATGTGCCACTGTATACCTCATTGAAGGCATATGCTACATCCAATACGTTCCTGTATGTGCAGAGTAGTTCCTTTAAAGCCGTTGCCTCTAGGTTTGGTCGAATGTACTGTATTTCGTAAAGGTTCAGCCGGTCGATGAAAGAGAGTTGGTAGAAACACATATCAGAGGAAACTCTTTTACACTCGCAAGCCATGTCGTCACAAGAATGTCCCCAAAATGGTTCAAGAGGACTTTTTCGGAAGCCACTCATCAAGACCGATGCCATCGGTCTCACTTTGCTGTTTGCGTCGGCTCCCAATCGGCTCGCAAACTGTTATCTGAAGTCTCTTGCTGCTTTTCGTAATGATGACAACGTCCCTCCTTATATCGAAGTGCTTTACGACCCATGTTGTTTTTCCGCTGGGACTCCATTGACTCTTGTTATATCAGACACCAATAAAACTTCCCAGGCGTCGCCGGAAGCTTTAAATCTGGTGATGGACTCCGTGATCCCCAGGATTCTCTCTTCCAACGCAAACCTAGTACATCAGACAGTGACCACTATTGGATCATACGAGGGGGTGATGTACTTAGGTCCTTCCGTACGCTCCATCTGTACCTCATCAAAGGTTACTAGGCCACATGTCGCACTGTAGACCGCCATATGTATAACACTCATCTTTCCTTGCAAGATTGTTTGAAAGTCAGCCTTCAGCCTTACCTCAGTTTTATTGAAGTACATCCCTAAAATCCTCTCTCACGTGGCATTATAGACTTTTAGGGTTGCTGAGGTAAGTGCTATTAACTTCTAGAACGCATTCTAGATCATAGTATCTCTAACATAGTGATCTCATAGTTGCTTTATAGGAACTGGCGCCGGTGAGTGAATATCCCCTTTTCGGGCTCTATTGGTACTTTTGGTTTCTTCCTCTCCGTTTCGGATGTACTTGCTCCTTGCAGGCTTTTTGCCGGGGAACCTTTTTGTGGCTCTTCCTAGTACACCCAGGACGTGTCTCTGAGACTTTGATTTTTCTTTGTAGGCTCTTGTCTTCAGTTCTGCTTCTTGTCTTAGGCTATATGTTGCTGAAGACATTTGGAACCTGATAAATCTTCGCTTGGTATGAGATATCCCCAAATGTCGACTATATTGACGGTGTCTGTTAGGTCGAATTGCAGGAGGTAGTTTAGGTTTTTACCTCGATCCTCATGCACCACGACCTCGTCAATCTCGGATGCTTTGATACATTCCAATCGGTCCACGACTTCTCCGGTCTAAAAGAACACAGACATCGCATCCATGCACATAGCCCAAGGTATGATCGACTCCCCCGTACCCGGGTCCTCCAAAGATGACCGCAGCAAACATAAGATAAGGCAAACCTGAGATAAGGGTGTTCTTCCTCCCAGGAGAATAGCATAATGGTCTTGTTTTTTATCCTAATTATTCTGCGCTTTTCCCTTGACATCTGTCTGGGATAGTGTGATGAAGGTTTTCCGCTTCGAGTTCGTTTTAAAGGTGGTACCGTACAGGAGACCTGCGGGAAAGAAAGAACTCATTCAAGGTCCTATTGGAAATTAGAATCTTATTTCGAGTATTTCAGTTTTGCAGCTCTTGAAAAGAACCATCGTTATAAGTCTAAGTCCCGGCCTTTCCTTCTCCCCGCATTTCAGAATTTCTTCTTTTGTTCTGATTGCTGTTGGGATGGCCTGGATCGATTCAGTAGGTCCTTTTAGAGGCGTTAGCGCCCGGGGTTGGTTGGTGTTTTGGCTTAGGTGTCTGCTTGTGGGTTTATGTGTGTTAATGCGCTTGGCTGTCTACCACTGTTTCTTTTGGTTTCGATGCCGAATATGACTCCAGCAGGTACGACGCTATCTCAGGGTGCCCCGTCAGGATTTGCAATTTGGTGGGTGTTAATTTACTGCTCCTCACGATGCAGAACGCTTCCGCATTTAGGAAGAACCATCTAGTGGCTTCCTCAGTGTTTTCCGAATTATATCTGTCCTGACACTTGACAAGCGACTCGTTTCGAATCATTTTTTTGGCATAGGATAATGGGTCATGGTCGTAGTCCGGTGGAGTGTCGAAGCGCAGAGCTGTTTTAATGAGTTCGTCAGCTCTTTCATTTTCTACCATGCCTATGTGAGCCTTCAGCCAAATTAATTGGACCTCTTGGTCCTCCGTTCTAATGTTTCTTATATTCTCCCGGATGGACTTAGTTAGGATGTTCTGCCTTGCTATTCACTATCAATTCCAAGGAAGATTTGGAATCATTTAACACGCTAGCTTTCAACTCTGCTGACTTTGGCTTTCTATATGAATTGATATACAGCACTTTAGATCTCACATTTGGCATTAATGTCAAGATTCTAAAAACGAATAAAATAACTAGTGCAAGAATGAAGATCAAATTGTTCCTTTATTATTTGTAGATATATTTCATTTAGTCTTCAATCCTAGCTAAAGGTAAAACAGCGTCAGTAGCTTTTCAAGAACAGCATTTAATATTTGTTAACCAATTTCGAACTGGGAGTACCTCTTTTTGATTTCAGTTTGAGTTACACCTTACTGCAGAATCGTAGATCGTAGTTTACGATAAGATAATTAAGCAAAATTAAATATACATATTAGGGGTGGCAACCGTGATTTAAATTAAAATTAAAATTTGTTTAATTTGTAAACATCTAAATGGTTATATTTAGCGTTAATCTTAGGATTCAAAAACGATGACAATGAAACTAATCTAAAAAATCGAAAAGAGTTTGTTTCTTCTTTGTTTCATATATACATTTATATATATACTATTCTATTGTATACTATCTACTATACTAAACTACTATATCTGTTCTGTAGTTTAGCAGAAACGAAAACGGCGTCAGTAACTGTTTAAAATTAGCATTTAATAATTTTCAACCTGTTTTGACCTGAGTGTACTCCTTTGATCTCATCTGTGCAATTTGAAGTACATTTACTGCAGACTGATAAAATGTTTCAATAGTTTGGGAAAACAAAACTTAGCAAAATAAATATATATATATACTATATTTAGCGACCGTGATTTAAATACCCGTTAAAATTGAGCAAATTTGGAGTCACATTAGAATTAATGTCAAGATTCAAAAAAGGAAGAATATACCATCAATACAAAAAATCGAGAACAAAGTGTCTCTAAATTACTTGATCATTATTATCTAACATATATTCTTTGATACTACCTAAATCTTAATCGGCGTCTGTAGCTCTTCATGACTAGCATTTAACGTTCTTAACCAGTTTTGATCTGGGTGTACCCCTCTGGTCTCATCAGTGCAAATTAACTTACACCTTACTGCAAATATGTGAAATGTTGAAATCGCTGGAGAGCAGATAATTGGGCACAATTACGTATGCATATTGGATTTGGGGACCGTGATTTAAATATGAATCGAAATTAACACATTGATGGTCACTTTAATATTAGCGTCAAGATCCAAACAATGATGGAGATGACATCATTGCAAAAAACCGAGGACAAAGTGTTACTTCATTATTTAGTAGACATCTAACATCTATTCTTTGATACTACCTAAATCTAAAGCGGCGTCTGTAGCTCTTCATGACTAACATTTAACATTCTTAACCAGTTACGATCTGGGTGTACTCCATTGGTCTCATTAAGTGCCAATTAAGTTACACCTTACAGCGGACATGTGAAGTGTTTAAATCGCTTGAGATCAGATAATTCAAAATAATTACATGTTCATATTGAATTCGATGACCGTGATTTCAACATAAATTAAAATTTAGCACCTTAATGGTTATATTTAACATTAATGTCGGGATTAAAAAAAAACAATGGAGATGACTCAGTTACGAAAAATTGAGAACAAATTGTCTCTTCATTATTTGATAGATGTCTACCACCTAGTCTTGAATATTATCTTAAGCTAATATCGAGCAGTAGCTGTTCACGATTAGTATGTAATAATATTCATTTTATTTCTAGATGGGTGTACTTCTTTTGCCTCATCTGTACAGTTTTACTGTAGAATTGTGGAATGTTTGAATCTTCTTAGAATTCAGAAAATTGGACAAATTAAGTTATGCTTATTAGAGTTAGCGATGATGATTCAAATATAAATTAAAATTTAGCACCAAAATGATCATATTTAGTATTATTGTCAAAATTAGAAAATGATGGAGATGACATCAATTGAACAGCTACTGACACCGTTTTGACTTAATTAAGCTAGAATTGAATAATAAATAGTACATAGCTACCAAATAATGAAGAAACAATTTTTTCTCGATTTTTAGGATTCCATAACCAACTCCCCTTTGTTCTTGAGACTATTGCCCAAATCCCTTATAATGGAGTTTACCTCACTGCTTCATGAACCAGCTGTTTCGCAGGCGACCGGAATAAAAAGGAATATGTCTTTCAGAATGCTATATTTCCGATATCTTCGTTTAGGTGCAAATTCGGCTCCGGAAGCTGCTGCTCGTCAGGTATTATTTAGGTGGGACGCTGCGAACTTGTTGATACACGTGTCATCTCAGATTATACTGCGCCCTCTTTGCCAGAGAATCAACGTTAATCTATCAGGTCGCTTACCACCCGAGCAGTGGGCAGATACATCGAACGTTGGCAGAGAACAACGCCTGCAGGATGATCTCATTGAGGGAATTTTAATAGGGGAGTCTAGCAGAGCTTCGTTGACAACTGAGTTCATGATAGCCATTAGCGTCTACGATTGAGCCACAAACGCAATATGTGGTTTATAGACATTGCAGCCCAACCGAAGTGCCACAGCTATCCGAAGAGAGTTATTGTTTAGTAATGTGCCAAAGTAGGGTAAAGGCAGAGCATGTAACCGTGCTCTAGATCTAGAAGTAAAAGCAGCCTTCAGCCGAGTTTTATTAGTAGCGATAGAAAAGTTTATTAGGCAAGAAATAGGGTGCTATTTATATGGGAAATATATAAGGGTTCAGCGTTAACATTGAAAGTCCTTTAAAACACGATAATTCGATAGAATTTGAAACAAAGATCAAACCGAGATAAATATCGAAAGTGTTACCGAAATCGGGATCTCGTTTCAAATAAAATTACGATCAATATTGGGATCATGGAGAACACAACGTCATCAGTCTATACAAAGATGTAGGAATCCATTCTACTACCACGCGGGCGGAGTCGCGGGCCAAATTTAGAATGTAATAAAATATATAATAAAATGAATATTTACGATTGCATACAAAGAAAAATTACCAAAGCCATAAACATTTCTTTCAAACACTCGGTGGCCGGACAAAGAGCCAATCTTCGACAGCTCAGCGACTCGTCGAAGTGAGCGATTGCATCAATAGATCGATCAATCTATAAAACTATTACGCGACATCTTATTAGCAAAAGAGTCAAATTGAAATCGTTTCCTACATGCGTTTACTATGAAATGACTTATTAGTTTCTGAATAGTGTTTTCATTATGAAACTTGCGGTGGGGTTCTTATTCCGCGCCGATAAGCTCCGGCTTAATCATTTCGTCATCTGTCAATAACAAGATATAAATTGGTTTGTGCTTTACATCACGCGGCGGCTTCATAACGCATTTTTTTTATAGCGGCAAATATTTTAATTGGGAGTTTGTGGCTTCTATTTATTTATGTAACTCCACCGGTGGGTATGCCATCTCGACAGGTGAAGGGGTACATGCACATAACGCTAACGAGGGTTGCGTTAATTTCAAATCGATGAATCCGTAGATGATTCTTGAGTCGAATTTCGACACCGACATGGCGACGCTTTGATATCCTTGTCGGAAGGGGGAGACGCAAGAAAAATGCATGATACATATAATATAAAATTCATATAAATATATGAATTTTAACCTTCCTGAAGAAGGACATGGACATCGAATAAATTCTATTATCTTTTACTACGACCGAACACGCTGTCAATCGTGATTCAGACCTCGTGCCTGCTTTTCGATTCCAAACCTGGTCCCACTTTTGATTCCGATTCTGGCATCGATCTGGATTCCGGCTCTGTTCCAAACATGTTTAAAGTATATTCGATGTAAACAAAAAAAATTCATCGAAACGAAAGAAAAAATATCCTATATGTTACTTAGGAATAAAAACAATTTTTATATCAATTTTCATCACATTCAACTCAATAACTTTTACGGAGCTCACGAACATGTTCACAGACAAACAAAAATTCTGAAAACCTAATTCTGTCGACATTTGTAATACCCCTAGAGTAGTTTTTCTTAAATCTCTTTAAAGTACATATTTTTTACCTCTACTATTTCATCATACAAGTATGTATCTACTACAATCAAGCCTGCAATATGATATTGTACAATATTGAAAAATAAAATTAAAACACCCATTTCATTAAAGTGTGATTAAATCATTTGTAATAAATTAAACGTTAGCAAATCGATAAGCTTAACTAAAAAAATTCGAATCGATTACTTTGAAAACGACATAAATGCCATCGGCCAAATGAGTCAGTTGTTATTCCTGTTTATTTCAGAAAACCGGCGCCAGCGACGCAATTTCTTCCATCTCCCGATGAATTTGATCGGTGATTCATATTACACTATGAGTCAGAAACTGCGTTTGTACAGTCATTCGTATACTGCATCGACGTGCTTCTATTTTTCAAAAAAAATCTTCATTTTATTTCAAGAGATAACTTTTTTTAGCTTTTTCCTCTTTAAATTTTATCCTGATTTCCAGAGCTTCCAAATCACGGTTGTTTTGATAAAACTAATTTATTTTCTACAAGTGTACACAATAACGTGGTTGAACTTGTGAGTATTAACTAGCTTAAAGCACTCCTTTGCTTTGATAGGTAACAAGTGCTTTTTCTTAGAAGTTACCATTTCATATTCAATTATTATATAATTCAATTTTAAAATTGTGAAAACATCTAGAACAACTATGTATTATATAAAAACAATAAGAGACATGTATTCATATCGTAAAAAAAAAACTTGTTTGGATATGATGTAATCGCGAAGTCCATCGGTGTGATATCGATGAAACATTTTTTTAAATATTTCCTTATAGTTCCAAATTTTATAGCCCAACTTCGCTTGTGTGTTTATAGGTTTTTTGATATCTATACAAATTTAATTGGAATTATTAAATATGTATCTTATGATATTGCAAGGGCTTTAGCAATGGTTTTTTTCCGCCTTCACTGGCGTGTTTGTAGGTTTTGCGGCGAAGCCGCCATAAACAGCTAAGACTCACATTTAAATGTTGCCTTTTTGATGAACTCAGTGGATAAAAGACTATAAGACAAATTAGTGTCGTTTCGTTTTTAAAACATTCTAAATTAATGTTTTGGTGCAAGTTCTAATGTAATTAATTCATGGCAATTTCTATTTGATATCATTTCCGTCTCATTTTTGCGTGATTGATGTCGCGTGTCCGAATGTAAATAAAAACCGTTTTTTTAACTTAAATTGAACTCTATTGTCTCATAAAATAACCAAAAAATATACGATTATTACGTAGCTATGTTAAAATTCCTGCATAAATTTTGTTGCAATCACACTTCTGTAAAATTAATATTATGCTCGGTGCTGCTCGTGTTGTCAATATTAAAAAAAAAACAATAATTAGCTTTTTCGAAATCCAACGAGCTATCATGTGCGCAATCACAAAGGGGCGTGGCAAAAGGTCACCACCGGATAGGCCGCGGCGACGCCGGCGACGGCTAATGTGAAGCCGCGATTGCATGCGACCGCTCAATGTTCAACGTTATTAATCGGCTATTTCAAGTATTCAAATCTCGTTACATAATTGAAACTTGTACGTTGTTTATTTTATTTTTCAACGTATTCTTCAATACTAGTCAATATTTTGATGGAAGTAAAATAATGGTATTTCTAAAGTATAAAAGTTCAAACTGGTGACTCTAGATGATTGACCGTTATTAATGTGAGCGTACGTGCGTTCATTCTATTGGTAATAGGTCATACTTGTCAATATTTTCATTGATATAAATTAATGATCTTGCCAAAATACCAAGTTACGAATTGACAAATGAAAGGTAGTTGCCGCGGGAAGCTTAAAATAACTCTGCATAATTTATTATTGGAGTATATGATGCAAACATCGTTCACAACGGACAAAAATTGTAATAAGTTAGGATTTCGAAACAAAATTAACAAATATACTAATTTATTAAATTTATACATAAAAGTCTTACACCTTTTATCAATCAATTAATATTATTAATTTAGGTCTAAGCACGGTCTAAACACGTTAAAATTGCCATTAATTGAAAACTATTCCACTATTTCTTTTTATTATAATTATTAGCAATGCAATCAAACAGTAGATTACTGCTACTATAATACAAAAAGTTTTATTCAAATCGGTCCATTAGTTTTTAAATGATGCTTGAACGAACGACAAACAAACGAAAATGTTGAAAGCAGCTGTTTTGACGTCTGTATATATCATTATAGTTTATACTACTTATTTTTTTCCAAAAATGTGTTTGACTAATCAATACCGTTAGGACAAACTATGTGTTTGTTACTCGTATCTAGCTTCTACTTATTTATGCTGATGCCAAATATAGTAATATTTATTTTGTTTGTAAGCGTGTAGATATTACCATGGTTCCCAGAATAACTTTTTCTATTGATAAAGAAACGAATTTCTGACAATATCTAACTATGGAAATTCAGTTTATGAAAATTACATCCACTTACAAGAACAGCGAGCATAAAATAGGATGATTTTTTATCTAAATATTGCTTTTAAACAAATAATTCTCATTTCACAAAATGTATGAACGACTTAGCACAATCTACAAAGATTTGATTACTTTATTCAAAAAAGCAATAATTATTACAGAATTGTAACTAAATATCTTCAATTTAAATAATGTATTAATAATTTACCAACTTATTTCACCTTGGGTACCGCGTAAACTTAAAAAAAAATATTTGTTACCCATAAAAATGTCCATCTCTGTAGAATGTATACGACAACATAAGCAATATATCGTCACTTATCGCTTTCAAAAAGTATTGAACATTGAACGAAACGTTGGTGTCGCGACCTCAAAGCATAATCGCGCAATACGGGGCCTGGTATTGACAAATTGAATGCATTACTCGGCTGATTCGACTCATATTGTCACAATAAACGTATAATGACAATTTGATTAATGAACATATTGTACGGGCGTACGCTTTGTAATAATAATTGATTTACAATGTGAGTTCAATATTTATGTTTAGACATGTTGCTTGATATCGTTTGTAGGAAAGAACGTTTTGAATTATATACATGAAATTAATATATACGTTTTGGTTTAAAAACTACTATTTCATTCGCGTACAGCACATTTTCGAGATTATTAATCGTACGACTCATAATGCAAAGCGTTTGAGAATGCTCGAAAAGTTTTTTAAGCCTCTTATCAGCAACTTTAGTACACGAACGTGTGGAAAAATTACACACAATTTTATAGATAATTTAATGAAGATTGATTCTGCCCGCAAGAAATAATTAAGGGGAACGGTAACTTTTTAAAAAAGGATATACATATATATATATATATATATATAAATGCATACTTATACACATATATAATGCATACTTTGTACAACCAGGGAGGCATGCGCGTCATGCACAGCTGATTTGACAAGTTCTGCTAAGTATATCGTTCTAATACCATACCGATAAATTAGATTTTTTAGAATGAACTGAAATATTATAAATCGTGCTCTTTTGTTTTTTTTTTATAATTAGAAACTCGCGAAAATTTTACCTATTATAGTCTGGTATATTGTCAAAAAATTGATACTGGAAAAGCTTATTTCTTTATAAGCGTTTAAAAAGTCACATAAATATGACAATGCGCATTAACTGATCGGCCATATCCGAACCCGTGATAGTTTCTCGTTTCGCCACCTCTAATACGCTGTCTCTCAGATTTCACACTAAACGTACGTTTATATAAACAGAGCGCGGATGCTTGATGGTCGCCATATGGAGTTCTTAAACTAAATTGGCTAAATATAATTTCATAGTTCTATTTATTATGGTGTATAATTTTGTAGATTGTGTTTATGCCCACATTGACTCCCCGATGTAAATTAAAAGATTGAACCAATATAAACAGAATTTTTCAGGAAGTTTAAAGATTTGTAACGGAAATTCTAGTTTATTTGTAATGAGTATTAAATCAGTGTATTGTACACTAACGAAAAGTTGTTGATTTATTTTTTGATAACTACATTACTAAAAAGAATTATATATACATATACAAATAATTATGCGAAACAGTTTATATTGATAACCCTACTGCTATGTTTTTGATAGGCGTATAGTTACATGAGTTTATATTTATGTTTTTTAAAAAAAGTTAATACCCGTTCAAATTAAAATTAAGATAATTGTCCAATGTTAAAATTGTCCAGTGTTATTGTACATCATTTTCTTATATATTTTTTCTCATTTAAAGTAAACATCTATTTTACAACTCTATATAGACATTATTTTCAAAAACTTAAATGGTGGATTTCGATGAAATGTCTTTTTCTTAAAAAGTCTTCATTATATACAATAATATAATAATGCACACACATACACAAGCGCGATCGTGCGCGCGCGCGTTTGTTGAGTGATCATAGTAGCAATACTATGATCACACAACAAACACTAATGTAATGTAGTTGCCTACACACCCATAAACAAGCGAACGCACTGTTAGATTGAATTATATAACGAAAAATATCGAAACCCTTGTCTTTAAGTAGGTAATTAATTATAATACGCTACTTTTCAATTATTATTATTAGTAACACTTGACGTCCGGCTAATTATATAAACAAGATATTAAGCAACTGCATCTAATGCGGAAAACTGCATTTTCATAAAGTAGCCATGAGCCGTTTTTTATCGGTACCAAGGCTGCAACCGCTCGCTGATATTATTCCGTTGTCGATCTTTACTACTGACCCTCAGTTTCAAAACAACCTTTCGTTGTGATAACGGCCGTAAATGTAATCATAAAAAAAAAATCGATACTGCAATGGGAATGTGCCGTAATGGCGGAAAGTGGTTGTGAGTCATGTTGGGAAACTGTCACCTCAAGCTACCGCTGCGGTAAATAACGAAAGAAATATCATTAGGTGCATATTGAACGTAAGCAGCGAAATATATGACTGGCTTAGAAATTCTGTTCGCAATAGGGGGTTAACCACATTTTACATTTTACGAGTTTCTGTAGTCGATAAAGTGCCCTGTATTATTCATTTCACGTGTTCATTTTCTCTCCGTAACATCCATTACAGCGTTTGTCACGCAAACAAAATTGGTGAGACAAAAATAGAAGCCTACTTCCGAATAAAAGTGATGTTTGCGATTCGGTTGTATTTTTATGTGTATTTATGATGAACGACAGTTTTTTTGGTTAAAAATAGTAATTATATATAATTCTCAACGTATTTCTTATTTTATCCAAATGTGTTCTATTCACATTAATTTCGTATTATCAGTAGAATGCGATATAAAGTGTGACAAACCTAAAGAATTTTATATCGTTTCAATAAAATTTTGGAATTAAAAGTTATTTTTTTATAAAAAAAATCTGAAAAACCATTGACCCTGAACGAAGTCAAACGAAGACGTTCCTAATGCTTCCCGTGACTATATTCATTGATGAGTTTTTGAGTTCCTCAAACTTAAAAATATGGTTGTTTATAAGTTTTTGAGCATTTCGAGCTCAAAATTTGAAAGAAGGTTAACATTGCAGGCCATCCCTAAAGCATCCCTAAAACTTTCAAGTTCAAAGCATCCAAAAATACACCTGGCAGTAAATTTTTGATTTCTATGCGCTGAAAATTCGTTTTAATGCGTTTTGAAATTAAGAGTGTTCAAAAATCTAGTTTGATTTATTATTTAGGAAAGCGCTATTTTTTTTAGTTTACAAATACGATATATTTCGAAGGTACTGTTCCATTTTGATCTACTTTATTACATTTGACGTAGCTTTTTGAACAGAATAAGTTGACCGCATACCAAACACCAATTTAAAAAGAATTTCACAGATTATTTTTAAAAAGTACTTTTTGCGAAATTTTCGTTAACGGTATCTTACACAAGCCAATCGATTTTGATACAGTTTGCGTTCATTGGTATCGCTGCTTGAAGTAAAAAGCTAACATAATTTTAAAATTTATTAAAAAAACGCTTTTTTGGAAAAAATTTCTCCAAGGATAAGTCTCGAGAAATGAACCTATTTTCATGCGGTTGGCGTAGATCGACATTCTTTTAAGAAAAAGACTTATATGGATTTTGGAATTAACCGATAGAGCAGTTTAAATATTATTCCAAAAAAACACGTCTTAGAATTTTTTTTTTATTATATCTCTAGAACTAACCAACCGAATTTGATGCGGTTTTCGTCGGTTGTCGTTGTTTTTTTAGAGAAAGAGCTTATTATATTTTGAATTTATTCCTAGCGTAGTTTAAAGATTATTCCAAAACATATTTTATAGAAAATTTTTCTCTGACAATATCTCTAGAACCAATCAACCGACTTAGATGTGGTTTGCAACGATCGACGTTGTTGTTTAAGGTAAAGCACTGGTGAGATTTTGTAATTTATTGATATAGCACTTTAAAAAATATTCTAGAAAAACACTTTTTTGAAAAACAGTTTCATTTATTCAAGAGAATTTGAATAAATGAAGTTATTTTTGATTGACGCAATTACTTAGGAAAAGAGCTTTTTAAATTTTGGCATCAATCGCAAGAATAGTCTAAAATTTATTTAAAAAAAAGACATTTCCCTAAAAATTTTGTTTTAGCGATTCCTCAAAATCTTCTAATCGGAAATGGCTCTGAGTTCAAGTTGAACATAACCTTTTCAAATGTTTCGATCAGAAAACCCGTTCAAAAGTTATAAGAGAATTACGCACATACGTTCGCACGCACGCAAGCATACAGACGTACAATAATCACTTGGAAAATGGTCAAAACAGGTTCCGAATGTCATAAAACGTAAAAAATGTATAATAACTCGATTTTCGAAAATCGGGCTGAAAACAATAACTTATAATTTTTTTTAATTTTTGAAGTATTAGATTATTATTTGAAGTATAAGGAGTTAAAAAGTATTACCGTAATGAATGGAATTTTAATATTATCTTTAATAGATAGAAAACACTTTCGAATTAGACTCGTAATAATTTCAAAACGATTGCATAAAAATAAAATAAAAACCCGTTTTATCATCAGGTTGTGTAATTGGATAAAAATCCTTTGCCCGATTTTAGATAGATTTTAGATTTCAGACTACCGCGCCGCAACTTATACAAAAAAGTCCTCTTTCCACCTAATATAGGTAGGTCGTCCCACGATCCCACTCCAGCTAGAAAAGATCATCCTTCAGTGTATGAAGTCCGGTTTTTGGTTCTCACTCGAAGATCTTTTTTTTCCTTACCGGCTATCGATTCTACAAACGATGTGTATGCGCATTGTCACTGATTTGTGTGGGATACCACTCTTTTAAGGATTTGCTTTGCTGGAAATCTGAATATAGATCTTTTCATTACATTAAAATGCATATCATAAGATTGATAATTTGTAGTTAATTGGATATTGTGTGGACTTCTTCAAAGCCCAGCAGTTAAGAGCACTTTTATACATGATTAGTGGCCGTGGTTTTGTTCGCTTATGTTAAGAACTAACTTCCGTCCGCGTCTCCGTCCGTGTGGAGGTACAATGAATTCCATCATTTTGTATATCGATTGATTACGCTCTCAGTCATGATTGCGATCGCTATCCCGTGGTAGATTCATATCCCAATGCTGTTTCCGATTCCAATTCGTGTCACTCTCGATTTCGACAACGATCCCGCTTTTGATTCCTAACGTTTAGAATTTCATTTTATGTAAATTCCTACATCTTTCATATTATGTGTATCTCAGAACCGACCTCCATTGTACTGTTTAATCTTATTACCATTTACGTTTACTTTAATGACATTAATATTTCTCAGTTTATTCTCAACTACCCTATTAAAGAAGGGCCAAATTTTAAGCACGAAAAACCTACGAGTTTACTTAACGATTAATGCGATATCAGTGAAACAATATGTGTGCAAAAATCGTATCACATGAAGATCTGTGGTCTCTACCTATCTTTCTGTGAAATAGTCATTTTTTTCTTGTCAATGCAGGAATTCAATGATGTCATTTATTGGAACTTTTATTTACCCCATAGTCAAATTTAATTTAAACTGATTCATTCGTTTATATGAAAAAATCTTTTCACGATCCTCTCGAAACCCGTACCTTAAATCTGAATTAAAATATTAGTTTATTATGTATTCTTCTCCGGGCGATAAATTACCTCTCTTAAGATAAACAAAATCAATGAACAATTTAAGCTTTGAAATCGTTTTTTCTTATCCCTCAAAAAAAAAACTCTATTTGAAAAAAGTAAGTTTTTCATGTATTCTTACCGTCTTCAAATTACGTCTATGACAAATTTCTTTAAAACAAATTCTCTTTTGACATACGGTTATGGACGAGAGGAGCATGACGGGGTACTTAACGTTTGAAATCTAATGAAACTAATAATGTTATTCATCACTTCTCTTAATAATTAACTTTGGTAATTAGAATTTGATAATCGACAATTATAAGGTTCTTCTGTTTTGGTAATTAAATGTAAAACTTTGAAAATACATATAAAGTCCCATCTCACCATCTTGCCCCCCGGAAAGGGAAGATGGTGTGCCCCTAAGGGGCAAGATGAGATGAGGCTTTATGCATTTTATGAGAATTTTCCCTATAGTAATATATGTCAAAAGCCGTCAACTTATGGTTACTGGCAAAGTTCTCATGAAAATTCCGTATCTTCGTCTAAGGTATAGAAAATGTTTTTGCTGCTAATCTATGCCCTCTGCGCCTAACTAATTTTAGCAATTTATAAAGAAAAATGCCCCTATGAAGACAAAAATCTACTAACCTGATGGCGTGATTGTTTACACATAGATGTTACTTTACACGATATTTATACTGGTTATAATTAGGTAACAAACGTAAACCGTCTGAAATGTAGAAATACAAAAAAATCACTAAAATCATTTTTTTGCAACTAAATAACAAATCTCGCCGTTTCTCGTGCCAGTCACTGTGTTTAATTGATAGGCATCATGGTGACATGGTGTATGCCCTATCAGGGTCTGATAGGTCGGTTGATTCTCCATACAAAGCAGGCACCCCGTCTTGCTCCTCTGTGCTATACATTAGTAGTGATATAATTAATTATAGCTATGTAATTCTATAACATTGCAATAACTGCCACGTTCTTATTCAAAAAGGTTTTTCTCATTAGGAAATAAGGACGTAACAATAAAAAACGTGTTTAATTATTGCCAGCGAACCTTAAATCAAACAAATAGACAAGAAACGACCGTGACAAGAAACAGACATCAATCTATAATTTGCCTATACAATATTAATTTGTCTGTCTTTAAAAAATCACGGGTACATTCACAATACAATACATAATATAATGTTCATTAAAATTCATTCGGTAATTTATTTAAATGAAATCCTAAATCTTACGAACTTCTTGTTTTTTTTTTCTCAATTGGATGTACAAGGACCGGAAATTGGTAGAAAGTGTAAACGATTTTTACCACCGCTTCATGTCAGTTTTGGGAGCGCTCAACGGCGTCGTTTCTAAATTTATTTTTATGGCTGACTCTTAACGGGCACTTCGGGTTAACCTGGCCGTTAACATTATATTCGTTGCTATTACTGCACAGTGTTACACGAGGTTACGTAATAAGCTCGCGGACGTCGTTCGATCGAAATGGCATTGCATTTGAAGCGTGCATAATCGAATGTATTTTTGCGGCGTCAGCTTATCCCATCCGTTATTATCGTCTTTATATTCGTCAGACACCAGCAAAGCGCGTACCGATCGCGCATGCGGCAGGGATCAGTGTCGACAACCATCAAAATCCACTTAAAGTTTGCGCACGATAGTGTTTAGACCAATTGTATTTTATTTGACTATCATTGACCTCCACTCTAGTGGGATATTGGAACACATCGCCGTCAATTAACCGCAGATAAAGTAATAAACATATCTTATACGTGTATGTTTTTGGATTTTTATAAAATTATATGTCAATAATTGCTAATGTATTTGAGATATTTAACACCTAATCGTACAAGAAACTTACTGATATTTTGCTTATCAAATTGTTTTCCATTTTATTAAAATAGCTGTAAACAATATTTCCCTTTTAAAACTTTGCTTATGTTTAAGTACATTTAGACTAGAAAAGTTTTTGGAAAGTATTTTTGTCACATCTCTCACAAAGTTCATTAACACAACCGATAGTAGACTACATTTGGAATTTGTTCAATCCTTTTGTACTGGTAATATAGATTTGGGAGTCGGAATCGAATATTTTACTTATCGTGAATATTTTGCAGAATTAAATTTCGCATAAAAAATACTGTCCACAAATCTGCAGTAGCTTAATAGGTTCCACAATTATTGGAATTTAAATTTTATACCTAAGGTTAACAGAAATTAAATTGAAGGTTTTTTAAAACGTAAATAAAATAGTAGGTTTTCTATTACAATTAAAATTTAATATGTTGAAGTTATTGATGCATATTTTGAAAGCCTACAAGAAAAAAACAATTTACCCTTAAACGTCTCGGTGACAAAGCCTAACATTAATTACGATTTTATTTTTTTTTTCTTAAAAAATTATTCTATTCGATAGAATAACATTTAATTTATTTTTCATAGTTGCTTTTTATAAGCTGAGAATTTTAAAAATTTCTAAGAATTTTCAATAAAAAATATATATCTTCGTCAAAATGAGAAACATACAATAAAAAACAGCATGTAGATAAATGTAAGCGACAGCGGAACTACAAAAGTTCCTATTTAGTTACGAAATCATATAAAAAAATTGCATTATGCTTTTGAACGAATCATAGTATTTACGATAGAATACAAATTATAATTCCTATAGTCATTTATTCCATAATATTGAAATATAAAAATTAAGAATATCGGCTAATTGCAGAGGATAAATATGAATTGCATTTGTATAATTACTATTCTGAACTGCGTATAAAATCTCACTCATCTATACTTATAATAAATCTCTAGAACCAACGTGTTTGAGCATTCAACATGTTTGTCAATAACTGATTTAACGCGACGTAGAAACGTCATTCTGTTTCTACGTCGTTATTTTCAAAATTTTTGTCTGTGTATCTGTTTAAACGCGTCTGGTCTGATTTGGTCTAGTGTGTTGTGATATGCTCTGGTCTGGTCTGGTTGGTGTGTGTGTGTGTGGTGTGGTTTGATATAATTTGAACAACGGAGTCGTGGAGCAAAATGGTTGTCTCAGTGCACATGCACTTCGTTTAGGCGTTGTGGTTATTTCGCTAAGAAATTTAATAGATCCTCAAAAATCGTGTAAGATTTAACAAGATTTAAAGTCACAACGCAAAATAATAAAAGCGAAACTTTTGGCGGGAAATGACGCGGATGTACATTTGGCTGTGTCTAAATTGTGCCATGACCATAGACAGAACTTAAAGCCGTAACACTGCTTATTACGGACGCAAATCTCACTGTCGGTCTTTTTTCGCACGGCCTCTAGCTCTACGTGACTCTACTCCGTGTTAGTGGTGCAAACAAGTTCCGTTCGTATTTCCAATAATTCTATATCAAACTTCGAGCATAAGAGAAACTTTATAAGTTAATTTAAAACTTAACGGAGCACTGTGCAATATAATAATAAAATCAATGACATAGTGCAACAGAGTAATAAAAACAATAATATGGCACAACACGCCTACATTTCACAATTTCATGAAACGAAATATTGCAAAACACATCATCGTGAGGGTTCACACATTTCAGCAGAACTATAATATTAAAATCATCAATTTTCTAACAAAATTGAATGAACCAAAGCAATAAAACAACTTTTTTGTAACTATTTTATGCTTGCATAAAGCATAAAATACAAAAAAAAAATGTTTTATTCTTTGAGATTGTATTATCTTTAGTTATCTGGTTATCATTTCTATTCAAGAAATATATAAAGTATTGCTATTATGGACTTTTATAAGACTATTAAATACCATTGTTAGGGACACGGCAGTTGAAATTTGATCTAAATTTGATAACCTAACATAAAGAAATTTTGATACCGCAGAACAAAAAGTATCTCAACTGTAATTTTCCTGTTACGGACCTCAATTTTGTCATTTTAAAATTATTACGATTGCCGTTTACTCCAAATATTAAATAATAATTCAATAACCATTTTTTTTCAAATATTTCCATTACGTCGTTTTGAAGGTAGTAGAGAATGATAGTCAAGTTTTTATTTCAGAGAACCCAAATGCCTGGAAAAACTACATAATATGATCGTTAATTATAATAGATTTTATGGCATGAATATATACATACAACAAAACAGTAGAAACCGATGCGTCTGTACATTGAAGGTACGTATGAAAAATGAAGAGGAGGCAATAAGTGAAAGATAATATAAAGAAAACATTCAATTTTAAATATGTATCTGTCTGTCTGTTTGCGCGGATTTCTGACACTGCTGAATGCCGTTATCACGGGTAGATAGAGCTCGACTTGACTTTAGCAATGCTAGTTTTATTGCATTTAAGCTGAATGTAAGAACAAAAGTTATCCTCATTTAAAAATCTAGTATTAGATGTCACAACGCAAATAATAATCGCCAGTGTCGAAGGCCTACGTACGTAACAAATAGAACGAATAACCACATCAAAAAAACCAAAACTTACACTCAACATTCTAATAACGACGCACTCGATTTATCGGAAAACGGGAAAAAATGAGAACGGTAGGTGCCGAGATCAAAATTGAGCGTGGAACCAGAATTAGAATCAAGTGAGTAACCGGGCGCGAAATCAGAAACAGGACGGGACGAATTGAAAACGGAAACAAGATTGGGATTATCAGCAAATTCGTTCAATACAAAAGACGAAGAACACGTTTTATAAGTGGTGTCGCTGGCTGAGAGTCACTTTGATATTGATGTACACGCTCTATCAACGAGAGAATTAACAGTTTATTTAATATATGACCTAACGCTAGATCCTATATGCATTATCTAAGTAACTAAATTTAACTACGTACAAGTGATCTTTCATAAGTTATAGACAGACAAACGCTTTTGCTACATTAAAAGATTCTGTGTTCAACACTTTACGGTGCAGAATTTAAAAGGTAATATATTTCGTCCGCAGAATCAAACAAATCATTACACAAACAGAAACGCTCTTAACGACTCTACTTTTTATATTGCATTTCGATTAATAGATGACGTAAATCAAAAACAGATACTGCTCTGTCGAGTTTCATGTGTAACGGCACTAAATCATAGGGTTGTCACGAAAGTGAAAATGCTTTCTTGCGGCGTTGTCCAATTATAATACACACAAAAGACGTTGACAAACCGGATGGCACACGATGCCCGGTCAGATAGGCCCGTGTTATGAATACAATGAATTATAAATAGTAGGCATGCTTGAGAGCCCCTTTACTTTTATACTCTCCTAGCGCCCCGCCCCGGCTTCGCGCGGATAGCAGTAATTATCTATAGCCAAATGACTTCTGATGCATGTAGATGAGCGATCATGTGACGATGATTTAGCAGATGTGTATAGGTGTAGTGTCTTGATATACCCAAAAAAATATCAAGGCACTATACCTATAGGTATCTGCTAATAATTAATTCTTAAAGAAAATATGACACAAAATTTCTGATTATTGTAGTAGGTCTTCTTGGCTGCAGCACATGACAGCAGTAAATGGGCCGCCCGACCGGTGCAATTCCATACTCTCGCAGAACACAGGCGTGAAATAACAGTTTTCGTTGTTGTGTTTCGTCTAGTTAGTGAGACCTCCGGTGGCCCACTCACCCTTCATCATCCCACAAACTCCCTCAACTATCCGCTTCCCTCACAATCAGCCCATTCCTTCCTCCATCAAATATCCTATTGCGAATCTATATTCGTGTCTAAGAAGTCGGCAACGTATTAGTAACTTCTTTGAAGTCGTGGTTATCCATGGGCAGCGGTGACCACCTAGTCTTCTCGATAATTCTATAAAAAATACTGTTGATCCAATCACTACCAAACTTCAAAGTATCACCCACTGGGCTAACCTGAAGATTTACTAAAAATTTCATTAAAATCGGTTCAGCTTTTTTGGAGTCCATAGGAAATGATACAACGATGGCATCTTCGACCAGGTATTTCATATTTTTATGTCAGTTTAATCATTTTTTTTTTTATTTAGCAAGAATGACTCCATTTTTGAATGAGCGTAAAATTGTTGTGCCATATTTTTTTTTATTATTCCATGGATGAGATACAAAGCTTCCACAATATTTTTGTTTCAGATTGAAGAGTTTGGATCTTAAATACTTCATGATGGCTCGTATCAATTTGAGACTATGTATTTTCAAAGGAATTTATGCTGGTGGTCAGCACGTCGCTTTCGGATAAGAAGTTGATCGCTTCGATTCCTGGAGAATATATAGACCATTGAGCTTTCAACTAATACGTGTTCGGTACTGGAGAGCACCACAGACAATCCACAACTTCCGACCGACAATATCTTCCACATTGAATGGCTTATGGTGTCAATCAGTTGATCCGCATTTGTTTGTGGAATGGATTACATCTCCTTTAGGTCGAAGTTTTCAAATTAATTTTTGTGCTAAAAGTAAAGAAAGGTAAAAGAAAAGGGCGTATGCTCGGTTTTTATTCTATCAATCCCTAAGGGTATGTCACTCCGAATGGACGTAAATATTTATTTATTGTATTTATGTAACAATTCGTTTCTGAGATATTATAATAAAATGTATTCTTTTTAAATAACTATTAGAATTCCATGCTTTCCTAAAAGAATTCAAATTTTATTTACACTTTTTTTCGCTAATATTAAATGTACATTTCATTGAAAAATATGATATTTTTGATATCACCACTTTTCTTATCATCTAGACTAGCAACCCTGAAGCAGTTTTTCATCACTTTCTTGCATGTCATCTTTTTAATGTCATCAAAACCCGGACAGCAAGGCGTAGCAGTCGGCTGCAAGCAAACATATTTAATTGTCTTCTAATGACGCCGATTTTTCGTAACCACGCCTCGAAATGCACCATTTCGATGTCAATCGCTTTTTCATAAATTTTTTTAATGATGTTACTTTGAAATACTAGTCCAAAAGCTAAGCAGTTTATTTCGTGTATTTTAAGTCACTTAATTTGATCTACGTCGTAAACGTAATGATAAATCGGTCATAAACAAGCTATAAATTACTCTTCCGCTCAAGGTTATTCCGCTCGGGAGTCTCTCGCTTTCGCCATATTGAATAATTATCATCATGACATTGTCAGAAAGTTGTCACATAATATTATGCAAATAATTTATTAAGTGTTGACACAGGCCGTTATGTGTTTTTTGCCTGAGGGATATTAGCTCGGCGGATTGTATTGCTATTCTGTGGGGTCCAACACTATATAGATTATTATCGTATGAACCTGTTTTATTGCAATTTTTCGAAAGAGATCGTTCTGCTGGCATTTATCTCTTTTTTTTAAAGAGCAATTTATAATGTACGCTATCAGTCTATAGAATGTCAAGTTATTAATGGCGAACTAAACGTACGTAAATAAAAACGTACAGAACAAAATTTCTCTTTGCTTGATTTTGATTCTCTTGATACATATATAACGACGGCTGTACTCGCTCGATGACTAAAATTACGTCCAGCGGGCCTAGCACGACGTTCTAGAAAAAGGTCTCCTTATAGTCCTATAAAGAGACTCCCGTCTAGGGCGTCATGCTAGGCCCGCTGAAATTAATTGGTGCAGTTTTGCTCGCGTCTCTCGTTTTTCCTGTTAAAGTCCGAACAAGAGCTTATTTTTCGCAACGAAAAATTGCGAGAAGAACCTTTAGAATTATAAATTAATCAGTTTAGTATTTAATAGAAGGCCTTTATATAATACACTTTTTCTAGAATAACTATTATAAAATATACTGCTTTACATCTTTTTTTTGTATCAGATTTTATTATTCCGCCGCCGAGGCGTACTTACCCATAATTTTTATTTCAAATTGAGGGGCTCGAACTTAAGCCTCTCACGCTGGCCCGGTGCGAGTTGGAGGCCGTCGACAACCGTCGTGACCGATGCAGAGACAAAGTCCGGGACCGTCAGCTTAACATGCTCTCCGAGTTATATTACAACGCACGAGACTCTGCCGCTGTGAAGTAAGGCAATAAAGTGTCGCAATGGCGTAAAATAGGAACGCGGGGAGAAGTAGGAAAGGCCGGGAAACGTTGAACCAGCGCATTGCATCGTTCACAGGCAATTTATAGCGGCAGATTTTTGTGCGTTTTACTTACTGTGCGAAGTGAGTGGTTTGATTTGACTTAAAAACTTACCCGTCAATTTCTATTCTAGTCCTGCTATCAATTCCGAGTCCGGTCCCGCTCTCAATTTTAATACTGGTCCCACTCTTGGACATTGCTGTTATTAATAGTTGATTACAATTTTTACTAGTATTTATCCAAAAAATGTATAAAGTACATCTTATGTCTCCTATTTAAGGGCACTATTTGCCTTTATGCCAAATCTGTCTATCCGTTAAGAGCAAACATTAAAAACAAAAATACTTAAATTTTTTTTATATTAGTTGGGCTAAAAAAAAATGCTTTATGTCATAAGCCTCCTTAAGTATAAAATACATATTGTAATTAATTGCTTTTTTTTTTTAAGGTTTTTCCTAGTATAGAAACGAAGTAGTTATTTCGACCACGTTATAAACATACATACATGCTAAATAATTCAGAGCATTTGTATGTAATAATAAATTGAGTACGATGTAAAATCCAATATGACATTTGAATTAAAAGTAGCAATAGATATTTTAGTAAGAGACTAATCCAAACCAAATTAAAAAAAAAACAATAAAATGCAATCAAAAAAATTATTTTTCTCTTCAAATGTAATATGAAAAATATCTGTTTTCAGTTTTTTTCGACACAATTTGTATGTCGCAATTTAAGAATACCTCAAAAAATAAATAAATTTGTCCTGCCGACGAAATCGTTAATGTTTTTGCAGACGTAGACGATATTTTTTTAGAAAGAAAATTATTATGATAACTGTACACACACTTTTACTTCTTCACTGACGTTCGGTCTAAACAGTTTTCAACGCTACCGAATTAGGATTTCAAATTTAACACAATTTAATTATTTGCTTGTTACAGTCAATTTAAAAAGCGGGTCCCCTAATAGACCTCTTTCGTCTCTCACTTCTACTTTCGCCAAACAAATCGGCCGATAGACAATTACGTGTGCCGCCGTCATCGGCTTGATTGAACCGGCGAACTACCTCCTCGGGCAACCTTCACAGTCATTAGGGTTCCGTAGGCTAGTAGACTTAAAGCTACAAAACTAATTATCTGTTCATTATCGAGCAACTTCGTCATAGTAAAATTTTCTACATATCACGATCCTACTGTATGTTTCTAAATAGAGACTGTATTTAAATCAAGCTCAGCTACTACATTTTTTTTCTTGATCAATATGAAACAATTTTTTTTATCTACATATATAGTAAATTGTAACAGGCCTATGCCTGTACATTATAGATATTAAAAAAAAAACTAATAAGGGCGAAGAGGGGTCTTTATTAGAGCAATAGAAGCAAAAAAAATTTAGAATTTTTGTCTATTTGTCTGTCTATATGTTTATTACTGCATCACACAAAAAACACAAAATGGAATTGAATTCAGTTTTCACCGATGTATTACTAGAAGTCTAACTTAAAATATAGGCTCCATTTTTCCCGCAGGAAAATATCTTATTCCAATTGTTTTAAATTTAACGTTGCCCGGATCTCAAGTTTTGTAGAAACTACTACCCAGATCAACAAAAACTACTAATCAGATTTTCATACGCTTAAACTTTGTCTGAAACCATAAATACACTTTATTGGATCACAATCGGATTTTGGAAAGAAAAGATGTCGTCATTGATAGATCATTGTTAAATTGCCAAGATATCTGGTCAGTAGCGAATTTCTGGTTTGCGAATTCAGCTGGAACCGACTCCAAAACTAACTGATTGTTTTGAGGACTGTTTAAAAAATTACGTAAATAGGATTTTGAAGGCGGATTTTATTTTAATGAGCTGTCTACCGTTAACAGATATCTCTGAACAAATCTTGAAATTTTAAATTACATGACCATTTGCACGTTCGAATGGGTGATAAAAATCGAGGTATAAAAACGACAAAGAAATACAACAACGTAAAAATCATTGATTATCAGTAACAACAACGCTCAAGAGAGGTTCAAGTTGAACGTTGGTTTGGTGTCGGAATTGCGTGCAGGACCGATAGTAAGATCAGGAGTGTAACATCGTTTCATAATAAAAAAAGCGGCAATACATGTGTTTTTTTAAGAATATGGGCGCTTCTATTGTGGAATCGATAACGGGACCGAGATTGGGATCATGGGTGGTGTTTGGTCGATGTAAAAGATGAAAAAAATTCGTCGTGTGTCCATATGCTTGGAGTCGCAGGGGAATTATATATATTTGGAACAGAATCGGAATCAGAAACGAAGGCGGGACTCAAATCAAAAAAGAAACGACACCGGGATCAAAGTCCACAGCGTGGACGGTCGATATAAAAAATGAAATAATTAATTGGATATCCACGCGGGCGGAGCCGCGAGCAAAAGCTCGTACAAAATAATTCCTTTATACGATCCATTTATACGCACGTCCTCCAAGTGATACACATATTTTTTTAAAGCACTTCAGTACTAGATAATTATAAATTTAATTAATAATTATAGTAATAAATTTGACAAGCAATTTTTTTTCTAACAGAGGAGACAGACTAGAGCATGGGCCGCTTTACTATATTTGAACACCATCATCCAGGGATGCTCGGTAATACCACTTCAAAGATAAGGAAAACAATCAATATATTCATAAAAAGTTTATCGGTATGCAGATGAAATTTAGTATGAGAGAAAATAATCAACATTAACAGTCAATTTATTTCGTTGCAGAACCCCACGTCGAGCGACATAATCACGCTTACCGGCTCGCGTGCGGCCGCTAATTATGCAGCATGTGAAGATAATTGATAATGATGCGGTAATATCGGTGATCGGCCGGACAGAAGCCGGTACTATTTTCAGTACACTCAACTATTATTGTACAAGTCTACAAAATTATCGATAAATCGATAATGGCCTGCGTTATTTCAAAATTTTTGTATATAATTAAATATGTAGAGAAAAATATCATTCATCAGCTGATTGTGATTTATTTAGGATAAAGAAGAGCGGTCTAAAGATAATTTAAAACGATTTATAAAAACTCGTTAAAGCCCGAAACTGTATAATTTGAAACAGGTTTCATTCAACAGATCAAGATGTGTGATATTTCGTACAGTGCAACGTTGTTGGTAGTAAAAAACTTTTACTATATTCAACATAGAAAGTGTTCTCTGCATTTCGTTTCTATTGGCCGCTCATTGACCGACCTCAGCTGAAATGAAATATTACGTGTACTTCACCTTCGGTATCTTTCACGCGCGGTCGAAGTGATATTTTTTGTTTGGCGTTGTGGCAGATGTTACGACGAGACTTAAAATTAATACTTAAGCCATTTTAGAATTTATTAGCATAGATCGCGATCGAGATCATGATAGAGATATATCTAAATAAAAAACGAAATAAATCTATCTGTAACCAGCCGGGCGGAGCTGCGAGCGCAGCAACTTTTCAATAAAAAGATTGTTAATAAAATAAATTATTAATATCTCATTTACATACGATGTACAAAGAGATCGTTCGATGCAAAAAAAAAAATTAAAGACTGTATTCTATGTTCATCCGGGCAGAGGGGGGCACTGATTAATAAAACAATTATTAATAAACATTTTGGGCTATACCGACGAAGTTGTCGTTCTGTAATGCTGGCCATGTTTAATTTTAATATTCTTTGATTCGTTATGAATTCGAAATTCAAATTATAAATGCGGAAATTGCATAAACGGACTTCTAGATTTTCTTAAACGTTACTTCCGTCCAGTAAAAAGATTTCAATTGCTCTCGAATCGCGACTAAATAAGTTCTACTTAAAAAATGAGGTACACTTATAAAATAAAAAGAAAAATTGCAATAAAAAATAAGTGGGAAATGCTACAAAATCTACTTTCAGGAAGGGCAATCTACGTTCATGCGGCTGGAAGTGTTAAATAAGGATTGAACAGATTACAAGAATTTCCCATATATTTTACAAATTACTAGAGGTTAGTGAAAAATTGAACTTAGATATATCTACTTGTAAGTTAGTCATTTTCAACTGAATCACGCACATTTTGTAAATAATTCCGCTTCGTGACACTCGTATTCGAATAACCTGTATTTGGAGAATTTTCGATGATAAATTTTTATTAATCGTGCACATTCATAAATTACAGAATTAATTGTAATACATAAAATCTTACGACGTTCCGACCACATTAGTTGTAAACATTTAAAATTACCTAACCGCCCTTAATGTCTAATCGTAAAATTGCCGTTTGCACTGCTCTAATCGACTGATATCGAGAAGGTGAAATCAACGTTGTAGGCGGTTATGATTTGATAGCGAAAATGTTGCGATGAATAAATAATGGTCTCGATTTAAGAGGCGCGTGCACGGCGCGAGCGCCGATTCTGGTGACAGTACATACTTAAAATGCTTCTAATTATGTTGTCTTTATTTTTAAAAGATCTTAAGAATGATAACGACTTGAAAACTTTATATATTGTATCGCATATTCGATTGATCTACATCCTCACGTCGCACCTATAGACTTATGTAAGGTTATCTCGGAAACGGTTCTAATGAATGCGAAGAAAATTTTTAGTTTGATAAAGGTCTACTTTTAAGTTTGTCTATGTTGTTGTCTTTTCTGGAAAAATGAAAAAAAAGAATCTAAACTGTTGCCGTATTTAGCGCCCATTCTGCAATTTTCAGCTAATGACGTTGTTGGTACGTCATTATTTCTCAAGGACAAATGGCACTACAAGATATATACTACAGATGTCGCTACATAAAGAAAATTTTATCTTGTATACAAATATTTTGTATTTATATATTTATTAATGAAAATGAACGTAAGCAACTTTTCCCGTGAGACTATCATATTTCGACGTGAAACTTGAAAAACGCCGAGCAAAGCTCGATTGCCAAAGTAACGTAAAATTATGAAACCACATACCAGTAGGGTAGGTACTCGAGCACGCTCTTTTTTGGGACCAGATCTATCGAATCAAGGGATGACTCGTTAGTTGTTGTAAAGTTTTGCTATAAAAGTTTAGATATTAAAGTAAAAGAATTTTTTACAACTTTTGATGAAGATAACTACATTACACGATTATAAAGACGATTTATTTAAATCTCTAATAGAATTTTGTTCCAAAAACATGTAATTTTTTTAGATCGTCACAGGTATTTCTATAATAATTTCTACTTTTCCTTTTAACCCAATGAATTCGACTACTCAGGTTACTTTTGCTTTTGTATCACACTAATACAAAGCATAAAACAAATACTTTATGTTATCAGTCCTTTTAGCGGTATGATCGATGCATGTACATCACCTAGCTACAGAACTTAGTTTATGACAACCAGTTATATTTCTATAGACTATTCATATACCTTGAAAAAAGTTAAAATTAATACGAAGCATTTATCTATTCGTCTCCTTTGATAACCTATTTTCTAATTCAATTCGAATTATGCTCACAAAATAAACAGAACAAAAATTTTATAGAATTCCATAAGTTACTATAACCAAAGGTTTTTGCTTCGACTTCTTTTCAACATTTTCACTTAGTACTTCTTAAAATTCTCCTTACACCTACTCAGTTCTTCCACTTCCTAGAATTTTTATTATCAGTTGAAAATTTTAGTTTGAGTTTAGTCAGAGAAATTAGAAGCTCGAAAATTACTAATGAATAAGAACCATGGCCCCTACTACAGTTACGAATTTCATGAGTTCAGAAATGTACCTTTAATGTATTTTAAAATCAAACTAAAATAAAGAAAAGTAAAGACGATTAATAAGCATATTGTACGACTTGCGCCTGGGGATAGCGACGAAAAATATCCCAAAAATTAAAAAAGTCTTACAAGTAACTAAAATAGCCAAAAAAAGAAACAGGATGACGGTATAAAAATTTGATCAACAGAAAAACGTGAAAGACAACTAATAAAACAAGTAATAATAACTGATTATGATGAGTTTAAATTTGTTGTTATACTACCGAAATCACTACCAAGAAGACAAAAACAAGTCATGTCTACAACAAACTAAAAAAGGGATTTTGAATTTAGTCTGTGACTCTTACGTCCATGATATAATATTGTACCTTAAATGTAAATTATTTACTCCCGCTGGTGAATTCTCTAACGATACTATAACTCTCCACTTCTTCATGACGAGTCGCTTTCATAAATTTTTTGCACATCATAAGAACTTTTTTTAAATGTACGTGTATTTTTTGTTTATTATACTCATCATTCGATTCCATTTAAATCTTTTGCTCTTTGTTTTTATACTTGACCTTTGAAATCACAATATTTTTAACGGTTCATTTAATATTTGATACATACTTATTTTATAAGATTCAATTTTCACGAGAACCGATACTAAATTTATATCCCCGACTTGCCCAATTTATAACACGCATAGTGTCTGACTATTTGTCAATTCTATTACCGATTAAAATCGTCAGTACGGTCAGAGTGTTCGGCGAATTTATCGCCTCCGCGCGCGGTGTGTACGCGCATCGGCGTTTCATTAAAATTTACGAGTCCGTCGATCGCCGATCAACCGGGTCGGACCTATCACGTTTCGGTACAGTCGCGTTTCCGACTGATTTGTTTCAATTCATCTAGTTGAGTTTCAACACTCCCGCCGGAGTGCGATCGCTGAAGACGACCGGACGATATTAATTCTAATAATTGTAATGTCGTGGAATCTTAAGAGGTGTTGAATAACGTAGTGTTCGTTTCGTAAGGATGGAAGCGACCGAGTTATTTATCGCCGTCTTGCCAAAGAACTGCGTTCGATGGTATGGACACCGAGCCCCTCTACGTGCGAGCGATGTACTTAAAAATGAACCGGAGAAGCGTGAATAAGACTCGCACGTTGAGGGTTCCGTACAGGTACGTACGTACGTACATCGAGGGTCTCGAAGATTTTTGCTTGTTTTCTATCGAAAAATGATGAATCAACCGATAATGATGAATCAACAAATTTCGCAGCCTGTGTTACTGTCGTGTTCATAATTTCCGCACAATATATATATAATTATATAACAAAATCATTGCTAAATTAATATTATAAGTAATAACAAAGCACAATATGTAATCTGCTTTTACATTAGATAGTTAATGAACAATATGCGAACATGTAACAAAAAATAATGATTTATTTGATGTACTGTAAATTTATGTATATACCTAAAACAAAGCTTCAAACGTAGCCAGATAATACTTATATAGATAAAAAAAACATATAAAGATTAAAAAGAAACAAAAAAATAATTAATGCTTAACAATTTTACTTTTATTTAATAATTGCGGTCATATTAGCTTAATTAGTAATCAGTTACATGCTACAAGTCAAATTCAACCTCAATGTAAGTGCAACTAAAATCAAGAAGAAATAATTATCTATACCAGGAAATAGTTTCCTTGTCTCAAAATTGAACACCGCCCACGTTTTTACTATTCAGTGTCCACGAGCTTCATTTAAATAATGACTTGTTTCTTATTCTAGTGTCTGTCGTAATCGAGCTGTTATTTTAACGTATCATTTTATTATTTATCTCTTATTCTATTTTACTTCTTTCCGTTTGTCTTCGAATTGATCAGATGAATGTTTATCTTACCCGATACGAATACGGAAAATCAAGTTCTAAACGTCAATATTACGTCAACCGAGGGCGCACGGGGGACGGCTCTTCTCACTCTGACGCGACTTTGACGTCACAGCGATACCGACAGAATCGTTTCAGGTTTGCAGAATCGGTCTACCGTCAGTGTTTCTAAGTATGAAGTCACAAGCCGTGTTGCGTTCTCGATCGCAGTATATACACGAGGGCGTTACAAACGTTGTGCTTGACTTCTATCCCTTGAAGGCTCGCATCGAATGACGTCTGGATGTGGCTTCGATGACTGCATCGTTGGTGACTCTCGTCGGTTACGTGGTCACGAAGTCGTGTTTACGTTCCGACGCCGCAGAGGGGACTGTCCCCGTTCCGTTAAGTTTGTTGACATAAAGTTCTCCATGTTCGTATGACAGTGATTAATTAACCTGCGGACAGATTAAATTGTCATGCAATAGGATTTAAATTGCAATATCTCATCGGGCTCGATAAGTTACGTCCGTTACCTCTCTCTGTGATACAGTTTTTTTTTTATTGATGTAACACATTACTAAGCATATTTATTAACTGTCATTAAATGTAAATATGGCTGGTCGCTTACTCAATAACAATCCTATTACGTAAATATGTCGCAATAATTGGCAGTGATTTATTTCGTTCTCTAAATGTTTACATTTATGTCGCGAACTTAAAATTTTTATCTTTGAACTCTATTTGTCTTTGTATACTTTAAAGGAAAATAAAGAATGTCGTACAGTTTTTTTTTTCTATACAAAGAACGCGTCTCTAATATTATACTCTGGATGGCGTTCCCGAAGTCCGTTCAGTTCAACATTCTCCAACCAATAATTCTCTATTGAATAAATTCTTTTGCAATAAAATATATTTCATGATAATGAAACCGACCCCGTTTCAATATCAAGCAAGGCGGCGGTGGCTCGGTGGCTAAGAGCGTCGCCTTCGAATAAGAAGATATTGCGTTCAATGCTGGCCACGGACCAACGAACCAATTAACCGACGAGTTTTTTTTTTTCTTTCAGATTGAACAACTCGTCCCGTGCCTCAGAAAACACGGTGTAGATCTGCGTTTGACGGCGGTCGCCTTTGGTCTTCATGTTATTTTTGGTATTTTTGGGATTTCGTATCTCATAAAGACAAAAGAAACATGTAGGCATACGATCACTTCGTGGTCCGTCTGTGCTTATCTGTCTGTCTAGACCGTTTTCCTCGGTAACGGGTGGAAGTACCAAGTTGAAATTAATGCAAAAACATTCAGGTTTGCAATCCCTTGTAGATATGAAAAAATCAAACTTCCATGTCAACAGAATCAAAAATCAGGCGTTTTATTCCGCATATTTTGTTACTCGTAAGAAAATCAAAGCCCACATGGTATTTTCCATTGATCTAAAATCATGAAATTTCACAAGACGAATGGTCTCAATGGTTGGAACGAATGATTACAAACAAACACGCGTAATTGAAGTATGGACCGTGGTTTAGACTATTACATGGGATAACATCTTTAAGTTTCTTCCCTCTACGAAAACTGGGATTTTCAAAAATTCGGATATTTAAAAATAATCTAAATTTAAAAAAGAATTATAAACTTTCTGAATTCCTGGCACCAATATTTCACCAGTATCGTTATCGAAAAAAGACAAAAATTACCTAGACTTTCGATGAATGAAATATCTACAAAACTAATAGATTTCATACGAAACCCTCGTGGGAGCAAGTCCTATTCACACTTATCCGGTATTTTGTTGTTATAGATCATCAATTGGAATATATGTTATACATAATTATGCTTATTACAATTGATGAAAATCTGTCAATTTTGTTTTCATTTATTTATATTTAATTTTGTATGATAAAGTTAGCGATAAATCGGGGTTTAAAAATTTGATTTTACATTAATGATGTTTCAATCTACATATTAAATATTGCTTTAAGTGAGCAATTGTTGTATTGACAGCTATCTCAGAAACGGCCCTATTTATTCGACAATATTTACTTTGATACAAGAATTGCCTTTCAAGTTTATCTACACGTGTGTTTCCACTGGAAAAACGAAATAAAAATTCTATACGCTACTTAATTCAGCCGCATTTCGTAGAATTTTGAGGTGACTACATTGTTGCTATACTGTTCGTTCACAACGATAAATGGCTTTAAGTGACATAAATTTGAAATGTCAACAAAGATTTAGATACATAGCACATACAGACGTGTTATGTATGTAAATATTAATTGCTAAAAATGAACTTAGGCTATTCTTACACCTTGGGAAGTTATCATTTTTCCCCACAGCAAAGTCGAAAGACGTCAAACAAAGCTCGGTTGCCTAGGTACGTATAGACCTAATGTTAATTCAACAGAGTCAAACCTATTCGCTTTATCCAATTCTATTAGGTAAGCGTACCTTATTCAATTCACGAAATAATTATTTATGTTTTTAGTGGCTGTAAACTTACTCATATATTATTCGGAACCCTTCACTTTTACGACGTCTTCTGTTCTTGACGTTCGTAATTAAACCATACAGACCCCATTTCTCATATAAGGCGACGAGTGTAAGGGATTTTAATGACATTGACATGTGCAATCGCATAAAATAAATTAGTTACGGTTCAGACGTTTTGATGTTTTATTATCGACAGTAAAAATAAATTTTGAAAGAGTAAAATACTATAAAATCAAAACTAGACAGAAAATGGGGACGAACAAGACGAAAATAGAAATATTCAACTGAATTATACGTAAATGTGCATAATGTCAACTTAAAAGACGAAACGGAGAAGTATTTTAAGCGTATATCGGCACCAAAAAATGTTTATTATTTATATCAATATTATTATTGATACAATATTATTTTTAGCAAACGAAAAACAGAAAAATACATAATTGGTCGGCGGCGCTGGTCACTTTGTGACATCTAATGTTGTGTTTTGACTTAAATGATAATTCTTCGTTTCAATTAATTTTATTTAAGTCAAGATTTGGATTTGACTTGCAAAATACCGTATAACAAGACATTCTACCACCAACCAATTATTAAATTAATTATTCAGATAAATATGGAGACGATTTTATACAAATCCTTTCCGTATTCATAGCGGGACGTTATTAACTTTATTGTATACTGTTTCTTTTTGTCTTCTATTTCAATTTTAGCAAAAGATTGCAATGGCTTTCATAATAACTCATCGTATGATCGCTGTCACTGACAAGTTGAGAATTAGATCATTGACGGCAAAAAAATAGGGATTTTACGAATTGATTTTAGCTGTTCTTCGTATCAGTGTGTCAATGACGATACAGCGTGATGCTGAAATCGGATGAAAGTTTCGTTTAAGCTCCGATAGAGGGCTTCGAACAATGAATTATGAACAAACTCTGCATATTTATTTAGTGGGATTTAACTTCTACTCCGTACATTAAATTTCTTACTTCCTCAAAATAGGAATAATTGTATTCGATCTATTGTTTGCTCAAATTAATAATTGTCAATGAGTTTATCTCTTTCATAATTGTCTCACAAATTATGTTTAGAACTAATGTGAAGTAAACAGTGATATTTTTATAAATTTCTTTGCCGATTTTTGAACTTTAGAGCATTATTATTAGTCTAATAATCGAGCAGAGACATGAGGGCAAGTCTCTAAGAATAATGAAGACGGTTAATCGCTCTTTTTCACAATTCGTCACCGATTACAGTCAGACAATTTTTATGTGGAAAATTATGGAAAAAAAATAGTATTTAACTTATTAACAGATACATTTACATCTCGGAAAGAATCCCATTTCGATTGAGAAATTGTAAATTTGAATTGATGTGAAATCATTATCAATCAAATTGATAAAATTGAACAACTTACGTCTTCAGTTTTACTGGTGGGCCTATAACAATCTTGCCACCTTTCTTTACATTCAATGAATTTTTGCGGTGGTTTGGCTATCTGGAAAGGATGAATGAAATTAGATGAACAAAAGAAATCTATAAAACTGATTTATATCATCGAAAGGTCGGCAGGGGTCGCTTTACAAAATCTAATGCAAATACCAAATCGATAATACATTAGATTATACACGATCGTAGG
Organism: Eumeta japonica; assembly: GCA_005406025.1. NCBI lineage: Eukaryota > Metazoa > Arthropoda > Insecta > Lepidoptera > Psychidae > Eumeta > Eumeta japonica. The sequence continues at coordinate 647,893 of BGZK01000040.1, forward strand.
AGTGCAAGCTGCATTCATGAACCCTAAGGTCTATAGGTCATAGACCACAGACCTGCGCCTGCGACCGAAGTGCACGATCCTTTTCATTACAACCGTCAGCGTTTCGTCTTGATCGCCTGACTTGACACGTTGAAATTCTGAAGTACAACATACAGAGTAAAGCAACGGAAAATGACAGCATGGTTTTAGAGACCCATAGTAGGCAAGAAACCCTTATAGTTTCGCCAGAACCATCTGTCCTATTTGTCTGTGTGTCCGTTGCGTTACTCAGTAGACTCTTAGTGCCAGAAAGCTGTAATTTGGTATGGGTATATATTATTGATGTCAAATTGATAGAATAAGGTTTCGGAAAAAAATTTTTGTTCCTTCCCTACTGGTAATGTGAGGATGAATCTTTTTTTTCTTGCCTACCCCATGATACGGGATATCGTCACATAACTCATTAAAAACATTGCGGGTCCGTGGAAACCATTTTTCGATATAGGGATCCGTTTGCGAAATATTAAGCTTTTAATTGCAAATGTTTGTTAAAGTCAAGTGCCCCCTTCCCCTTCCACCGGCTCAGTGGTTATACTTGAATATATTAAAAGATTCATGGCAGCAGTACATATAACAAAGGCTTTACAAATAAACGAGTAATAATCAACCAATTTATAAAATGGAATTTAAGAAGCAAAAAAGCAAAATTTCGATCTATTTCCATTGAAAATTACTTAGATGTCGTTGTTGGTCGTGTAAAACAGCAGAATTAAATAGGAATTTACAAACCAAGTACAATTATGGAGACATAAAATCATAACGTCCTTAACACCCGTCCTATGAGGGCTCGTTTTTAGACGTTATTAGCTGTTAATCCGAGAGCTCAGTGAAAAAGTACATGGGACCAAACAAAAAACCTGTAGCATAGCAATTGCCATACTTATTAAATTAAAATAATAATAATAATACGGAACCGCTTGCTGACCTATGCGGTCAATCTAAACGCGGATTACCGACTCAACGCCTCTCACTTTAGCAACGCATGCGTCATTTCCCTGTTTGGGTGAGTTTTCGTATTTAATACTCGTAATAATTGCTAAATATACATATATATCTTATTTTTGTAGATAGTATTAGTTGCTTGTACAAGAAAGTTGCTTCTACCCTCTGCTGATGGTGCTTACACAACGTATGTTGCTTTAACGAGTGTTGTTAGTCGTTTATGGCGTGGCGCGGTGCTCAATACCATCATGGACCCGGATCTGAAACATTGCCAACGGATGTTAAAGGAAATCACGTACAATCTATATACTGTCCCTAAGCACAAAATACCTACGCACAACTTGCCCTAGAAAGCCAACAACTTACTAACGCCGTAGACAATTAGAGTAAAGAGTTCCCGTTGGCCGGGAATTGCGCTGTCCAGATAAGTACCCGGGGCTGAAGAAGAGCAGCATTGGCTAACGTACAACCCTGAACTCGCGGAAATAAATGTATCTGTATGTTGGTACTACGGGTTTCATTGTTTTACCACAGTGCTGCCGCGGGCGGCGTGGTCAAAGCCTCTCCTCCCGAGACGACAATTCTCTTCTAAGTCCACATAATGAGACGGTAAACTATGGAACCCTTTACTGCACGTGTGCAGACACGTACTTGGCCGGATTTTTTTATACATAATATGGATAACAGAAAGTTAATACGATGTTACTAATCTGAGATTGTGGACAAAATATATTTTAATAAATTCAATTTTCAATTCTAAAAGCAAGCAACGTTTTAAAATAAAATTTTACCATTCATCTGTCTTGTTTTCCAGTCATTCACAATTATTTGTAAACTTTTGGAAATTTTAACTAAAAATACATTTTGGACAAGTAGTATTTCATACAATATAAATGTGCACAGGGCACAGATGAGTGCAATTTGTTATACATTTAGAATGTATATATTATCTTTTTTTAAGTGATAACGTCTTTAGGCGCGTTGACATTTTTGAGATGAGAAAAAAACCATTGAACTCGCAATACTGTTACCGTTAACGTCACCGACACCTTTGTGTATAAGTATCTAGATATATTGGCCCCGTTTACACGACATTTACACGAGAGTTGAATTTGAGTTGAAAAACATTGATAATATAATATAACTATATATAATATAAGCATGTATTGTGTGTATACGTACAACATAGACATATATCTAATCACGTCAGAACTTTTCGTATTGTATTTGTAAATTTACGTTTTAAGCAATAAATTGCATTATTTGTATGTAAGTAATATGCATTATTTTTCATGTACAATAGTGCATTAAATGAAAATTATAATATAATTTTGATAGTAGTAGTTAATAATAATGTATAAAAAAAACGCTTTATTTAAAAGTATTTCCTGCACAATAAAATATTTTCTGACGATTCAAAATATTACTTTCTACAGTACTAACACGCCTACGCGATAAAAAGATATCTTCACCGTGGAGTAGACAAAACACGTTTCGTTTACATTCTCTAGCATAGCGCCGGCGCTTCTGATTTATATACTTGTCTACAATTAACACAAAACTCACCTTCCTGCCGTGGCATGGTGAGTTTTTGTCATGTTCCGAGGTCTATTAACTTGGCGCGCGCGACTATTTTATGGACAAGTGTCTATCTTATATATATCTTATATTATAATATTCAAAAATTAAAGTGCATTCGGCACAAGGCGGCGACATTAGAAACTTACGATTGCCTTATTTGGTAGCGTTATAAAATTGATAAGCGTAGTCGTGCGAAAGTTTGCTATTAGTGTTTTTTTTTTCTTATTTTATTTCTTCTAACTTGATTCAAACATTTTAAAATATCGAAACAATAATCAATCAAATCGTCGAGCTTTTTTTTATATCACAGATTTACATGTACAGAAAATAGTAAATTAAAATATAGGTAATGAAATAGTATACAAAATATTTTTTGTTACATAGTTGAAATCTTGCTTAAATAATTTGAATGGGAATCTCAAATAAAAAACCTTATTCGAATAAAGGACATTTAACTGAGGAAATATTTAATATGTTATCTTGAAACATCTGTTCAATATAAATCAAATTAATCCAATGTATTTACATTCTTAATTGAAAAGTCTTGGTACATATAATGTTCATTAATGTTAAAAAAGTATTATTGTGGTATAAAATGATAACATATTGTATAGTATAAGAAAGCTAAACCTATTAATAAACAGGAACTCTTTTATTTCGTGATTTTATTGTTTTTCCAAAAATATGTCTACAAATGTAATTTAGAAACCGCACAAATAAAAATAACAATTTTAGAAACCAGATTAACGATACTTAATTAAATGATCTTTTAAAATGGATCCATGCATTATATGTTGATGGCTGAACAAATTGTAATCAAATTTTTCATGGAGAATTATGTTCGCAAATAGGATATAAAATTGATACAATAAGATTATGTTATATTGTATAAAAATATTAACTTTTATATAAAAAAAACGTATAAATACCAGTGAAAATAGTATTTAAACATTTAGTTGTCGTTTCGATGTCCGTTCCAGTATAAATAGTAATTTGTTATTACTACCATTAATGCCCAAGGGAGGCTTAAATCGGTATCGAGAATTGTATTGAAATTAAGAGCGGAACGGGGACCGGACTCGGCATTGGAACCAGAATTGATATCGAGAACAGGACCGTGATCACCATCAAAACTGACAGAAAAATCGGCCAATACAGAAGATGAAGGAATTCATTTTGTGTCTACGGGAGCGAAATTGGATGCGCGTTTGAATAATTGAAAAGTTGCTAATTACACCCACGAAGCAAGCGGGTGAAAGCTAGATTTATATAAAATGAGAATTGTAAACTAGTTTTATGAGGATAAATTTTCGAAACCTTAAAAGCGTAATTGTATAAAAAATTAATTAAATTGTATAAGAATACGCCACACTTATTCCCGGAACTTAAACTATTAAGAAGACATTAAATATTCAGAATCATTATTGATTATAACAACACCATAATAGACGGAAAATAAATTAATGAAGATGGAATTAAAACGATTTTAATATTGTTATAAGCATAAACACTGACCTCATTTTGAATTAATATAACTGAAAAAACCAAAATTATATCAGTAGTTATCGGCAATTATTAATAAAAATAATAAAATAATTCTTGAATGGTTTAGTACTAAATAATACAACATACTTTTCTATCTCGCAAAATAAAATTTCCTCATTCTTAAATAGAGGCAAAATATTTTTTATTTTTCTTATAAATATAAAAACTGTGATAATGATATTTTTACAACCGGTAAGCCAACACATCGGATCGTTTTCTTCAACAAGCTTCGGAGTATGTATCTTGTCGTGTGAGCACAATTGATGGACCGGACAGACCTTTCAGTTGTTTATTTTATTGTTAACAAAAACCACGAGCTTTCAAATTTGATTGTGATGAACGCACTTTTTTTTAATTTTCTCCTTACGGGTAGAAGGGGCATAGAACCTAATGAGCTATCCACGCACCCGAGTGCGTGTGTAGTGTCCTACTTTCACGGACTAAAAAAGGCCCCGAAACGTAAATGTAGTATCCGCTGTCACACAAAAGCTGTAGTCAGCTTTATCTGACGCAAACGATCGACATGCAGATGCCATCGGCGCGTGACTCTTCTATGAGCGATCCGCTCGGATCACCTCGGCGTAGGGAGTCACGAGAGGCCTCGACGCGGGTCGGAACCTCTAAGTGGCACCGGTGCGTGGAGAGCGCCCCAAGAATTAAACCACTGAAGATTGACTAGTTTAGGAACACAATCCTATTTCTCTATATTTTCAAAAGCTTTATTTAGTTTTTCTACCTCATCAGTGAGATCGTCTGGTGGGTCTAAAAAAACACTCCGTGGGCTTCTAATGACATGACTTGCGGGAGGAGTCTCGTACGAGGCTGCAGCGTAGATTAGCAGATTTGGGTGGTTAACAGCTATGTTGAAGAAACACTCTGACGCGTTGTTTATATACTTAGGGATTGTATGGAGTTTTAAATCCCTAGGAAGGACATAGTTCTTAACGTACCAACGTGCGTCACTCGCTCTTCTACAGAAATTATTTTGGACGATTTAAAGGTCGTAAATTGCAGTCGGAGCGACGTGAGCAAAAACTAAACACTCGTATGTCATCACCGGTTTAATGCACATCGTGTATAACGTACGCTTATTATGTAATGACATTTTACTATTCCTACCTATCACGCCGTTGAGGCGTGACATGTAAAAAATAGCAAGCTTCCTAACACGTTGAATATGATCCCTGAAGTGGAGATGTTTATCCAATGTGATACGTGATGGAGCATTTGACATGCGAAGAGTGATGGCTGGAGACTATTAGAGTCCTCTTTATTTTACTACAGTGAAAGTTGATAGTAGCTGACTTTTTCCGGATTCACCTCAATCCTCCAGAGTTGAAACAATTGCGTCATTGCGTCAATGGTCCTCTGGAGGCGGGGTATTATATGACTTAAACTGACGCTACGTAGAAACAGAATTGTGTCGTCCGCGAACAAAGCCAACTAGACGCCTGTTTTCAAACGCGGAATATCATTTTTATGTATGCGAAGTACAGTAGGGGAAAGAGCGTGGACCCTTGAGGTACCCCCGTTCTGATGATTCTTTTGGAGGAGGCAGTGTTCTTGTAGCAAAAAGTGAACTGTCTGCGACTAATATAACTGTGTATAATGAATACTAGACGATCTGGCATCTCTAGGGTATATAATTTATGTATAAGACAGGAGTGCCAAAGCCTATCGAAGGCCATAGCAACGTTGAAAAATACAGCCATGGTTTTAAGTTTACATTTAAAACTTTCCGATTAGTCGTAGAACTTATTGTGGACAAGAATGTTGAGGACGAAAACCAAACTGTTCATCAATAATAAGGCCTTTTTTTGATTAAGTGGTCGCTTAGTCGCAACTTGTGAATTATTTCGTACAGCTTACCGAGACTGCTCAGTAAGCTGAAGAGCCTATAATTAGCGGGGAGTTCGCGTGGTTACCCCGATCTAGGAATGCTGATAAAAACGGCTTCTTTCCACACATTAGGAAAGTAACAGTTTTTTAGGTACGCGTTGAATATTGCGATCAGGAGTGTTAATAATGGCGAGTAGAAGCACTTAATGGCTTTATTAATGATACCGTCTAGGTCCGATGCCTTTCTGGTTTTGAGATTTTTGACGATTACTTTGAAATCGTCAAGTGTAACTGGCTCCAATCGTCTATTAAATCGAGGAAGAATTTCTGTCGATCTTCCTCCTTGACCCAGTGTATATGTATGGGATCGTGAGAAGTGGATGTGTGTGATCATTGCCTCTCAATGCTGAAGGCTAGACACTCAGTTTTATCCCGATCGTTGGACGCGAAAGTATTGTCAGGTTTCCTAAGGGCGAACTCGTAACCGTCTAATCTGAAAGCTTTGGCCAGTTGCCAGTAAGCTTTGTGGGTAGGGGTAATTTCTTCCATAAGAGCACCCCAGTTGTCGTTACGGACCTCCTAACGTTGAGATCTGATGAAGACTTGATTTGCAAAAAAACGGGGTAAAACCAATAAGTTCCCGATTGATAATTTTCTTAGCGGGAAGTTAAAAATTCAATATCAACAATATGACATCAAAATGGATACCGCATACCTTCGCCGTCTATTTTCAACATTACATTTAATTACCTATGTGTTACACAAAAAGGAGATACGTTTCGATTTCACGCTATGAAAATTGAAAGCTTTTCAAATATTGGAAAGCTACTGTTTTCAGTGCTATTTTTGAAGATTGGGTTTTCATCAGATTTTGAGGTTTTAGGGTTCGAGGAATCTATTTTTATCATTTTCTGTTTCTCTGTTTGTGTGGGTGCGTGTGTTAACCTCTCATAACTTTTGAACGGATTAACTGATCGAAACGTGGTTTATGGCTCACAAAAGTCACACAACAAAAACTTAAATTTTTTGGAGATTTGGCTTGATAGATTTCTAAAATCTATGAATTCTTCGTAGATTCATGAAAACTTCATAGATTATAGAAATCTCTAAAACAAAACTTACAGTGTAACTTATTTCCTAAGTAAATTTTATACTGCAATATTGAACGATACCAAACTGATAGCAACATCTAATTACATCTGCTCTCCGTAAAGTCGCTTGCTATAACCCACATAATAACAATTAATTTGTTCAGAAAATATCGTTGGCGAAATTTTCTAAAAAGTGTTCTTTTTGATATTTTTTAAAATACTGTATTGATAAATTCCAAAATCTAATCAGCACTTCTTCTTAGAAAACAACGTCGATTGTTGCAAACTGCATCAAATTCGGTTGGTTCATTTGAAAGATATCGTTGACGACAAATTCGCAAAAAAATGAGTAGCAAAATTGTTGTTGGATTGACGTTCGGTACTGGATCATCACTTTCTGCTTCAAAACTGCGTCATATACCCCAAAGATCAAAAGATATCTTAGGGGAAAAAATAAATAAAACTTTAAAATAACTCCAGGATTTATGAACTCTAACTCTTAATCACTTACATGGGGTCAAAGCAACTTCGCATTAAAAAATAAAGCACTTGCCGCTGCCCGAATTTCCCCGCGCCCCCGCTAGCTTCACAACCCGCGTCAAAGTTTATATTCCAGTAGCGACCAAGTCACGGGAATGGAAGGATTTGTCGCGGCGCTTTTGAGTGACCCCGTGCGAATAATTACGTTACTTTTTTAAGAGAGAGTTCTTTATTTTATGTATTTTTCTTGTGTATTTTTAACTCGTTTTGTATTATTATATGCCCAGTGTATGAATTTATTTTATATATATGTTTTTTATAGCTGGATATAATGAAATTATTCAAAAATTACGTTTTAATGTGAGTATTCTGTCTTTTTCCAGGATTAGTCATGGATGGAAGAGAACAGCAAATTATGCAATGGTTGGCAGAAGTTTCCGATGAAGAGGGTCGGATTGTGAGTCGGAGTTAGACGAGGTAACAACAAAGTGATTACAATAGTGCTAGTGAAATTGACGTATCGTCCGCACAATCGAGTGAATCGTCTGACAGCGAAGAAGACGTGTTTAGGCAGTATGACAATTTCTATTTTACCAGGCATAATGGAAGAATTGGGCCTAAACAAAAATGGTCAAATTACCCACCGTCAAGCGCCGTAAGAACACGAGGTCATAATATAATTTTGCACTTACCAGGTGTCAAGTCAGCAGCTAGATCAGCGAAGACTGCTTCGGAATGTTTTAGTTTGTTTTTTCTGACGACATTTTCAGTTTACTTGTAACATATACAAACCAATAGGGAAAGTCAGAAACAAGTTTCATAGAGAAACGCAAAAGATACAGACGTTGAAGAACTAAAAGCATTTCTGAGTTTATTGATTATATCTGGAGTGTTGAGGGCCTCACATCTTAATTTCAAAGAGTTCTGGGCCACCGATGGAACTGGTGTGGAGATGTTTCACCTGACAACGAACTATCAACGTTTTCTATTTTTACTAAGGTGTCTTAGATTTGACGATAAAACAACCCGAGCTGAACGTTTGCAAATTGATAACTTAGCAGCTATACGTGAGATCTGCGATATGTTGCTAGCAAAATTTCAAAAAGCCTATTCGCCGGGTAAAAATATTACGATAGACGAGCAATTGATTGAGTTCCGTGGCCGTTTTAAAGGCAAAGTTTATATGCCAAGCAAACCAAATAAATATGGTATAAAAAATCAAGCATTGGTAGACTCAAAAACATTTTATTTAGTAGCTTTTGAGGTTTATCTGGTAAACAACCTACGGGTCCTTACCAAGTCTCAAACAGCCCAAATGACATAATAAAACGTCTTGTAAGGCCGATAAAAGGGAGTAACCGTAATATTACCACAGACACAACTGGTATTCGTATACCAGTATTTGCGAGTTTCACGCTCGTGAGTGAAACTCGCAAATGAATTATTGGATCCGCCCTATAAGCTCACTTTAGTTGGAACACTCAAAAAAAACAAACCTGATGTACCTCATGATTTTTTGCCAAACAAAACTAGACCACAATTCAGCTCCCTTTTCGGTTTTCAAAAGACAACAACTATGGTTTCGTATGTTCCAAAATCGATTAAGCTGTTGTATTACTATCTTCCATGCACCATTCGGCTCATATCGACCCAGATTCAAGTGAAAGGCAGAAAACTGAAATAATAATGTATTATAACAGCACCAAAGGAGGAGTGGACACCAATGAGTACTTGTGTGGCACATACAATGTAGGAAGGCGAACCAAACGATGGCTGTTAGCCATTTTTTTCCATCTTATAAATGTTTCAGGCATAAATGCACTCGTTGTACATCGAGCAAATACCAACAAATCATGTACTGACGTGAGGCGTATATACACCAGAAACAACGACTTTAAGTCAGTGCAACTCCTAAGATTGTAAAAAGGCGACTTTTGGAAGTGCATGACTTGGAAAACCGCGTCTCGCCAACAGCTGCAAAACGTGGGCGTTGCAACAACTGCCCGCGAAAAAACGATCGAAAAGTACCAACAAAATGCGCCAAGTTTGTGTGCAATGGTCACTCTCAAATATACTGCCAACAGTGTAATAAAAGTGATTCAGAGAGTTCCTAAAAATATTCTAAAGTTTTAACGCTGATTTCACTATAAGTACAAATTGTTAATTTATGATAAAAACTTTTATTTAGCTAGTTTTTGTTTAATTAGATATTAAGTTCATGTTATTTTTTTAAATACAATATAATTAATAAAAGCCTTCATCAATAATAAACAAGTTTTGTTTTTTTATTTTATTTTTTATCATATTTTATTTTATATGTTTAATAAATAATAAATATTATACCTACAAATTTGTGGTCACCTGTGACCCCATGCGAGCAGTTGTGTAATTTTCTTAGTGCGTGTAATTAAGGGCTAAGAGCGTTGTATCACTACTATATTCTTAGCTCGGAAAGCTCGAAAAAGTGCCAACATCAATATTTTGAACTCGAAGTACTCATTTTTCTGCTAAATATATTTCTGGACGCTTTGAGCTCGAAAGTAGCAAGATGTTTTAGGCATGGCCTGCAGGGTCAAATGCTTTTCTAACTTTTGAGTTCTCTATAACTCAAAAATTTATTGACATACCTATTTTTGAAATTGAAGATCTCAAGTACATGTTAAATCTAATACCGAAAAATTTTAGGTATGGTTTGCAGGCCAACCTCTTTTTGATTTTCAAGCTATATAAAGCTCAAAACATAAAGACAAGTGTATTTTAAACTTGAGTAGCTCTAAAACACGTCGTAAATATAATACCGAAAATTTTAGAGATGGTCTACAAGTCAACTGGCTTTCAATTTTTGACCTCTTTAAAGATGAAAAACTTAAAGACAACTTCTATTTTTAAACTCGAAAAGCTCAAAAACACGACCGTAACTATAACAACGGAAAGTTTTAGGGATGGTATGCAGGGTCAACTGCTTTTTAGATTTTTTGTGCAAAACTTCCTTCACATGAAAAACATTTTTATTTTCGAAATAAAAGCCTTTTGGTTCATTTTAATAAAAGCTCCCCAAGCTGGTCGAGCGCGGATTTCGGGCCTCAAGTACCGTTATCACCAACAGTAATAACATCTGATACCGTCCTCTTGACGTACTTTCGGGAGAAACTAGTTTAATTTGACTTTAAAAAAAAACTGATCAATTTGTCCTTGGCCGGGTTCGCACGCGTTACCATTTGATCAATTGGCTCTTAACCATTCCAGCACCACTAGTCAACATCAACACTAGAGGTTAATCTTACACCAACTGTTAAGTAACCTAAGCATTTTTCCGGAGTTAAAACTTATTCAATTCGACGTTTATAATAATTTGATTGACATGAGAGCTTTCAGTTGATTTCGATGAGCCTTCGACCTTTACGTATCATATCCATCTATTACGATGACTACTCTGGTGTATATTGTAAACGTTGACAGGATAATGTCAAAGGCTTTTAGAATTTCTGTCGGGCTGTCGGTCTGTCTATCTGTGCACAAATTCCATGAAACCGTACGGAATTTGATGGATTTCGGTATTGTAATAGTTTATAGCCCGGAGTAATATATAACATATTTAGAAAGAGACCAGATTCGGAGCAGAAGCGGAGCTAGAATTGAAATCGAAAGCGAGAACAGGATTGGCATCATGGTTGAGAGCGTGATCGGTCGATATAAAACATGGGAAAGAATTCCTTCGAAGTCCACGCGGGCGGTACCGTGGGCGAAAGCTAGTTCTAATTTATTTCTATTCATATATACATAATTAATGTATGCACATCTCTTCGATAAAATTAGTAATGATCTAATTTAAATATGCTCTATACCGTATTGTTAACTTTAGGAGTTGTTAGGAGGTTTAGGTTTAGGAGGAGGATGTTACAGCACTTTCTTTATTTTTGCCTTAAGCTGAAAGGAGAATCACAATGATATTTCATAATGCTCATTACGCTTTTTGTTACCTATTCTTCGATATTATTCAATTAAAGTCATATTCAAGTTATGTACGCGGTCCGTCGTACTTCACAAGATAAATATTCACTTAGTATGACAATTGAACTGTAACATCGCATACGCAAGTAAGAGTGGAACATTGTAAACGTATGGGAACGGAGGTTATACAACTGCAAGGAAGTGCGAACGAAACCTAATCTCCGTGGACACGCCGCCCGCCCCCGCCCGCCCCGCCCGCCTCCGCGGCGCGATGCTATCTCCGCCGGATTGTGCCGCAGCCGACGCCGTGCACTGCTTGGGCTGGACGATGTGCCTACGCGAGCACAGTTACTGCACATCACTAGCACACATTTCTTTTCCATACGCCTTGGGACGTTGTATTCGGTACTTTGAATATTGAACCGAACACGGCGAAAACCCGACGTTGCTTAATCAGAATTTAATCATCCCACTACCGAGCCATGCCCTCCCGTAATCTTTATATTTCAGACCGTGGAGCCGGAACTAAAAAGTCCCCACGCTAACCTTGTACAGATTAAGAACTGCTGATCATCCTTGTGACCGACGCGACGATGACGGCTTACGTGTGCTCCGTAGCCCAAAGCGTGTGATATGATTCGATTTGACTCGAAAACCCATTGAGCGATTCGTAGGCAAAACCTAATAATACCGGTTTCCTATTAACAGATCGGCTAGTGTCAAATACGTTTCATAGAATTAATCTAGTTTATGATGCCATTATTTTTAAGAAAATTCGTATACAAAGAAACACATCGAAACGAAGTATCTTCATACCCAAAGAAAGAGGTTTACAATTCGACTGCTTTCTGTGCATTGCATTTTGTGCATTTATTTCTATATTATGTTCATGAACAAAGAAATCCTTCCACACGAGCGAATCGTACTTAATATTTTTACATTTCGTAGCAAAACAGGAAAAGTCTTCAATTCGAATTTTTTTTTTTTAACTTTTGGTATATATTACGCATGTACTTTCTTTACGTTAATGAGGACCGAGGTCGACGTACTGTCACAAAAACTGTAACACTCACAGCACAATTTCTAACAAATGTACAACCAACACCAACATTTGCCATTCGGCCATCTACGAATCCGAATTGATCGGCTGGAACGATCTAAAAAAGTGATAAAACCTTTAGAATAATATAAAATACACAATCTAAAGTATCGATGTAGACAGCGAACCCGCAATGCGAATCGATTTTGAACATTATAAGACAATCATAAAAACATAGCAACCCTTCATCACGTATAGACAGATATCTTATGTAACTACCCTCTCGAGCGAACCTTTTGCCGAGTCGAGTGCCATCGCACGCATTTCAAAACCGAAACAAAAGCGTACTATGTAACATTCAAAAGATCGAACGCCGCGACATAACGGCCCGCATCCGTCACAACTCCGGCGATGCGTGCGCGTGCGGCCGCGGCGTCGTGACGTGTCTTTCGCAACGGCGATACACACTGTGACGTAGTTATGTAATGAGGTGACGTCACGACTGACGCCACGACATATTTCCGAACCTACCCGCCCCTAATCTTCTGTCTATGGAAAATGGAACTTTTGTCTATGTCTGTACAAAATGGAGTCGATTCTTTTTGTCCGGATATCAGTTATACAAAACTATTCAACCTATCGGTTCAGGACTTCGACGATCCGAAGCGGGACCGTTAGTAGGTGGTTATGGGCTATTTATTTTCTGAATCCCACACATTCTTTATCGCTTTTACGGTCCCGTATGTTAGAATGAAGAAAAAAAAGCAAAACGCATTGAATCACTCGTGCGTCTGTCCGTCCGTCTGTCAAAATCGGGTTGCTTCCAATCTACTAGATCGATTAAGCCGAAAGTTATTTCACATATGATTTTTTGTAAATCAAACCCGTAATGAAATTTGAATATTACCATAAATTTTGAGAGGCAAATTGGAAAATTAAAAAAAAAAGTTTTATAAACTATTATGTACAGCATATTATATGAATGGGCTCGTCGTCACGGTCTCAAATTAACACATGCTCTTTTTATATAATCATAAATTTATAAATATAAGGTTAATAGTTTCAGCTACATCGGAAAATAAATTAATATTGACCATTCCCTTCCCTCCATCACCGAACATAGTACAGAGTCTAAAATTAAAAAAGAAATACACAAAATAGTTCTTTACTTCTAGAGTGCAGGAAAACCTAAAGAAGTCTATGTTCTTAATATGACATAGCAGATAACATTTTCATCGTACTTGTCAGTTTATATATATATATATATATATATATATATATATATATATATATGCCAAAGTTGTTGAAGTTGGTGCTTCTATAGGTATTATCTTAAATAATTACCTTGGTTTTACATGAGATCTCACAACTTACGGCGGTGAAAAGACTAGGATGCGAGACCTGTATTTTAGTACATTATATGTAAACAACATAACATTCATTGCCATACAATGGATATGAATGTTATAATTTCACCAAGCAATAACTTCGATTCCAAACTTTTTTTTATCTTAAGCGTAAATATATTTTGTAAATCGGGATACCTATAAAAGGTAGCGGGACCAAAATGGGATTTATTTTAGAACGGCATAAAATAAATGACGTGCACAACTCAAAATTAAATGAATTCCGTATAAACATACGCAGTGCAGAGTTCACACATCCACCGATATCAGCAGCATAAACACATAACGCAATGAATGACCGATGGGCGTCCGAGTGGTTGTACTCAGACTTTCTTAGACTAATTTTAGTAACGTAAATCAATTACTTTAAAGTTATCTTATGCGAAATACGGTGAACTATATGTGCGCCAATAAAGTGCGCCACACGCCAACACTACATTCATTGTGACAAATATTTTGCTAGTGGATTAAAGCTATAATCCTAAAATTATGTACAATCGACTGAAATTGCCATATGTTTTTTCTATTCATCGATATAACCTATCTAAGTCACTCAGTTTGTTCCACACCACTCAACGACTTTATAATTATTCATGCTATATCTGTAATATTCAAACTTATTTTGGAATTTTTTAATTCTAAAAGAATTTTTTTAGTAACAGTACTTTGAAACTAAATTGTCTTATCAAGCATAATACTTACTTATCTGTACAAAGATTAATAAACGAATTGTTACGTTACTTTATCGTCCAATTTTGATTCGTTCTTCCACGAATATTTTGACAGGAAGTCGTTGACGCAACTTAAACCATTGTTTTTAATTAAACGTTACGTATTACGCTGTGCCACAAACTAACGAATTCATGAAAACACAGCTTTGTTTCATTGTCTATGTACTACTTATTGTGTTAAGGGAACTCTTTAAGGTTTATAGTAAACGTGTGAATGGGCACGCCGCTTTTGGCTTTTGTAAGAATTATCTCGATGGACGACGACCTCTATTTGTAATTGGTGTGTGCACCTATTGAAGGAAATTAACTAATATGATAAATTATTACGTTACCTGAGACATTTTGAAGACAAAACAAGACAAATGTAACCGTTCATCGTGACCATAAACGACATTATCTTCAACAGAGACCTGTCTATATAATAGTTGTACATGAGGTATTACTGTTCTTTTGTCAAAGAATGTGACCTGATTGCCACGCTGGGCGGACGTTTACCTCTTTTGAAACCAAAGCTATTACATCTCATCTTCACACCGATGGCCCATCACTGATCTGAGTGTTTGCGAGCAAAATATCATCATTATCACAACATTTCAGACATAACCCTAACTTTTCGCAACCAGAATCGGTACATGGTAAAATATATATGAGTATCTATAAAAGATTTCATATCATTATTCACACCTTAAATTTAAATCACTCTATATAAATATAATGCGCGCTTATGAAATAATTGCAATAACTAATCACAAATTCTGAGTTTTGATTGATCACACGTTTCATTTGAGAACTAATCACAGTGACCTTATATATCTTAAGTTGAAATATTTAAAATATTTTTTGTTAGAACAGAACAACATCAACAAGCAAATCTCGCATATCGATCGTAATATTTTACACACTCAATTCTAAACTATAACATAAACGAATCGCTCGCAACAGCAACAGCCATTAAGTCCGCCGCTTACAATGCAAATAAAACGTGCTTATCTCGAGACGCATTAATAAAACTTTTCCGAAAACGCCGTTTGTCTTTTATAAGAGTTAATCAAACGGCAGCCCGAAGCGGATTATTGGTGTGTTTACGTCGTCTTTAATTATTGGCTGCGCGCAATTATAGAGTTAAAAAGTTAACACCCAACGCGCGTACCTTATCTCTGGGTGTGTTATGCAACCGCTTAAAGTGTAATATTCACATAAATTGTTTGTCGTCAAAATGCGTAACAATAGGATCAGTTTTTAAGGTATGATGCGCAGAAAAAGTTAACTATTATATCATTCAATATAGTTGCATTATTTTCATCGGTTTTTGTTTACTTTATTACGTATAACATACGCGTTGATGGTCCAGTCTGCTATTTAATAGTAATGCTATTTCGTGCATTTATGAAATAATATAAATCTAATATTATTGAAATATTTATTCCACAATACATTGCAACAATAAATGTTTTCTTAGTAAAATACTTAGTAATAACATTATATGTATAAACAATATAAATTTACTAATATGAAATTTGCATTTAATGAATACTGTTACATAAAAATTCAAAAAAATTATAAAAGTAATTATTCGTCTATTTAATGGACAAGCGTGTATTACAGATATAAACAGACATAGTTAAATGAACCACTTTTAAAAGGTCATTTAATATTATACTTTTAATATTCTTTGACTCGTATTAGTTTCATTTGTTTACGAACTATGTAAGCAAATTTTTGAAGTTGACTTTCACTAATTCTAAGTCGAACTTCAACATCTTAGAAATAATTTTCAAACAAACAAAATTACTAAATATTTCTAAAACGTTAACTTCATTTATCAGCTCATAATATTACATTAAACAAAATACCATCACCTTTCTACTGCGTCACCATCTAGTACTTAAATTGAAAAATCCCCCCACGTTACTAATGACGATCTACTTTCGATAAAGTTAAAAATAACTTCTATAAAATAATTAACCGTTATAAATTATTTACAAGTATTATATATATAATTACATTTTAGAAATTAGCTTCATATATCTATTCAATAACTTGACTTTTCCTTTTGTCGCCATATTTAAATAAACATATATAAAAATTAATGAAGCCTCTTTTTACAGGCTTTTATTTTTCAGCATCTAATCATAATAAAATTTTATCCACCGTTTCAAACACTGAACGTCATCGCTAAATGTAAGGTTTCCCAAAGGATATTCACGACATCAAATCAGAAGTAACCTATTTCCAACATTGGCCCGCGACCTTCACCAAGTCGTCAGGCTACCGAGTGGGAAGACGTCATCGTGCTACCACGACCAGGGCGTGGTGGTCACTCGAGAACCTATCTGTCACAGCGAAGCTATATGCGTTGATACCAGCCCTTTTGTCACTTGAACTTAATGATTCTGCGATCTATATTGGTAGTTCTACTTCTTCTGCCCATTTCTCCGTATTGGATTTCTTATCTCGCATCAAGAACCCGAGTGAAGCTCTTTCCGTCGCACCTTGAGCGAGTCTAACCTTGTTTATGAGACCGACGGTAAGGGACCACGTCTACTCGCACTGAGGTATATTAAATTTGAAGGTGCTTCCTAATTTCCCGTACGCCACGAAACTAGCTGAATTCCTAACGTAACCCATCGAAGATGAATCTACATAATCAGAGAGCCCATCCCAAGTAATCGTCTACTTATGACTGGAGTAGATGCAACACAGGCATTTAACACAATTTCGGTCTTGTCTATATTAATTTTACAAGCTTTTATTTACTTTCATTTGTCTGTCTGTAATCAAATCCTGCAAATTCAATTTGACCCACTTTCCGGTTGCCAATCGCGCTGAAATTTTTCACACATATGTATATTGCATAATAATGCAATATTATGATAAGATGAAGGCGATCTAATGATGGAGCTGGGAGGTGGCCATAGCAACTTCGTAATAAAACGACATAATCCCATCGAGTTTGGACTCGTATGATTTGTCTTTACGAGGACTTTGTCTTTAGATGCTATCCAGGGTCTGATGATGGAGCTGGAGCGTGGGTACAGGATCTCCGTAATAAAAAAACGTAACCGCATCGAATGCGGGCTCGTTTGATTCGTCTTGATGAATAATTTGGTCCTAGATAACATCCATATGTAACAAAGTAATAGTATCGTTTTTAAAAAAAAACTTTTTGTTTATTTCTTTTAGACTCACTTCTTGAGAAACTAGTGCAGTCGTCGAGTACGGTGCCGAGGACGTTCCGCCTGCCTGTCACCGCGCCGCCCAGAAGACCGGCTCAAACGCCTCTTACGGCAATCTTTTCTGTTGAGGCGTTGAACAACAGATTTCTTTTCCGTCTCCACATCAATATTTTAGTTTCTTCATGGACTGCCAACCGTTCGATTTTTGCGCGTTATGGGTTATAATAGAAAATACAAAAATTTATTAATAATGTGTAGAATTCCAAAAAATAAATGGCCAACCAGCGATTTTACGTCGAATGGTGAAAATCTTACCGATCCATAAATCCTACACGTTTAGTAGTTTTTAACTGATGTCCGGACAAAAACAAACTATTTAGTAATAAATCAATGAAAATGCACATTAATTAATACTATATGCAAAATTAAATATTTCGCGGTGGATATCTAAAAATTATTATCATAAAATAACATACAGTTATTTTTGAGGTATCTATGGAACATGTTTACTTTACACGTTAGTTGTACTTGTGTAACTAATATGTCAATCTGTTTAATAACTTAGAATGTGTAATTCGTACGTTAATACCCACAGCCTTTTTATTTGAGACCAAGGGACTTGAACCCTAAAATTATCCATAAGAGTGTGTAGATAAAACAGGAATTATGACAAAACGGAATCATTGACTTAATTTTACAAAAAATCTACGATGTCCTTCTAAAATAGAGCATTTCACTTACATATTTTTTCACCTTTATAGAGGCATGTCGTCTTCGGGTAAGTGTACTAGCCCTATTTGACGCACAAACACACAGACAAACCGATAAAAATGTACTTATGATTTTGTATCTGTACATGTTTTGGTACACAGCGATTTCGCCGGTGTTACGTCACCGTATAAGTGTAAGTGCGGTGAGTGCCTGTAATTAATAAAAATCAATTCAGCCCCCGAGCGACAGTTACCAAACAGATTGATAACTCTTCTATAGTTTTTCAATCACGAATCAGTCTTATAAATTGTCACTTTCTTGTGTTGCGTATTGGCCGTAGGCCTTTAACACTGTTTCTCTCGTATACATTACTAAAAAGGGTTTATTTTACGTTTATGCATTTGTATCAGGACAGTTCTTCGGATATGTGCTGTTTCTCAAACGTCCCTTAATGTGTATAAAGTTTATTAAATATAATTTTACAATAAAATGTGAAAGGGCGAATCTCAGATTTTTTTAAGATTTCCATATTTGGATCAGCATTACAGAAGGATATTGATTAGATGTTTTCCTAATAAATATAAACAAGCAATTTATTGAAATATTCACTTAGTTCAAGCTTTACAATCAAACTAAACCAACTGCCATATTAGGCGAAATCGTGCCGTTCGTGATCTGCTTTTCATGCTGGCCGTACTTTGCGTTCCTTCCACTGAGGCGTTGCACAAGGCGGCGTCACCATTCTCTCGGTTTCACTAGAAAGCGTCCAGCGTGTGTAACTTTATCCGGGAATCGAACCTATGTCTAAGATGACACTTCGCCTATTGGTTTCCATGGCATACACGGAAAAGAAATGACAAATGATCTATATAGCTCGTTATTAAAAATACAAAATTTTTATTCATAAAACAATATACAATTCGTTTCCAAAATTTTGTAATTTGTTTTTGTTGTTTTTATTTTGCGTTATGAAATAAATTTGGATTCGGATTACATGGTTAACTAATTAGATTTATATTTATTAACTCGCAACTCGAAATTTTAATTTCCTGCTATGAAAATTGACAATTTTCATAAAATTGGGAAGTTACTATTTTTAGTTAAATTTTCGAAAATCGACTTTTCATCAGATCTTAACATTTTTAGGATACTGAGAATCTATTTTGACCGTTTTCCAAGTGATGTCTGTCGATGTGTGTATGAATGCGTGTGTGCCCGAGTGCTTGCATGCGTATACATGAACTGCGTGGAAGAGGGTGTGTAAACCTCTCATACCTTTTGAACTGATAAATCGATAAAAACACCGTTTGCTACGTTCGATGTTGGTTCATGAACTTAAAGTTACTGAAACGTCGAAAGGGTCCATATTGTAAATTTTGAGGAATTACAAAATATTTTTTTTTTACTTAACTCTTAGTTTGCTTTACCAATCGATACTTAAATCTAAACAGCTCTTTTCCACAAACAGTTACATCGACTGCCGCAAGCTGCGTAAAAAAGCGGTTGGTCTGTACGAGAATGGAGAAAAATTTTTTTAAGAGTTTTTTTAATCTTGTAAACTACTCTACCGAAAACTTGCTAAAGTCTATACGATTGACAAGAAACAACGTCAACATTAACTAAATGCATCAAAATAGGATTATTTATTCAAGAGATATTGTTGGAGAAGTATTTTTCGAAAAGTGTTTTTTTTTTACAATGTTCTTAAACTGCACTACCGATAAATTGTAAAAACAAAACGCATTAAAATTGGTTAGTTGGTTCGAAAGATTTCGATAACGGAAAATTTGAAAATGATATCAAAATAACGTGTATGATTAATTCTTGATGGACTGATGCTTGCTACTCAGTCATCTTTTCTCGCTTAGAAAATTTAGACCAATTACGTAAAGCATATCGAAATCGAATAGCGTCTTCGAAGGTATACTAGTTTAAATATTGTGGATAAAAAACCGTTATATTATACACAGATTTTTGAACGCGAAGAGTTCTGAACATGTTAGAACTGTATTTTCAATTGCATTGACTGTGGTGTGTTTCCTGGTCTAATGAAGCAAAGTAAAGTTATTCTATTGTTTAAATCCGGAAATATATCTAACCCTTTTAACTTTAGACCGATATCAATACTACCGACACCCGGTGAAATTTTTGAAAAGCTTATTTTAAGAAAACACGGAATTACATTGTACGATCGAACAAATGGCACTTTTAAATATAAAAATGACTTACATTATACGATTGTTAGATGGCGCTTTTAAAGAAAACACTAACTTACATTGTACGATTTAACAGATTGTTAGATAGCACTTTTAAATAAAACACTGACTTACATTTTACGATTGTTAGATGGCGCTATTGAAGAAAACATTGACTTACATTTTACAATTTAACAGATGGTACTTTTAAATATGACAGTGACTTATATGTTACGATCGTTAGATGGCGCTTTTAACCAAAATAGTGACTTACATTTTACGATTTTTAGATGGTGCTTTTAAAGAAAACATTCACTTACATTGTACAATTGTTAGATGGCGTTTTAAGGAAAACACTGACTTACAATTTACGATTGTTAGATGGCGCTTTTAAAGAAAGCAGTGACTTACATTTTACGATTGTTAGATGGCGCTATTGAAGAAAACATTGACTTTCATTTTACGATTTAATAGGTGGTACTTTTAAATATGACAGCGACTTATATGTTATGATCGTTAGATGGCGCTTTCAATAAAAATAGTGACTTACATTTTACGATTGTTAGATGGTGCTTTTAAAGAAAACATTCACTTACATTGTACGATTTAACAGATTGTTAGATAGCATTTTTAAATAAAACACTGACTTACATTTTACGATTGTTAGATGGCGCTATTGAAGAAAACATTGACTTACATTTTACAATTTAACAGATGGTACTTTTAAATATGACAGTGACTTATATGTTACGATCGTTAGATGGCGCTTTTAACCAAAATAGTGACTTACATTTTACGATTTTTAGATGGTGCTTTTAAAGAAAACATTCACTTACATTGTACAATTGTTAGATGGCGTTTTAAGGAAAACACTGACTTACAATTTACGATTGTTAGATGGCGCTTTTAAAGAAAGCAGTGACTTACATTTTACGATTGTTAGATGGCGCTATTGAAGAAAACATTGACTTTCATTTTACGATTTAATAGGTGGTACTTTTAAATATGACAGCGACTTATATGTTATGATCGTTAGATGGCGCTTTCAATAAAAATAGTGACTTACATTTTACGATTGTTAGATGGTGCTTTTAAAGAAAACATTCACTTACATTGTACGATTTAACAGATTGTTAGATGGCACTTTTAAAGAAAACACTGACTTACATTTTACGATTGTTAGATGGCGCTTTTAAAGAAAACATTGATTTACAATTTACGATTTAACAGATGGTACTTTTAAATATGACAGTGACTTATATGTTATAATCGTTAGACGGCGCTTTCAATCAAAATAGTGACTTACATTTTACGATTGTTAGATGGCGCTATTGAAGAAAACATTGACTTACAATTTACGATTGTTAGATGACGCTTTTAAAGAAAACAGTTACTTATATTTTACGATTGTTAAATGGCGCTATTGAAGAAAACATTGACTTACAATTTACGATTGTTAGATGACGCTTTTAAAGAAAACAGTGACTTATATTTTACGATTGTTAGATGGCGCTATTGAAGAAAACATTGACTTACGTTTTACAATTTAACAGATGGTACTTTTAAATATGACAGTGACTTATATGTTACGATCGTTAGATGGCGCTTTTAATAAAAATAGTGACTTACATTTTACAATCGTTAGATTGCGCTTTAAAGAAAATAGTGACATATTTTACGATTAACAGATTTTTTTTTCGACGTTTTCAGACGTTTTTAAGGAAAACAGTGATTTACAAAATCCCACATTCCGCCCCGTACGAGACGAAAATGAACATGTAGGAACAAATTCCAACGGAATCGAACCAGCGAGTATCACTACATAAGCGCTAATTACCTGCGTCTGGTTGCTGCATAACGGCGTTCAGGATCTTCTTTCGCTTTCGCCTGTCACTATTGCGAAAATTAAAAATTTCGACCAATTTCTGACTGCTTACGCCGGTGACACGATCGAATATTGCGCCGACCTCAAAACGGGCCGTCGAAAAATACAAAACGAAAAAGCACTTACCTCAGCGGCGACTATCAGCGCCGCGTTACGAAATTTATAGCCCGGGAGATTGTTTTTACACGAAACCGGGGCAAAGTGCAAACGCACGCGGGCCGCGATCACCCTCGGGCTGTTATTCTCGTCGTTATGTCACTCGGATGTTCCATTTGAATACCTATCGGATTTATCAGAATGCAATATCCATCAAATGTCGCAGTCACGATCACTTCGCCATTGTCATCATATTGATTGAATGAATATATTTAAAAAAAGGCATTTGAACATAATGATTTTTCTAAACAAACTCTTACTAATATTTGCTACGAGAAAAAGGTCATTAAAAATTATTTGTTGAATGTCACTGTAAGACGTTTTACAAATTACAATTTACAAAATTACTATATACATTATATTACATATTATACAATATATTACTATATACAAAAGTATACATTGCACAAAATTGCATTGTTATTGTTATAATAGAGTTTTTGTTCTTTTCATCTTTTCGATGAAAAGAACAAAAACTCTATTATAATTTCCATCTGTTCAAGCTTAAAATCCACAAAGTAATAGGTGATAAAAGTTTTAAAATAGTCGAGAGCAAATATTAAATAAAACCCTTATATTAATGCGAATCCCTTGCTTAGGGCTGACATTAAAATATCTGTCGCTTACCGCAATAGATTTGATTTCTTATAATCCTTTATTTGATTCTGTGATTTTGTGTTCTTAAGGATTTTCGTGAGAAAACTCTATACTTTTCTTCTTGTTCAAGTAGTGATTTTAAGAGCTTAAGTAGTTAATTTTTTTTTTCACTGTTATAGTTCGTAACTATAACTTTCACACAGTGTGATAGGATAACTCAAAAATTGTATTTTATTTTAAATATACAGCCACATTTTTAATTTAAAATAATATTTATGTTATAAGTTTGCCTTATAATAATTTTTCTTATGACCGTTGTAGATAGACATGTATGGATGCGTTGAAATTTCATGTAAGTCATGAATACAAATACCAACATAACAAAACCACAGCACAATTAAACGGCTTACAACAAAACTGCTTTTGGTATGATTAGGGTCATAGTGCCTTCTGGTTCTTAACTTAATTACTTCCAGATTGGAAATCTTGACTTGCGAAATGAGCCACGGGGAAGATCAACCGCTTAGTTTTCAATAACGATCGTGTACTAATGTAAACCATTCGCATCGAAAGAGGAAAATTAAAAAACAATGAAGATTACTTCATAGATAGAACATATTCAACCGTTGATATTTATAGCTAGGAACTTGAGACTATTGAGTCAAAGATGGCAGAAAGTATCAAACACTCAAAAATGTACTATTTTACACTATTGTCGCTAATTGTTACACGAGAATACGTAACCTCACACCACTTTCAACACCAGAAGAGTTACCTCAGAAAACATCCATCATTGTGCATAAATACTGACCGAACTTAACTCCGGTTCGCATCGTCTCTTTTGTAATATGGACAACTTTTTGCAAGAAAAAAGAAATGTTTCCGGCATCTAATAGTAAATGTTTTCAAAGAGCTTTTGTAGAATGTTATTTTCTTAGTTTTATTATAAAGATATAAATGACATTCCTAAAATATGACGGAAATACGGAATATTGTTCATTTATATTCATGAAATCTATTTTTTCTTTTTGCGTAAAACTTTAATTAGATAAGTACTTAATCCTCTAAATTTAAGTACAAGTATTACTTTTCGTATGTGCTCTAGATGCCATATGTATTTCGGCGACACATAACGTAACATTAAAGTACATACATGACTTAAAAAGAAAACATATTCTTTCCCACAGAAGATTTAAGTAGTGTACGAACTAAAAATATCTGTACGGAATCTGCACCAACACAAGAAGCATGACAAATCATTGAGACGATTAATGTAGTGATTGGAGCAAATATATAAAACACAAACACGGTGAGCGCGACGAAATTTTTTTACGCGGATCTGCCAGAACTTCTAAAGAACCGCATTCCCGACTCGTTCGTTATTCACTGCTATAAACTCGAACATAACGTTATTTCTTCCCACGTATTTCGGGAAACCATCACTTACTTGAGGCCGTATGTCCGGTCACGTGATTATCATTCGTGGCCCCTATTACGACTACACTCCTGCGCAAAGTCGGTGCCATTTGAACGAAAGAAAACGAGGTCTGTATCTGAGAAGCATCACACACGGACGAAGTTCGTGATCGGTCCGGTGCACTTTCGAGTCATCTGTTGCGGGCCCGCATAAATCACCGGCGCGGGCGCAGCGCTCTCGAGGCGATACTCCGTTGTTTACGTCATATTTTGGTACTAGTTCCCACAGCTATAACACTCTTTGTGCCTCGGGCTATGCGCGTGGTCTAACTGGAAAGGTAATGTTGGTTAATAATAAAATGACGATATTTTTTTATGCGATGCTATTACTAAAACTGAAATGTAAGAAAGTGTTAAACTGTAAGATTGGTATTAAAGATTCTTTTAACCAAAACCATCGGCAAATTGTAAATTATAAAATATTGAACAATAGTTTTATTCCACAATAACATCCATGCATATAAATTATCATAAAACACAATGTATCTCTGTTTGCCTGTCTGTCTGTATCTCTGTACTTACAACTCGAGCATCACTCATGTGATTTATATGATTCCCTTTTTTAGTATGGAAATAGGTTATCTAGCTAGGTTTTAAAGTACATTAGCTTTTATCACCGGCTTTACGAGTGTGAACATAGGACGAATTCCTTATTTTTTTATACCGATTAATTAATAGTAACAGCAATGTCTAGGGGAGAATTAATATCTACACTGCTCCGAAATTGGAATCGTGAGAAGGATGGAGATCCGGATCTAGAAGCGAAGCGAAATTGTTTATATAAAATAATTTAACTGTAAAACGTGTATTTTCGGTATAAATTTGGTGTACTTTTGAAATAATTTCATCGGTATTTAATTAAAGTCGGAACGGGTATCGAAGTCGAGAAAGGGACCAAATCTGGATCTAGATCGAGGTTAGTATGGGAAGGAAGAGCGGGATAGGAATCAAAATCGAGAGCAGGACCGGGATCGAGAACGTGTTTAACGGCGTAATGGAGCGTTGTAAAATGTATACATATTCATTCTACGTCCAAACGGATAGAGCTGCGGACGAGAGCTAGTTAGTTAGTTATATATATATATATGTAATAGATAAGAAATTGACATGAAGTACGACATATGTCGTTGCACTAGGTTATATATAATTAATATAGAAAAATGTCATATATCGTTGGACTAAATGAAATGTAATTAATATAGGGAAATTAAAGTGTAAAAAACTTTTGCTCCAAGGAAATCAAATGATGCGTCGGCAAATAATAGAATTCCCTGTTTCGCGTTTCAATTTTTAAGTTTTCCAAACGAAAATCTTTTTTTGCGCTACTTAATTCCGCAAATTGTGCATGCGAAGAATAAACAGCGACATGAAACTTCAGGTATATCCGCAACAGAAACTATATATATGTTGATACTCAATTTTTCTATTCTAACCTGTTTATCTGTTTTTATTTTTTAACTACAAACATTGAAGGCGGTTTATATAGAGATAACCCTAAATAAATTCCAAAATGAAATGCTGCAAAGTCGTAGAATTTGTGTTTTGATATTGTAGTCTTTCTACATTCTTCCTCTCCCTAGCTAATCATCCCTAGTTTATCAATGAACGCCGCCAATCCAGTTGGATAAGTCTAAATTTACTATTAACCTTATTTGTAGAAGAATACTAATTTAGAGAAAAATACTAAACTCTGTAAATTAGGTTACAGTAATGGAGTATTAAATAAAGTTTTGTTAAGATGTGGCACATTTCCAAATTACACTTTGTATAGTCTATGAAACAACTACAAAATATCACATGCTACGATTACATTTTTTTTTTAATATTTATAAATAAATTTCTAGAAGTATATATAAATACGAAACTGTGAAAAAATATTCAAAACCGATTTCAATGAGTACTAGGTACCTTTGAAGCACAGCAGCCTACAAAACATTACATTCTTTAGAATAACTGGATTGTAGTGTTTCAATTGATGTGTTGAGAAAATGATTAAAATTGGTAGAGTAGCAATTTAATATTATTACTTGTTATAACAAAAAAAACCGTCAACGTATTGACAAAATTTAAAAAAATAAAAAAAATCGTTGTCTGTAAAGTCGGTTTACGGACAGTAGTTTGACGTGACAACGTCAAACATTACAGTAATATAATATACACGAACGACTCAAGGATAAAAGTTAATTGTTTATACTATCAATTATATGAATCTTCATTATTTTTCAGTCAATTGTAACATAATCTTTCATTACTGCTCTCGCCGACCGAGGCTACTTTTTAAATAATAAAAAAAAAAATAAAAGAAATATTAATGAAAAGATTAAACACATAAGCTTGAACAATGAGATTTTTAAATGCAAGAATTACTTACCATTATTGTCGCAATATTAAACACACATGAAAATCACAATAACATTTCACTTCACTTTATAAACATTTGACGAAAACAGTTCACGTGTATCTTTTGTGCTAGGCTGATCGAGTAGAGGGATCGAGGAGATAGATGCAGCACGAAACGAACTGAGCCGACCACTCGAGCCTCGCTTGCGGAACGGGACATCGAGCGTAACGGGACGATGACGTCAACTTTTTCGTGCATGCAGCCCGTAATATCGAGTTATTAGACGTTGTCACATCAAAACAAGTAAAATGCTAATAAGAAACCTGGAAACATAAAAATATTGACTCGAAAAGTACATACTAACCGTGAGAATACAGCCGGAGTCCCATCACACCGGTTGAGAAATAATGTGTTGGGCATAAATTATCTCTTAATGGGGAATAGGTAAGTGCACAAACAGGCAGCGATTTCCTTTTAGAGAATATAAGTATAATGGTAATGGTTTAACTTTCACGACTGAAAAACTTCTATGCAAACTGCTTTGAATTCAGTTGCACTGTATTGAACAAAGTATTGTACCTAAACTTTAATATGTGGGTGACATCAAATCTTATTAATCGTAGGTACATTTTTTTGTATCCATAAAACGTATTACACGCTTTTGCTTTTTAGGGCATCACTAATAAAAAGCACGTAACATATATTTTTTGTAATTGTCAATTATATTTTAACGTTTAAATTTGAGTAAATTTGTTTTGATTCTTCACTTTCATTGTGATGCCGTTTTCTGTTGTTCTCGTCTCCAGTCGTAGTAGTCTACGTATGCGGACAAATCTACTATTATATTTGGGAAAACATATAGAAATTATTGGGAAATAAGCTGTGATGATGTAGCAACACAGTTTTCACTTTAACTTAATCGTATGGCATCTTTAGGGTTCTGCATCATGAAACAGTACACTGAGAAGTTCTAGTGCCCGTCATCAGAAGCTCGTCATATTGTGGAATGAACACAACTCATCTAATAAAGTCAGACGAATTCAAAGTCAATACATTTAATGGCAGTCGTTGAACGCCTTCTGATGACATCATCAAACCATTTATAATGGATAGAATAATTAATGACATTAATCAAATGGACGTTCAATCCTTGGTAAAAATTTCCAATATCGACATTTCGGCCTCATAACATGATCGAATCAATGGTTGTTATTTTATTATCATTAGAATTTGTAGCGTGAAATAAACATGTGAGCTCAAACGTAAATATCAAAAATACATTTTTTTTTTTCAGAAGTACATACGTGCAAGTGAAGCTACTAAAAGGGCATTAAACAGAAGTTTTTACAATGTCTGTCCCAGATGGAAATAATACTTATAGAACGAATTTAATAGTTTAAAATAAAAATATTAAAGACATAGACGGTTTTGTATATAAGCTTTTACACATTTTATAGGCAAGCTCTCACCGGAGGCGCCGCCCAAATGAAAAATAGAATGAAATCCTACATATGTTATGTCGACCGATAGCGCTGTGCCGTCCATGATTCTATTCCTGGTTTCACTCTCAATTCCGATTCCAATTGCATTCCCGATCGCGAACTTGGTTGTGAATCAGATCCGGATTTCGGAACTGCCTTCGGTAGATCCCAGTTTCACCATCGACACAAATTCTCCCACTGTTAAAGGTTTTTCGTTTTATATACGGGCAACCTAAATATTTCCAAGATAAAAAAAAAGTATTTTATACGTAACTCAGTATTGAATTCTGATAATGTATAAATAATGCTATGGACAAAAAAATGCAACTATTTTGAATTCATAGACAGACACTGCAATTTTATTCATATGCATATAGATAATACACATAAAATATAATTTAGGTTAAAAAAACAGTCACACACGTGAGAAAAGAGTTCCACATTACAACGATTCAGTAACATATTTGGAATATATTTTCTTTTCCCAACTATTTTATGTTTTCGCTGAAAATTTAAAGATTTATGGATATTTTCGTTCATTTTTCTATACTGGCTGAAGGTTGAGCGATGATGATGATGAAATTACCAATGAGACCCTATATTCCATATTTTTTACAAAATTTTGGGCAATGTAGTTTCGAAGATAAGAGGAAAATGGTATATTTTCGTAAATTTCTTTTATATCTATGAAGGTATACACTTTAGAATCATAAAAAAATGAATTTACATTTCTTATAACAAACCCATCCACGTAATATCCATCTTGACTAAACTGATTTTCTCAATTTTGTAATTGTGCTCCCAAAATTAACCTTAAAATCAGAAATCGCTTACTTACGCTATTTTATTGCGATAGAGTCATCTAACTAAAATAGAAGGATTGCGTCTTTCATCGGATGTACGGAACCCTAAAGCATTGTTTACTTATTTTTAACGAAATCAACTTCCTTGTGTACTTTTAATTTACTGAAATGCATGGATAACTTTCGTCTACCGCTTCGCTGATCGCTCAACTTCTCGCCAATCAGGCCACACTAACAATCTCAAAGAGCATAAGCGGACGTCCGCTTTAACCGGGCGTTTAATTTTAACATTTCAAACGCAGGCTAATGGTGTTTGGGCAGCTGTCAATTTATCGCAAACGTGGGACACGACGGCCCGCGTGTGCTCACTGACGTAACTATAGATTCTTTGTAATACATTACTTAATATAACAATGGATTGAAAATGTATTGTTGTATTGTGTTTGGTTTTATTGTTTTTCGTACAAATCGTGACGGAATGTACAAATCCATAGAGTGTAATATAACATAGACTAATAACGAAGTGTAGAGCAACGAAACGACGAATCGGCAACATCTCACAGGTCAAAACGTCTTGGGCTTATAGGCTTACTAAGCGATGTGTATGAAAGATCTAATATTATTTATAATAAAGTAATATTATTCAATATAAAAAAATTGTAATCGTATTTTATAAATACGCATGTGGTGTAAATATGTGAGCGTGCGTGCGTGCGTGTGTGTGTGTGTGTGTGTGTGTGTGTGTGTGTGTGTGTGTGTGTCTTCTTGATTGTGCGCTCATATATTAGCAAATGTTCTAATATGTATTGGAACATTACATAGGCAATTATAGATTCTCGAACTTTGCAAAATAAACAAATCAAAGTATCACAATCAAATTGACATCATTATTAGCCACAATTAGTGCTGCTGAACTCATACCATGACCATCATAAGCCCCAAACAAATTGATAAAAACTACGAAAAGTTGTGATAAAACTGCGAATTATACCGAATTTTACCGAAATACCGAATTTTTGGTTTTCACTATTTTTGTCAGCTCTTTGTGCAGTCTTGTTACCTACTCATATGATTGAAAATATTTACGATTTTGAAGAAGATATCGACATTAATATTTTAGATATTATATCTACAATGTTGGAAAATAAAGAGCACATAAAAAAAAGATTCAACAAAAATAATGGAATAACGTAGAATTGTTACAAATACATTAAAGAGCGTTTGATTCAAAAACACTTATTTTCGCTTTTCTCTGAGAAAGATATAAAAGAAAACCGGGCACGGGAACCTAACTCCAGAAACGGCTAACTTTGTGTAAAAGAGTTAGGGGTCGCGTCTGGATATCAATTATTTTCTGAAAGGGTAATGAAGATGATTCGTGCTGGTGCTATAGAAAAGCAAATTAGTAGACTTTTTTTCTACTTGTCTAGTTATTTACTTACGTATCACTTTCAAGCTGCGGTGCTATTTTCAGTCGAATTAGTTTTCTTCGTTAAAATACCCATGGCTTTATTTAAAATGAAATTTATATTTCATCTAAATCGGTTAGATAGAGCCGAAATGCCGTAAATATTGTTTTCACTTTTTAACGTGAAGTTTAAAAAAATAGGTTTTCTATTGTTTATTTTGAACAAAGGCAAAGAAAGCTTTATCTAAATAACCTTCTACTCGTGTTGCAAAAATACAAAATTAACTCGAAAAGACATCAACGCAAAATTTAGGCAGTAACACATTTAAATGGAAATTATATAAAATACTAGTAGTACCCCGCGGTTTCACCCGCGTGGTGAAGGACAATTGTGATAATGACGATAGAAAACATTTAATTTTTTGTCAATTTTTGTCAATGTTTTTCTATTATTTTGCTATTCGGGACGGAGACAAATCCAACAAATTAAAAATGAAAATCGGTCCAGCTATTCTCCAGTTATAAATGTTCGAACAATTATATTGTATAATGTATATAAATTGGAACTAAGTATTTTTTATGATGATCTCACTAATATGTATTATAGGTATTATAAATGCTATAGTTTGTAAGGATTGATGGTAATGCAAAAGTTATAGGTGGCTTCTGCAATATACTTCTATAAACTATGTTAAACGATTTATTTTGGTCGGTATAAAGATGCAGATTTTGCGATTTAGAAACGCGTGAGCAAGCCACATAGAGCTGGCCGTGGGAAAAACATTGCGTGCTCAAATGTATGCCTGCTACGTTTATGGTCTGACCCTGCCGCCGGACCGCACCGTAATATCGTGCACTCGCTTGTCTATCGTCATAACTATTCAAATATTTGTCCAAATGATGGAGTGTAAAAGACAAAGTTTATCTACTTTAAACACCAGATGCGATAAAAGTATTTATTTTGATATAAGAATCAATTTGTTACTACCAAATGTGCGTTTGAAATAAATTATCAATTATTATTGCATTTATGGTTCACTATTTTGGCGATAACGGCTTACACATAAAAGATAGATATACCTATGCTGTCGAGGGGTTTTTTGTAGGACTATTTAAGATAAACATTTCCATTATATATTATATACGTGTCATTCCAACGGTTTTTGCGGCTAACGCCAGAATAGCTCGCAGATGACAGATTTTTTTCCTGCTTATTTGACACTTATAGTTATATTTTGAATAATTGACACTATATCTTCATAAATTATAGCCTATGTGTTATTCTGATGTATAAGCTATATGTTATGGTACAGTGTCATCGAAATCCATTCAGTAGTTTTTGCGTGAAAGAGCAACAAACATCCATCTTTACAAACTTTCGCGTTTATAATATTAGTATAGAAGAAATCGTATGCGGACAGACTGTATTGGGTAAAAGTTAACAATCCTGAAAAGTAACAAAATTTTAATATTAACTAGGAATACAATAGACAAACGTAGTATTAAAATTAATTATCAAAGTTACGGTCAGTCAGTCGGACCATCATATAATGGAGCGAGATATTAAGGGCTCTGCATCATCCCTTCGCGCACCGAACCCTCATAAATGTAAATCACCCCGCGTCCACCGCAGCCCTGCGCAAACGGCCGTCGATCTATTCAACACGGTGGAATTAATTAGTTTATAATTAACACCGCTTTTTCTCTTGTCGTCTCGCGGCGAAAACCGATGCGAGTAATTACAATCCGACCGGGTTACGCTTCCTTTGCGGCTATTAAAATTTACATAACCCGGCCAAAGGTGCTCGCGGCGTTGCGCCACGGCGTGCATGCTAACGCGTGTTGCTTTTTAATTATTATTTGATTTTTTTTTTCCTTATCTGCACGACGCGACGCCCCATTTTTATTGTTATGAAACTAATAACGGCGCGCAGTGTGAGAACGGCGACGCCTGATCCCCGCCGGCGTAATCTGTTAGGAGCCGAACTGTGTTTGATGGGACACTCGAATTTCCTATTAACAGTGATTTCTTAAAACATGATCCGTATTATCGGTAAAAGAACTAATAGTAATTTCAATATTTTCGATATAATTATATTCAATTTTGTCAATTCTTTCGTCATTTATGTAATTTGTCTTTGAATTTTTTTTTCTGATGTAATCCAATCCAAAAGCAAAAACCCGTGTGGTAAATATTAAAGTATAGGAAATCGTTACAAAAAAGCAAAGCGGCGTTACTGTCGGCATTTTTAAAAGTCTACTGCAGCGCCACCTATAAACACGACGTCAAAAACAACTTTGAAGCCGACGAGCGTGTGAACGCGAATCGCTTCTGGCAAAATTTCTCACAGGAGCAACTTTCTGCGGAAACGTTGAGCAAAAGCTGTACGGGAATCAACAAACCGTACTGTCCAATTTTATTGACAAGTTTAGCGTATTTATGCAGTCGTCACCTTATACGAGCCATACGAATGGGTTATAATAGCTTGAACCAGAAGCGACGCGTGCATCCTCCTTTTTCTATAAGCTATTTTCCGACGCCATTCGAAATCACTGACTACAACGTCCGTAATATATTTACACGGT
This sequence comes from Eumeta japonica, assembly GCA_005406025.1. NCBI lineage: Eukaryota > Metazoa > Arthropoda > Insecta > Lepidoptera > Psychidae > Eumeta > Eumeta japonica. Next base: position 681,352 of record BGZK01000040.1, read on the forward strand.
TTCGCGCTATAGTTGTATGGTCTCTGACTACGTCATATACTATATTAAATTATTTTCTACATAAATAATAGCGCGCTGGTGGTCGGGTGGTCAAGAACGTTGCCTTCGAACCAGAAGGTAAGGGTTCGAGCCCTGACCGTCTATGATGAGCGAATTGACCAATCAATTCAACTTAAGTCAAATTTAATATGCACTGGCTCTGTGTCTCGGAGAGCATGTTAAGCCGTCGGGTTCGGACGTTTCCACCGCACCGCAAAAACTTTGGGCCTTGCTTGGAGTGTTCAAGGTCGATAGTCCTCAATCAGATTTGAAATGATAATGGATAGACAGAATCGTTCGGCAGGCAGAATAAAAAACCACCAGGCATACCGACAACATAATAAATAAAGTCCTTATTCTTTCTGGTAATAACTACAAAAAATGCATAGATAAATAATCCTAATATATCGTATGCGCGTACGAAGAAATCCGTCAATATAGCATTTGTAGTTATTTTTTGTAGTCATCAACAACTTAACAAAATCGACATTGGTATGGTTATAAATTTAGAAATATAAACTAATTCTAAAAGTGAGTTTGTTTGTGTCTATTTGTACCGGTTTCAAGGTATAACAATTCAACCGACTTCGATAAACTTTTTCATATATATGTATAATGACAGTATGTAGAATAGATGGTTAATACGTAACATATTTTATTCCGGGATCTCATCGAATTTTGGGAATCATTTTTGTTGACTAGTTTTAAATTCTGCCCAAGCATACTTTGTATCATTAAGATAAACACACATAAAGCAATTTTTATAGATGGAGCCCGTTAATAATTTGAAGAACTTTTATTAATTATTCTGATATCAATAAAAAAATGTCAATTTTTCTCCTCTTCCCGGTGATTACTCCTGATAATTCCGGGAATTGTTCAATTTGAAATATCTAACAAAAACACAATATTAGATTAAAAATAATGGGTTACATAATTTAAAATTCATTCTAATGAGAAGAAGTAAGAATTAATTGTTAATTTTTTACTACTATAAGATTTAAAATATGTAAATTTATTTCGAAATCGCCGAGGTGTTGATACACAGTAATAAATGATCATTTTATAAATCATTACATGTGCATACACAATTTAATTGTATACAAAATATGTAGAAACACATAAAAGAATGGAAAAAGCACTCACTCTCGACACCTGATAATCGTGCAATCATTCTCAGTTGTCTATGCGCAAGTTCCTTAATAGTTTTGTTCAAATTCGAACCCATCGCCGCATGTATATTTTCTACACTACTAAAACTCATATTTAATACCCCAATTTATGTAGAAAAGAAAAACTCATAAATATTTTTTCCAAATTAAGTGTTATTATAGTATAAAGTCACAACTAAGTATGCAGGTTTACTTGCCTACGCTGACACGAAACGTGAAAGTGTAGTGTCGGACGTTCGGTGTCCGACACCAGAGTATTCTGATTGACGCCGGAAAGGCCCAAGGGCATCCAGTACCTGTCCAGGTGTTGCGCTACTCCAGTTTAGAATGCCATTAAAAAAGTATGTGACTCCTCAAGAAATTTTCTCCCACAGTTTCTTGGCTACGTCTGCCAGTCGAAACTCACTGCTGAAGCGTACCCGCCCACTTGTTTTTTGAATTCTGAATTATTGGCTTGAGCCTTGAGCCATCCACGCTATTTTGAAGTGAGAGCTACCGGCTATAAGGTTCCGTACCTATTGCTTATTTTAATCTCTAAGTCGGGATTCCAATCTCGTACCTTCTGATTTTAGGAGCAACACGCTGACTACTCGACCACTAACGCGTGGTGATACGGCTATACAAAGAGAAACGAAGAAAAAAGCATTTCAATTATAAAATTCGGGATAAATAATATGTATTACTATTATGTAGTTGTGTATATTACGTATTTATTGACATTAGCAATATAGTAATAATATAAAATCACGCCTATTTCCCAGAAGGGTAGGCAGAGACTATAGATTTCCACATGGAATGATGTCTCTTGCTTCGATAACATCCATCGATCTTTTCGTGCGAGCTCGTCGGTTCCGGGTGCTAAAAATTTGGTCCATTTTTTAGTGTGTCAACAATTTGGTCTGCATAGGATTTTCGAGACCGGCCCTTGCCGACCTTTCCATACACACACATTCGCTCAATTAATTTGTTTTGTCAGTGTACTTTTGTTTATCCTTTCCATCCCGTTCTATCATAAACGACATATGACGTATTTATTAACATTACTATGTAGTAGATTGAACAACTGTCGTCTTGCTGAATTTCCTGACATAAATTCCTATTGTATAATCTTTTTCCTTTTCTTTTCATGACCTAGAGCTTTTTTACCGCAATCAAAACGTAAATACGTCAACAAAGAAAGAGCTGAGAACAGATAGAAGGGTTAAGGGAAAGTGCAATAACGCTGCAGGATGCAATCCGTGTTTACGTGGGCGACGGCGTGGCTGCTGCCGGCAATAAATAAAGCCGGTCGTACGATAAATCATGCGGTAAATAAATTCACTATTGAAACTTCAGAATCGCATACCTACCGGCTAATGCAAAAACAGTTTTATATCTTGCTTTATCGAACGAGTGCATAGTTTCTCACAGTTTTATTGTGACCGGGGCAGTTTATAGCCCGGCCTCCTATTTACGAGCTCACCAGCTCCGATGACCGGGCGCCGGTGTGCGTTCACATTTGGATGGCGCGAATACGAGATCAACTAAGGTGGTGATTGGGTAATAACGATTCTCGCGAACATGTAGCCATGTCCTCATGACGTTTTAAAACAGCGAAATTGGCGTTTCAATCGTGAATCGGTCGTACGCGCCTGTGGGTGAAATGAAAAGGTATCTCAAAAATTATAACTGTTTGTGCACTTGAGTTTTGTTTGCGACCGATTTCTATTCTGGATTTCAAAATTCTTAAGAATTATAGGTGCGTTTGAATGTTAGTCTGAACATTATTTATTAATACCCTCAAAGAAAAATTAAAGTAATTAGACTGAAACGATTTAGCAGGTGGCACAGCCGTTGGATAAACTATAAAGGTTTTTTTTTGCTTTTTAATTTAGTTAGAGTGATTACAAGATACTGAGGTAACCGTCCAAGTTAACGATGGGCGCGCTGGTCGATCAATGTTTATACAAAAAAAAAAGAAAGAAGGAAATACATTTTTATATTTTATTAGAAAAAGTTTTTGCATATTTCTTGAGGTTGTTTAAATATGAAATAGATACTCACACTCTTTATGCTAGCTATAGCAACTTATTAATAACGCAGTATTAAATATGAGAAAACTTGTAACATAAATTTTAATGCTCTATATATTTTTTAAATTAATAAATCATTATTATTCTTAATTTATGTATAAGTTTTTGATAATCCCACTGCTGAAACATACCCTCCCACAATCTTTTCATTTCAAATCAAGGTGCTTACATTTATTATTATGAATTGTTAAATACATACTCGAAATTTTACTCACTTTAATTTAATTACGAATTTAACTGTGAAACTATCGCCAATAATAATTTCCTTTTTTAGCGTTTTGTGCCAAAAGAACGAAACTGAACTATGCTTTAAATATTTCTTGTTCAACTCATAAAGGCGTGAATTTGTTAAGAAACTAAAGTGAACTTACTCTTTGACTAAAACAAGTCTGACATGATTACAAAATATTGTAGATACTAATTTCTGAACATCGATTTTTATTTAATAACTATTTTAAAACATTATCGAAAAACTATTTGCATTCACAGAATAAATCTTATAAACGAACTCGTTTAAATGGTTAATTATTTGTCTGTAATCCTTTATTTTTTTGTATCAACTAATGTGAACCAAAAAATATATTTAGGAATATCAATAAAACATTCTCTGTTCCACTCCACTCCGTATATACAAACTACTTCCTCCTAAATCTTCAAAATTTTCAACATTCACAACTTATTACAATGTAATCGGAATGCACATTGTCGATGTAATATGTAAAAAATTGGTTGCCTGTAAAGTCGGTATACGGGCGAAAGTTTTACGTGACAACGACTTTGAATGGTAAAATCATTTTAATGTGAATATTCATTCGTATAGTAGGAAGAAGGATGAAATAATAGTAACAATTTAAAACATTTATTTATACAAAGAATTATATTTAAAACATTAATTTATACAAAGAATCTCGCACTGAATTTCATATTAACAAAATTTTATTTTTACCTTTACACATACATACGTATTTATATACAATATACATACAATAACTTGCAATACATTTGCAAGCTATGCACTAATTCTCTAGCGCGCGCGGCAGACCGATCATAGTTGAGTGGGAGAGACGCAAGGCATTCGGCGGCCTCTCTCGTTCGGTGACTCATCGTAACGTTACCGAGCGTTACACTTTTTCATAAGTGACTCCCAGCCGCAACCTAATTTAAGACGTTGTCACGTCAAAACACCTAATATAATCCAGTCAAAACATTACGGTGTAGCACAATAATAGGTAATCTGAACCGTCCAACAAATATATAGCCCGTTGCAAAATCACAATCGGTAAATCGAATGGAACTTCCGAACGATCATAACTTCCAGTTAACGCTAATCCGAAGAAATGTTCCAACAGACTATGTACTAGTGTTTGCTTGGAAACATAAGTACGTCTAATAAAGGTGCTTATCAGTCTTATAGACGCAGTGTGAAAATTTATACATCTTGGAAAGTTTTTTCTAATTATGCAATAATGTAATATATGACTTTTTGATTGCATGTTAATTTAATTATGAGGTTTAATTTTTTTTGTAGTGTGAAAGCGTAATTTTAGAAGGGCTCATAAAATAACCATACATCCTGTATATGTCCTTTATGATAAAAAAATAATTCACATTATCCACGCACGCACGCATGCAAGCACACACACACGCGCGCGCGCGGTTCGTCTGTATATATATATCGAAACGGGAGTTAGTGCTGGAATTGGAATCGAGGTCGAAATCGAGATCGAAAATGAAACATAAATCTAAATTACTAGTAGGGCCAGTGTCAGGATCGAGTATGGGATTAAAATAGAAATCGAGTACGAGAAGAGAATCAGGAAATAAAGTGAGAGCCATTTGGAAAGCTGGACTAAAATAGAACCGACATAAAAAAATTAAAAATCATCTTATATTTACCCGGCCATTGCCGCTGACGAATGCTAGTAACATATGCATTATTTATAATATATATAAAATTAATGTTATATGTATATTAGTATTAAATTTTCTTTGCGCCTTATATAATTCAATCATAGTAAAAAATACACAACTTCTCCTCTGTATATATTTGCCACAAATTTATTTACAGGCGTTATGTTTTATGCTTAACAGAAATGTAATCCATAACATAGCTGTCTTTGAGAACGCGAGCCTCGTTAAGGATTCGTATGCAGACATATTGTCCAGACTACATTCAGCACATGGCTGATGTCGTGGATCGTGCTTTCATGAAGGGCTTGATGATAAACATCAATCTATGTATTGAAACACGTCACTGTATCGACTCAGATCATAATCTCGTGTGCACAACACTAGATTACTCTCAGGCGATTATACAATTATCATTCATAGGGACAGAATGTCGATAAAACGAGAAGAAATCTTTAACACCCAAGTTAAACCATATTACTAACAACATCGTTTCTATTAACTATATTTACAACCACAGGCTAACTGTTGCGATCCTGACCTCGAGCGAGTTGATCAACGAATTTTGAACTTAAATCAAATTCAAACCACTCACTTAAGCCGTTCCAGTTGTTGCCATCAAGTTGTTGTCAACAATCGTTAACAACACCTCAATTAAAAAATAGTGTACAGTGGTGTTCATCATTAGTGGAGTGTTTAAAATTTGACACGACAGCAATGATACAGCAAAAGGAACCGTCATCGACCACATCAATATAAAGGCCGGGAACGATACATTGACTGTTTTAGTGGTCACTGCCGGTTAGAAACAGGCTGCGGATTCTTGCGTTTGGTCAAGATCCAAAAATGCCGCCCTTGAACAACGTGACGGCTATTCTACCCCTAAAATCACTTCATAGGCATATATACCCTAACTTGAGCACCATATGTATTCAATGAGTCCATATTAAAAAGTAGAACTGTTTCATAGAGAAAAGCATATCAAATCATTTGTCTACTAGACATCCGTTTAGTGATTCAAGCATGGACAAACATTCAGATATACTTGCACATTTATAATAGATACACAGTTGAACATACCGTTCGCTCACAGCTTAGCGCAACTCTCAAATAAAACGTGAGTAGTTTAAACCGATATAAGACAACCAATTTCCTTTAATGCCGATGCGTGATTTCTATAATAAGACAGCCGCCATCCTATTAACATTTTAAATGTGAAAGTTTGTATGTTTGTTACTCAATCAACGGTACAGTGACGTATTTCATATATCAGAATAACTAGGCTATAGTTTATAAATATACTTAACTTTTGCTCGCGACTTTGCTTATGTGATCGGAGAACGATTTTTTTTTACTTATGTCAATTGGTAATAACGATGTTCAAGATAGATTGAACTTCAACATCGGTCCGGGTTCGGAAGCGCGAACAGAACCGAGGTCAGGATCATGACTGATAATGTCATAATTATGACAACAAATTCTTAGATCTTTTAAAAGACCTAAGCATTTATTATATGCCCACGACAAAATCTTTAAAAGGAACAAAATGTAGTTCAGAACCAGAATTTGAGTCGAAAGCAGTACCTAGACTGAAATCGAAAAAAATAATATGAGGATCGTGATTGACAGAAGGATCGGTCAATATAAATGATGGAAGAATAAATTATATGTCCATACGGGCGGAGCCGGCGATAAAAGCTAGTATCATACATATACCTTATCATATATATACCTGCTCAAGAGTGGCATGCTTTTCAAATGAATGCCATTAATTCATATGAAATGTCGCAAGGAATTTAGTTGCAAAAATAGTGGTCTTCAACTAAACCGACTTCAGATTCGACCTTACCCCCTTACCACACAAATGCGTTTAAGGTGAATTAAAGCTCATAAAAACAACTGGAACATATATTTTAGCGCAACGCGAGAGGTGTTGTGTTATTAGTCAGTGAATTTATGTAAACCTAAGCTTCTAAGTTGATTTGGGCAAATTAAGAGCTTATAGAAAAAAACGGTAAATATCAGCCACCGTTTCTTAATGATATAAAAAAAGTATTCTTAGTGAAGTTATTGATTTGCATTATTTAAATAATATCGTTTATAGCATGAAATACATAAACATTTCAAAACTCTGTCAATTTTTTAGTAATTTATTAATTTGTTTACTATTGGTTCTTCTGCATATCTAATTTTAATGATTATTATTATAAGATACCGTCATAGATCAAAATAAACTAAGGGGTCATTGAAAGACGCCAACCTATAGTTAATTAGGCATCGGTAATTAACAGTAAATTTGTGCCAGGTCGTGTAATTTTCACGACCTCAAGTCAATAGCACAAGCTAATTGTCGACATCAAATAGTTGTCATCTTAGTCGAATTTATAGAACTTTTGAGTATATAAGTGGGCAACACCGAACATTTCTCGACCACATATAATATGTGGTCTTATTAATGAGAATAAACATATTTATATTTATGGTTTTTTCGAGATATATTTCTTCATTATTGATACATTTTTACTTTTTTTTTAGAACCATTGTAGAAAGCAGTTTGCCCAGTCATCCTCAAGGACGTCTGCAGTGACCTCTTGGAAAGTATTCATCGCCGCACACACCGCCGACTGTAAATTGTGTACCTCTAAACTTATATTTAATTTTCGGAAATAAAAAAACATCACAAGATGCAAGGTCCGGACGGTATGTCTGATACGTCATTAGTTCAACATATAAGGGCTTCAATAGCTCATTTGTTACCTCAGCGGAATGTTTGGGCGCGTTGCCGTGTTGAAGGATGACTTCGTTGCGAAAACGGCATCCGGCGAACTTCTTCCAACATTCTGAGCAAGCGATTATTCAATTACCACTTTGTTACCAGTTACTGTCCTTTCGTTTTCAAGCGATGCTGTAGTGTAGTGACTTGATTTTCCGAAAGAAGAAACATTTATTTTTTACCAACGCTTCGAGGTCTTTTTTGAAATTTTGCCGACAAATCTTTAAATGGAACGACCTATTCTGCCAGTAGGATTTTGCCTTCCGATTCAAAGAAATATGCCCGGTTCTCGTCCCCTATGTCAATGTTATATACAGCCAATGAATTCATTGTAATATCTACACTAAATTTTCAAAAAGATGTTACATTTAAAAACAAATGACAATGCACACAAACTAAAACGTACCTTACTCCTAGAATTATATTCCCAAAAACCTTATTTTTATTTAATATTCTATTATTATAAATTACCAATTCCTGATATTTTTAGTATAACCTACGTAATAACACCAACCAGATACGAATCGAATTGATACTACAAATAAAGTGTTAACCTACTTCGAGGTAGCAGGTTGTACACTGTTTTTATTGTATCATCAAAATTATTACTTAAATAAAAATTATGGTCATACATCAGACAACACAGAGAAGCAATGTATGTATATATGGATGTTCGAACATAACTCAAACACTAGTTAATTGACTTATATGCATGAAGTGTCCTTGTTTTCCCTTTAAAATAAGAATGTCAAAGGGTAAGTTTTTGAAACATAAAATCAATACTGTCACAAAGCTTTTCAGGCTTATATAACAAGCGCTTATTTCGCATAGCGTTTTTTTGCTTTAAAAAAACGCAATTATCTTGGATTCTGTAGGCGTTTGCCATTAGTCTGTAAAATCATTATGAATATGAAGGTTCCCAAAAAATATCAAATAAAAGCGGGTTAAAAATTTGAAATCTGACCACGAAAAAATAGATCTAGAATTGGACGGCGAAAAAAAGGACTATAACTAAAACCCAAATACGTAATAAATAAATAAAAAGTGTAACGAAACTAGGTGTTTCGTTGTTTATATTTTTATTTACTTTTTCCGTAATCGCATTTTATATTTTAAAAATATTAAAAAAAATATATTTTTAGATATAAATCTTATACCTCTGCTTTAGCTCTATTTGAGTACTTTCAAATATCGTTTGCTAATACATACTACAAAGGACAATTCTACCAAATGGCGTTATCTGAATATTAAAAAATTTATTTATATGATGGCAGCAAGACGTCATCATTTGCAGATCAGACAAAAAATTATGTTTTTTCAACTAAATCACTAAATATTTCCATTCCGTTTAACAATTTTATTTATGTGTGCACACTTTTGAATAGATATAAATAGTATTATATTATTAAATTATTCTTGTACTCCGGAAATTAACCAAATTTATGATTTTTTTTAATAGATATAGTGAAACCAATATAACTTTTTGATTAAAGGCTATCATGGATATGATTGTATTCAAACAATCGCTTTGTTAAAAGATCATAAAATGATTTTAATTCAAGTATACAGGTCGCATTTGATTCCTATTTAAAATAATGAAAATAAAAGAAAAGTATTATAATATAAATAAATAATATAATTGAAATAATTTTTAATGCCATCTTAAGCCAAAACTTTACGAAAATCCACATCATTATTTTTTCCAATCTCTAAAATAATAGAGAATAATAAAAAATACTTTATTTATTGCAAAAGTGCTTTAGTTCTGGAGTCAAGGTGGCATTGAAATATTTTGTAAAAATACTGTCTTTGTACATTCTTCTAATAACACTTTCTGACTAGTAACTATTTACAGCAATGTCATAAAGTAATAACAATTAATAATCCAAATAATAATGATCGGTAGCGTTAGCATACAACGCTTTTGATAGTCTAGTACCTAGATCAGGATGAATTATCGTGAACAATTTAATAGCTCTCTCTTGTAAAACTTGCGTAGCCATTCTCAAGCTAAACACTAAATTTTCAACTAACCTACTTCTTTCGTCCTTCGTCAATTCATTAACATATAGTTCTGAGGCTTGTTCGAAATTGCCCGACTCGTCCTGGATGATTTGCAAAATAACAGACCTCTTTTCGTCCACATAAGGAATAGCACCGTTGAAAGTATTAGGAAAATAATTAGGTGTGTCCCTTTCGTTGTCTTTGACTGGGGGATTTCCGTCACGGTTGTAAGTGAGAACTCTGGTTTGAATCGGACAATTTACTGGGATTCTATTAAAATTAACTCCCAGCCGGTAATTTTGCGCATCTCGATAGGCAAATCGTCTCGCTTCAAACACCTTATCGGGTCCTCCCAATATGCCAGGGACAAGATTGGCAGGACTATAAGCGAGCTGTTCTATCTCAGCGAAGTAGTTAATGGGATTTTTGTTTAAAACAAACCGCCCTAACGGTCTCAAAGGGTATTCATCTAAAGGTAAAACTTTTGTCACATCGAAGGGATCAAATCTTGCATTCTTCACATCTTCTATTGTCATGACTTGGATACTAATCGTCCACGACGGGAAATTACCGTTACCTATAGCATTATATAAATCTCTGGTAGCGTAATCAGGGTCTAAGCCGGCGATCCTTCTAGCTTCTTCGGAACGTAAATTCTTGATGCCTTGATCTGGTATGAAATGGAATCTTATGAAATGATGATCTCCGTGCTCGTTGACCACTTCGTACGTGTGTATTCCGAAGCCAGGCATATGCCGGTAGCCATCTGGAATGCCTCGATCGGAAAAAACCAAGAGGAACATATGCAAACTTTCCGGTCTCAAGGTCAAGAAGTCCCACAGCATATTGGGATCGTTGATGTTCGTGGCCGGGTTACGTTTCTGCGAATGGACGAAGGTGGTGAACAGTAAGGGATCTTTGTACACATACATGGGCGTGTTGAATCCGACTATGTCGAAGTTGCCGTCTTCCGTGTAGAACTTGACGGCGAACCCGCGAGCGTCTCGAGAGGTGTCGATGCCACCCCGCTCGACGACCACCGGCGAGAATCGTGCGGCCACTGGAGTCTTCTTGCCTATCGCGCTGAAAAGCCGGGCTTTGCATAGATGTGTGACGTCGTGGGTCACCTCGAAGTAACCGAAGGCGCCGCCGGCCTTCGCGTGCACCAACCTCTCCGGTATTCTCTCTCGCACCAAGTGCGTCATCGAGTCCATGAAGTATTCATTTCGAATCAAATTGGAGTTTATTGATGAAGTAGCCTCTTTATATTCGATAGGTGCTCCGGCGCTGGTCGTGAGGATACCGATTGGTCCCTGAAAGTAACAAAAAATAATTCGTCATACGCATGTTTTTCTACACGCACATAATACAGATTAAAATAGGTGTAAAAAAGTATTTTTATATGTTGTTACTATAATATCGTTCTATCACCAATTCTTTCGTTGCTTTCACGTATGCCGAAGACAGCTAAATGTCTGCCCTCGCGTGAACAAGAATGTAAAGGCGATCCTTATTCACGACTCTTGCTAGTTTCCCATTGTACTTTGGTTTCATATTTGTCAGAACCTTGATGTACCGTATTGCTTTCAAGCACTTCTAATAGATGTCAAAGTTATAAGTACAACATAAGCTAGATTTTTTCTCCTCAACTTGAAATCTATTAGAAGTAGTTTCAAAACTTCATAGGCACATATAAACTCATTGTGTTAACAGATAGCGTAAGTAACCTGGTATACAGTTCCGTATAGATTTTGTTATATATATTACTTATAAAATATAATTAAAAAATACAGTGTTTATTTGACGAGAAGTGAAGAAGATTTATTGCTTAAATTGTTAGAATTCAAATTCAATGAATAAAAAGATGAATAGTGAGACACCACGTTCTCAGAATACAGACTTAGTAGCAGTTATCGCTGTTACTTTTCGTCTAGCGAGTAAGAGTTCCGTTGGCCCACTTCCCCTCCGTCAAATATTCTATTCCTTCCTAAAAAACCGGCAACGCACTAGTAACTCCTCAGAGTTTGCGGGTGTCCATGGGCGAAGATGACCGCCTACTCTTTGGCAACGCGCATGCCCGTTTCCCCTCAATCTCCCATAAAAAGCAGTTAATCAAAAAATATTCAATCAACTCAATTTAACCAATAGTCACCTAAAGACAAAGACTTAGAAGACTCTAGTAACTTGAAAATAAAATAGTTGTAGTGAAGAAATCGAATGTATTCTTGAATTTACCGGTCAAACGACATTCAAACGCGAAATACCAAAAATAGCATCTACAATTTTATTTAAGTTGAGAATCTATACATATAATAATATTTTCTGTATTGTGTATAATAATGTACTGTAATATTTAAATTGAAAATGATTTAATTACTATAATGTTTTAAATTGAAAAATTGAACTGATCATTTTCATTGTCATTCTACGCCTAATTAATGTTAATGAACTGAATAACGAGAATGGTTATAATAATATTAATAAACACCACAATTATCTTCAGACACACACACACACACACACACACACACACACACACACACACACACACACACACACACACACACACACACACACACACACACACACATACACAGCACCATCTGATGTCAAATTAAGCAAGGGGCTCACACTACGGTATCAGATTGTTGATAAACTGCACGCGTACTTTTTTTGTAAATACGTATATATAATAGAAACACCCAGACTCAAGACAAACATTAATTTTCAATAAACTATTTTTTTTTCTTATATAGGAATCGAATCCACACCCCTACCGCAGCAGGTAGAATCATTAACGACTACGCCAAAGAGGCAGTCGACGGTAGAAAACGGTTATTTTTTTAGTAGTAATAAAAAGTATGTAATCAATAATTGAAATATAGTAAACTACATTTGAAACAATTTTTATAATGAGAACCAACTAATTTTCTATGTAGTAAATTTGTCATTTCTAAATTTTATTCCCCATTACAAAAAGGTTTTTACGATATCCTCAAAATAGTATAGCAAAAGTGTTGCTTATTCGTTTCAATCAATATAATTATACTGATTACACAATAAAATTCTATGTATTACAAAATTTTAGAATTCCATTTATTAGGAAAAATCGGTATCAACGTGATTTTGGTAATGGAATTGGTGTCGTACCACAATTCATTGATCCATTTGTACTATTTCGTTTTTTGCGCTAGACACTCGTTTGTGCACTGGAATTCTTATTTTTTTTTTTTTGGTAATAATTCACGGTTAGTTAACATGACTCAAGTTCTTTATCAAAGTCAATGCTTTACAATAAAAAAAGAACATTAACCAAATAATTGAAATTAGTATCGACCAATTAAGCTATCAATTCCTTTTATTGTTTTTTTTTTCGTAGTTTTTATTGCAAATATGTACATAAAAAGAAACGTGTAAATATCACAATTAAATATAAATTTAAGCTAAATGCTATAAAAAAGTAATAGTTTAAAAAAACATAAAAAACACATTAATAGGAAATTAAATAAAAAGCAAAAAATAAGAATGCAGTGATTAACGAAAAATTCATTTTATTGAAAGAAAAAGCGTGGGGTGCTTTCTACTATATGTTAATAATAGCTTTACTTTTATAAATAAATACCAATGAAATGTTCATAACAATTGAAATTAAGCACCCCACACTTTTTATTTCAACAAAATGAATTGTTCTTTAATAACTGTATTTATATTTTTCAATAAAATGAATATTTCTTTAAACATTGCATTCTTATTTTTAACTTTTTAGTTAAATTTCCTATTAAAGCGTGTTTTTTTTAGTTTTTTTTAAACTCAAACGCATTTCACAATACAACTGTTTTTGTTGGGATCGATTCAATGAGTAGAGCGCGCGCTTACTCTGATTCTCTCGCTCCCACGCAAAGGGTTCTTAAGAAAAATTATTAATCCTGGCGATCCTAGTCAGAATAAAGTTTTCAAATTATTGTATTGCCATCTACAAAGTTTAAATTAAATTTGATCGTTTTAAACTGGGTCAAAATCGAGTTCAAAGGAGCCGGTTACAAACAAGCATACAAGTGAACCTAACAGAAGCGCGTTAATTAACTATTTCGATTATAATTAAAATCAAATTTACATATATACATCAAAGATGAGATCAATTCGGCAAAAGTTCGATGCGTGCAAACCGATTTTGATAATTGTATGCAAAATCAAAATTACATTGCAATATTAAACATATTGCAAAAATAAACGTATATGTAGTCTAGTGAGAATTATTAATCAAATAATTCAATATAGGTCTGTTGCAGCACCAACACAAAGAAACGAAAGCATTGCCATTACGTAAATTTCATAACAATCACCTGAGTTTTTTGCTTGAACGCAACGATCTGCTGGCCCACGGGGTCCTTTTGGACGTCGGCGGCGGCCACCGCGAGGAGGTACAGCATCACCAACATCTTGAGCGTTCGTCACATCTTTAACTAGCCACCGCGATTTTTCCTCACATTTATATACTGGCAACGCTAACCTTGCGTAATTACGACCCAGACATGACTCCTGGACCGTGTAATACGGTAATGAAATCTACTTACAAAAAGTGCTACAGATCGAGCCCGTTTTATTCGTATCGGCGCGACGTTGATGTTGCGACACGAGACGGCGTTAACTATGATAGAGCATTAGAGAGTCGGGGAGAGAGACAGAAACAGCCTATTTAATTAGAGGCTTAATAATAACCTTGAGTTCGATGAAACTGTCGTGAAAACTGATTATGATCTATTTTTTAAATCTATAAACATAAAGAATAAATTCACGAATTTACATAAACGCGAACATTATGCATACAGTTTATTTACAGTAGATATCGATGTTCTATTTAACTACAAAAATTTGGCGTTTTAGCTACATATATTTAGTTATTTTATATATCTTATGTATTGCGTTTAGCTAAACATAAAATCGATATATTTATTCGTAACTGTTTTAAATAATATAGACATTTTATCGTTTTATTCTTTCCGAGTGAACGTTCTCCGCTCACAATTATCTGAACCGAAATCTATTTGGAACGGCGCCGACATTAAATTTACCTCGATGGTCACACCCCACTGGCTGTTAAAGTAATACAAAAAAAAAAGGATTTTGTAACTGGATGCTAGATCCACAAAATCGCGATCGTGTATTGCAAATTCATGGGTCCCGTATGTAGAATTAGGTACGTGTGAACTATTATAACGGCTACAAAGATTATTTAATAGAAAAGTTTAGTTTAGTCTAGTTTTCAAATTTTCCTAATATATACCTGCATAGGAATGTTTTAAATTTGATCACATTTAGAAGATCGTTATTAAAGGATCTCTTATTACACCCGCTCTCTCTTAGTACAAATATATGCATTTACTCACAAATAATATGTGCATTTTATTACTTCATGAATGATATTTGCTGTAGAATCTTAATTCTACATTGTCACTTGTGACAATATATTGTTGATTTTACTATTTCGAACGAGAGCTTTTATTGGGAATTATGAATACGAGTTACTCGGACTTTTTACGGTCTAACACAAATAGTTACTGCGCCTGCGCGAATATCGCATGTGGAAAACTTTTACCGAATCATTTGTTGACTCTAAATGAGAGTTGTTCCGAATTCTCTCGGAATGATCCCAACTTTTGCACCGATTCTTTTGATGTTGTAGTACAGCACAGAATAAAAACCTTTCAATATCGCTCTAAAAGCGAGAGTCTTGCTTTTAGAGTGATATTGGAACAAACCCAACCTGAATCGATTACAGTCCTCATACTCTCAAGACTCATACAAACTTGCTGCGAATTACCAAACTGGCAGACTAAGGACCAAGACCTTAGATTGGTATATTGGTGTGTATCGAAAATTGTACAGTTACGTCCATTTATTTGAATGATTTGTAGAAATATATTTTTTTGTGATTGAGCCATGCTGTAACCGACTTGGCTGCAGCACAAAAAAGTGCCAGCACAACTGGTGAGACACCATACTGCCACAAAATATAGACATTAAGTATCAGGTTTGTCCAATAAATGAGAGCTCCGGTGGTCCCTCGTCCCCTCCATCGCACATCCCATTTCTTTCCAAAAGTATGACAGCGCACCGGTGACACCTTACAGGTTGTAAGTGTCCATAGACTGCGATGATCACCTATGTTCTGAAAAACGCATGCTCGTTTGCCCATTTCAATTTTTTGTAATATTTTCAAGTAGCTAACGGGCATGTAAGCCATCACTGCCCATGCACACTCGCAAACCCAGAGGAGACACCAATGCGCTTCAGGCCTCTTGGGTATCTGATGGAAAAGATTGGGATGTGGGTCACGGGAGTTCTCACTCACTGGACGAAATAAAACAGCGGGAGCTGTTACTTCATGTATTTCGTGAACGTGTGGTATCGCGCGATCCAATTTTTGTGCTGCAACCAAGTTAACCACAGCATGGCTCTGTCAAATGGAAATTCCATTAGAGAAAAAAAAAAATATTATTACTAATATCAATCACTTGATACACCAAAGTATGTAATCGCTGTCAGTCTCTTTAATTATCAGCCATGGAACATATTGTAAAAAATAAGAGTATTAGTAGCTATGGAAAATAATATGCCAACAACTAATTAAAAGCAATATCTGATATTACATAACCACATCCATATGGGGGGAAGCCGGGTTGCACCTTACACCCAAGAACGTATATTGACATTCTCTTCCGTCCTTATACTCGCTGTGTTTAAAATTATCTCAAATTAATGGTATATTTGGAAACAGATTTAAATTACTCTCATGACATACTTTTCATATTATAAAATAAAATATGTATATTATCATATTTTAAAGTGAAATAGTACGTGTCTGTTTACAAGTAACTACCTTGATACCAACAATCACAAAATTAGTAACATCGTTAACTTAAATTAAGTGTCTATGGAATCTAGAGCGTATTCCAAACGAATTCAATTGCGCACGTCTATCTCTATATCTATCTGGTAGCACAGAACATTTAATATCCTCTGGGATAATGCTTTAATTTTATTAATAATTTTAAATAATACTTAAAAATGTTTGCCTCAGGTACCGTAGATCCCTAACATTTATGTTTAGGAATTGCGTAATTTACTAAATTAATTGTTATT
Organism: Eumeta japonica; assembly: GCA_005406025.1. Taxonomy (NCBI): domain Eukaryota; kingdom Metazoa; phylum Arthropoda; class Insecta; order Lepidoptera; family Psychidae; genus Eumeta; species Eumeta japonica. Next base: position 698,463 of record BGZK01000040.1, read on the forward strand.
TGTTCCTTCCGCACTACCCACCTTTATAAACGATGTTCCCCACTGGCTCTGATGCCATAGACGAACATTCGAATCATAGAAAAAGACATTTTACGCAAAAGCTCTAAAAAATGGCTATCAATAGTATATTTACTACGTTAGAACTTACTGAGATTGTTCAAATTTATAAAATAAATTAAAAATCATAGCTTAAAATCAAAGACAGCTCCCAAGATCTAAGCAACGAGTGCACGTTCGTACGAATGAACCTACTTGCCAATAAGGTAAATGCCTAACCAAGAAATCTACATATGAATGTAATTGAAATTCTGTAATCTGGTCATCAAAATTAGGTACACATATCTTTTAATTTATTACGATATGTGTACCTAATTTGGATAACCTTCCTTTGAAGCTTGCTAGAGAGCTTAAAATTTTAAGCTATCTTCCTAGATAGCTTGTTATTTGCTGTAGCAAGGTTTTAAATATATCATATGTAACCAAAACCCTATCCAATTTTTAAGGGAGTCGTTCAGTATTACGCCTTAAAAGAATCGTAGACTTTAGTACCCTATATAAATTTCAAGTCTTGTCTTTATCTTTTGTTGTTTCTATCGAATAAAAAAAACGGTGTTGACGACGTACAGATAGACAGACGGACGGACAACAAAGTGTTCTTACAATTATTTCGTTTTTCCTAATTGAAATGAGGAACCCTAAAAATACAATATATATCTTTACGTTTGCTAATCCTAGACGCGCTGTACGACACGTCTGAACACGAGAGAAATAAAAAGTAAGCGGTAGGCGCACATGTTCATTATCGTGACGTAGCACACAGTACACGTGGCATAACAAGCTATTACTTGCGCGTGTTCGCGACTGCGACGGCAATCACGCACCGGGTACAAGAAATATAAATTTTATTTAAAAGTAACTTACATTTGTTTCAATACTTTAATGATTGAATAAAATACATTTTTGATATCCAAAATATTAATATTGTCTTTATAAACAATACAGCAATTATTTGCAGTGAAAAACGCTATCACGTGAGCTAGAATAAGAATAGAACGAGGGTCGTTCACTGTAAGTCAGGATGAGGTACAAATTGTTTGAAACTAAAAAAAAAAATAATGCTGCCTGATAAAGCTGGAATATTGATTAGATTTCAGAAAAGAAATCATTTGTATATTTTTTTATTTTTTGAAGATGAGAGTCTTTTGTTTGCATTCTGTCGTACTGTGTTGGTTAAAATGAAAAATAAATTAATTGCACGTGGTTATTAGTATCTGTGTTTGAAAAATTTCACTGCGTAACGAGTTAAGTAAGACTTACAGAATACTTTAGGAGCAAATACTCCACCATACTCTACAGTTGCCCGTTGGTGCGACTTTCGCTTAGGTAGCCCAACAACTTTACGAAGAAATGGTAAAAAAAGTCGGTAGGTTTTATAATCAAAGAAACAAAGATTTCGACTGGTAGTGTGCATAATATTTTACACGAAAATTTGAAGTAAATTATCCGCGGTATTTTTAATAAGTACGTATTTGGAGTAAAGAAAAAAGTATCAGCGTTGGGTCCCTAAAATGCTTACCGTTGCACAAAAACAAACCAGGCTGAACATTTCTTAAGCTTCCTTGGTACTGTTACAACAAGATCCCGATAGTCTTTTGGATGGACCATGGGTGAAACGTGGCTTCACATTAAGATCCAGAAACAAAATTACAGTCTATGATTTGAAAAAGACCATCATTTCCAACCCCTAAGAAATTTAAGGCGATTCGTTCTGCCAAAAAGACCATGGACTCTCTTTTCTTGTATAGTAAAGGAGTGTTCTTTATGGAATATCTCAATCGTGAAGCTACTATTACGTACTACTACTACGGACTCTTTATAGGCAGAACAAATACAAAAATTACATAATTTGAAAAGAACGGTCAGGTAAACTGACAAATTTTCTTTTTTTTTTTCCACCAAGATATTGCGTTGATCCACAGGTCTGAGCCGTTGCAATGGCTGTGGTTCAAGATGCTGCCTTCGAAATACTTGTGTATCTTCCATATTCACCCGATCTTGCCCCCAGTGATTTTTATCTAAGTGCAAGGTTGAAAGAGTATCTCAAAAGACAAAGATTCGAATATGATAAAGCAGTAGTCGCTTCAGTACAGGAATTTTTAAATGCTCCGGATGAAGAGTTTTTCAAGAAAAGATTTTAAGCCTAGAAAAATATTATGTCGAGTATATTATGCTAAAAGGCGACTATAATGAAAAATAAAATGACATTTAAAAAAGTTACCGGCAATATACTCATTCTCGCTTTTTGTTAAACGCTCCTCGTATTATATGCAAATGAAACTGCGATTCGCATAATTGATAAAGTCAATAATCAGAATAGTAATGAAACGGGATTGAAATTGAAAGCAGAATCGGCAAGGAATTAAGAACACGACCGTAATTGAAATCGAGAACGGGACTAGAAACAGAATCGAATCGAATCGACCGGAATTGGTATTAAGAGCAGAACTGTTGTCGGTAACAACAATTAAATAGGAATTGTGGTAGACAGAATAATCTGAAGTGAAATAGAAAACAATACCAAGATAAAAATCACTATTGAAAGAGATGATGTCTCCCGTAGACATTCAATGTCTACATGAGTTAATTAATTGTTTAAAACATTGAGTACTTAATTCAACAAATGATAAGACTAATTTTATAATGCATACACGTTTTGGGAAGATTTTGGCCACTCCATCCTTTTCAAAATCCCGCTTGTACATCCGAAATGTTATTTTCAGTCTCATTCACAACCCTTTCATTAATTATTTTCGCATACAGCCTGCTAACGACGCTGAAGAGGCTTATAAGGCGGTAATTTGGACAAACCTGCCATGAATCTTTCTTTTTACAGAGAGGCTTGCACAGATTATTAGGCACCCTACGGCTTTTCCAGCATTTATTAAAAAGTTAGTACAACAAGTTTGTCGGTATACCTCCACCTCCCCTCAGTTTCTCTGACGAAACCATCTCATATCCGGCAGCTTTTCAAACTTTCAAACATTTTAGTCCTTTCATTATTTCGCCTATTGTAATTTCATTTTCATTTTCGTCATCAATCATATATACAGTTGCAATAACATCGTCATCTGCAACTATATCCTCGCATTCCAAAACATATTGGAAATATTGCTTCCAGAGCTCTTTTACATGAGTTTCCACATTCTCTAAACATCCATTATCAAGTGTAATCACATTTATACACGATGTCTCGAAATTACTTCCGGCCGTTTCCACAATATTCAAGAAAAAAAATTAGGTTTTTTTCGGAAATAGTCCAAAAATTTCTTGTTCAGGGCAATCTTTTATTTCATTCTTTCTTTTTTTCATAACTTCTTTAGCTCTCGTTTATGTATACACTTTCAACCTCTTTGAGGTTACCTTTCAAATTGTCTTGCCTTTACACTCTTTGGTTGGCCCTTGCAGACTTTGATCTTTGAGCCCAGCCACGTTTTTTCCTTTTACCAATTACTTTCCTTGCTTCCAAATTCCATCATTCATTATCCTTCTTACTAACTTTTATTTTATATATAAACCACCTAAAGAATTCTGAAAAGACCGGAACAACACCACCTAAAGAATACTGAAGAGACCGAAACAGGTGAATTCTGAGGGTAAAGTCAGGGCTAAATAATGGATGCATTAGCACTTCCCAACCAAATTTTCTCAGTATTTGCTGAGTGGCTATAAATATGTGCGGTGAAAAACCGTTTTGTCTCTACTTCTTGCTTGATTCACGTCAACCGTTGGCAATATAGATATAATCTGAAATATAATCTGTTAAACGTTTAGTTTCTAAGCACAGTGATGTATGTTTAGTCCCTCTATTTGAAAACAAGTTTGATCATCATCGATTTCACATAGTTAATTGCTTGTCTTAACAATTGCCAATTGTCAAGGCCTACGTAACATACAAAAGAAAATAATTACACCATGATTCTTAAACACTTAAACACACAAACTTCTTAAAAACACTGTGTTCAAAAATACGTACGTTTCCGTCAGATTTTCCAGTACAGTTTTTAATACAGTGACCAAATTTGTTTGTGTCAACAAGGTGACAAAATTCAAAGGAACACGTTCCAAAATAAATATTAGCCTAATGAAAATAAGGAGTTTAATTGAATAGCTGCTTCGCTCTCGCTTGTTGGTCCGTTAGCGCGTACATTTTTCGTTCAGAAAAGCTCGATTCGGCGGACGCTGCGCTCCCTCTAGGGTCCAACACAGGCGCGACTTCGAAAAGAAATTTTCTAACTTTATCTTTTAAAAAAAATGGGGCAATTTGCCGCCCCTTTTCATGTGCCCCCGGACAAGGATTTATCTGTATACATAAGCGAAATACCACTGACTGGCTGATTGACTGACTGACTAACCTGCTGACTGACTGACTCATAACGAGATCTCCAAAGCTATATGTCAAATTGATTTGAACTTTGGCATAGTTACTCTTTTTGAGACGTAGACGCTGACAGAGGACGAGTTCTAGGCGAATTAAAAAATAAATTCATAATTTTATGTCTATGCGAACAGAGCCGCGGGCAAAAGCTTGTTATTTCTATAAACATATATGTTTTTTTACATTTTTAACTTCTAACTATGAATATTTTTCAATTTTCATAATTTGGGAAAATACTGATTTCAGTACGATTTTCGAAAATCGAGTTCCATTACATCTTGACGTTTTAAAAATTATTAAATATTTTTTCCATCGAAAGCTTTTTCTTGAAACTATTTTTTTTTTTGGTATTAATTTTACTCTACTACACCAAACAACACCAAAATCTAATCAGCTCTCTTTCAAAACAGTTGCATAAAAATCTGTTGATTGGTTGAAGAGATATGGTTGGAACAAATTTTCAATGTTTTTTTACAATTTTTTTAAACCGATCTATTGATAAATTCCAAAGTCCTACAGCTCTTTACCTTAAGAAACAATGTCGACCATTGCAAACCGCATCGAAATCGGTTTATTCTCTCGAGAAATGTCGTTGACGAAATATTCAAAAACAAAGGCTTTTTTTTCAAAATGACTTGCATATTCTTGATGGATTGATAATTGGAATATAATCGATAACAATAAGTCAATGATTTTTCTCTACTTGAAAAATTGCGTCGAATGCTATAATGCGGTTTAAAATCGAACAAGACATTCGAAAAATATTGTAATTAAAAATTAAAAATTGCGTTTGTTTTTCAATGAATATCAATTTGATGCTTAAAATTGGTTAGACTGATATTTAAATAAAATTAAAATTAACTCGCAGAACTAATAACCGGAGAGCTCAAAAAGCATTAAAGTTTACGGCTATATAAATTTTTGAACGCTTTTAGCTCGAAAGTAACGGGAACTTTTAGTAATGGCTTGCAAGGTCAACTGTTCCAAGCCGACCTCTGCGGCCATGGCTTCCCTGTGCACTCGGTGCACAGACTTTGCCGCAGAGACGGCTCACCATTATGGCTAGTTCTCGCCGTCCTTCCCAGGACCGAGGAAGCCAAGAATATTTTCAATAATCTGAACATGGTGTGTGGCCTCTCGGGTATCCGAGTAGAGGTCCCACACAAGAAAGGAGGTCCAGGGCAGTGCCACCGCTGCCAGTTGTACGGCCACGCGGCCGCCAACTGTCATGCGGACCCGCGCTGCGCGAAATGTTTGGTCCCACATTGGACCAGAGAGTGCCTGCGTACTCGTGAGTCAGGAGAGAAACCCTCCTGCGTGAATTGTCTCCAGCAGCATACGGCCAACTATAGAGGATGTCCGAAAGCCCCTAAATTTATTTCTCATAATAGGCCTAATCCCAATAGGCCTAAAAGTAGGCCCGTAGCTCCGCCTCGGGATCTAAATAACTTCCCCGATCTTGCGGGAAACAAACCAACCCCCCCAGGCTGCCGCCTCTCGCCCCGCCTTCAACCCGTGGGGTAAACCAAAGCCCACGCTGCCACCGAGGGCCGCTCCGGGACCGTCCGAAGAGGCTGTCCGCCGCGAGCCATCCGTGTCGCCCCGCTTTCGCGACCGCGGGCACCTCATCGTTTGGAGACGACATCCAAACGGTGATGTCCATCCTTCGCGCCGTTAAGAGCTCGGAGATTTCGGAATTCGCCGGAGATTTCCGAGCGTGCAGTAACGTCGAAGAGAAACTCATAGCTCTCGTCAGATACCATCACCTGATGGTTAAATTAGATTCCATATAAATGTCTGCACCCGGGTATAGCAGCTTTCCTCCCTCAGTTGGGCGCCTCAAACCAAAAAATATTAGATTATTATCATTCAACGCTTGCGGTCTAACTTCGAACGTTTTAGAGTTAAAAAAATGTATGTCGGAGAACAGCATCGATATCGCTCTCGTATAAGAAATATATCTTAAACCGAATAGGCCTAAAGCCTGCAGCATCGCAGGCTATTTCCAACTACGAACGGACGGGACATACAGTAGTAAGGGGGGTACCGCTCTGTACTACAAACGCTCCCTACATTGCGGCCCTATTAATATTCCTCCACTTACAAATATGGAAGCCACGGGTTGTAGACTCGCTATAAAGGGCTATAGTACACTCGTCATAGTCTCGGTCTATCTCCCGTATCCAAAACGGTTGCGACCTAAGAGCCCTCTTTGCCTTAGGGGATGCCGTCATCCTCTTCGGTGATTTCAATTGTAAAAACGTAAGATGGGGCTGCCCATTTAACAATTATAACGGAATTAAACTCGACGAACTCGAGGACAGACTAGACTTCGGAATCATCGCGCCCTCTACGTCGACATGTTTTCCCCGTGTCGTCACACATAGACCCTCGACGATAGATATCGCACTCACTAAAGAAGTTGCACTTAATTTCAATAGTATTGAGTCAATATACGGTCTCACGTCTGACCACAGGCCGGTTATATTAAAATGGAACCTCCCGATGGCGGGAGGCCTATTCCCATCCGTAAAATTACTAATTGGAAAAGAGTGTCGACCGCGCTTGAGGAAATCGACACTCCAAACCTCAACAGCATTCTCAATGACATCGCGTCTACACACGAGATTGACTTTCCCATAGGTGCTCTTACCAACGACATCAGAACAATGGTCGAGGAGAGCGAGCGGGAGGTTCCGGCATCCTCGGATCGCCGGAAGTTTCCGCCCGATATTCTCGAATTGATAAGAGCAAAAAACGCAGTGTTTGCGCCGCGCGAGCGCATATCCCACTCCCGAGTACAGATCCAGAGCACGAGCGAAGTGAAAGTTCGCGTTCGGGAATTCCGAAATGAGAGTTGGAGCGACCTCATGGAGGAAATTAAACCATCCCACAAAGCGTTTTGGGCAGTTACCAAAGCGCTCAAAACCGAGGGATATACCCCTATACCCCCACTCAAAAAACCTGATAATTCAGTGGCCATAGACGACACGGAGATAGCAGAGTGCCTTGCCGACTCTATAGAGACTCAATGCTCTCACGCTTCCCCTCTGCACGACATCGCTCATATCAGTCGCATCGAGGAAGAGGTTCTCCAAAAAACCTCCCTCGAACCTAAAGACGATCTGGCTCCCGTCTCACTCAGCGAAGTCCAAACGCTAGTGAAATCACTTAACACCAGAAAGGCACCGGGCCTCGATGGTATTAGTAATAAAGCAATCAAATGCTTTTCTATACCGTTGTTAAGCTTACTGGTCGCGATTTTTAACGCGTGCCTAAAAAATTGCTATTTTCCTCCCGCCTGGAAGGAGGCGGAGGTTATAGGCATCCACAAGCCAGGGAAACCACGCGACCTCCCTGCCAGCTACAGACCGATCAGCCTCCTGAGCGGTCTGGATAAAATTTTCGAGAAAATTCTCAAAACTCGCCTTAGCGATCACCTCCTAGGGAAAGGCCTTATCATAGATGAACAGTTCGGCTTTTGCCCAGCCCATTCTTGTCCACAGCAAGTCCTCCGCTTAGTAGAGTATGTCTCGGAGGGTTTTGAAACCGAACGTAGCACCGTAGCTGTCTTCTTTGATGTAGCCAAGGCCTTCGATAGGGTATGGCACGCAGGTCTGATTTATAAGTTATATTCCCTCCAAGTACTAGATCGCCTCATAATCACTATTCAAAATTATTTAGCAAACAGACATTTCACATTTAGGCATGAGCGCACTCACTCGACAAGACGTCTTATCAGAGCAGGAGTTCCTCAAGGCTCCACCCTCTCTCCCCTGCTGTACTCCGCGTACACAAACGATATACCGCGACCGTCGTCGTCTGGCGTCCAACTCGCGTTATTCGCGGACGATACCGCGCTCTTTTACGGAAGTAGGAATAGGAGCACCCGATTCACCCTCCTCCCCCTCCAGAGAGCCATTGACGAGCTAGGTCAATGGTTCCGGAAGTGGAGGATAGAAGTAAACCCCGACAAATCAGCAGCCATACAATTCAAGTATGGTAAGATTAGGAGTCGACTCATTGTCGACAAAAACACTCCCAATCTTAAAATGTTGGATGCGAACATTCCGTGGCAACGGAACTACAAATACTTAGAGTCACGCTCGATAAAAATCTACACTTCCGAGATCATATCGAGCGTGTTAGAAATACTGCACTTTTCTACAAAGCAAGGCTCGGGGCCATGCTCGGTAGAAAAAGTAAACTATCTAGACGTAATAAACGTACCATATACAAAATGTGCATTAGGATGGTAATGACATACGCGTCTCCCGTCTTCGCTCACGCCGCTCCGAAAGCATTACATGGACTACAGGTAATAGAGAATAAATTCTGTAGAGCCGCAACGGATGCACATTGGTGTGTTCGTAATTCAATTCTCCATAGGGACTTAGAACTCCCCACTATTTCCAAATATATGAGGGACGCATCGAAGCGATTCTTCGACATCGCGGAATCACATCCCAAGGTGCTCCTTCGCGCGACGGTTGACTATCAACCGCCGCATCCCACCCACCTTATCCGTAGGCCACGGAACGTACTTACCGGTCCACCTGACTCTCTTACAGCGGCAATTGAAAGCCTTAATGACGTCAACGACACGCATGACTGACTTAGAGTAGGTCTATCCGTTTGTCAGGTCATCGAACTAAGCTCCCTTACTCCACCCGGCCGCCGCTAACCGCCTCCGGACGAGCAGGAGGGAAGGGAACCGACCCGTGACGGTTTCCTGCGACATCCTATGCCGAGACGACTCCCTCCAGGCGTCGTCCATAGCGCATGTCACGCGCCATCGGCACTCGCATGTGCCGTCCGGCCGCACTCAGTGAAGCTATCAAAGTCGTCTGACCTCGACCGACTAAATAGCATAGCCGACCCAATTACTTCACTTTCAGGAGGAATTTTTTAGTGGGTTTCAGTCCCACACTACCCACGTGTACGGGTGCGAGGGTGTGCAGGATAGACATTTTTTACCTCCTCCTCGCCGCAAGAGGGAAACAAAAAAAAAGGTCAACTGTATTTTTAATTTTTGAGCTCGAATACCTCAAAGTATAAAGATAATTATATTTTTAACTCAAAGCGCTTAAAAACACATCAATAAATATCATAGCGGGAAGTTTTAGGGATGGCCTGCAGGATTAACCATTTTTCATGTTTTATTTTGTTCGAACGCGTTAATCTATAAAAGTACCAGTAAAGTTAAAAAAATCTTTTTTTATTTGGTAACCAATTTATTGAGGAACATCTAAAATTATGCTACAGCCTTTAGGAGCTGAGATGTCATGGTCTATATCAAGGAAGTCGATAAAAATTACCACTTTAACAAATGTTTTTGCGTCCACGGACTAAACCATTTCATACATATGAAAATAATATATAAAAACACGTCGGGCATGAGGCCAAAGTTTTATGTAGAAGAACTATGTAAACAGTTATACATAAAACTAAAGTTCACATCACCAAATATCTAATCATTATATTTAACAAGCCTCTTTATTTATGTCACAAGAAAATATTATTTCGTTAAGTAATGTTCAATTGGACGGTGGTGTACGAAAAACAGACTTTAGGTCTATGGATGGATTCTAGCCTAACGCTTTGATAAATGAAATTATAGATGACTATCTTCGAGATGTAGAAGATAGAATTTAATTTAACTAATACTATAAATATAAAAGTTTGAATCAAGTTTTAGCGGCTCAATAAAATTAGTAGAAATTTAACAATAATATAGCTTATAAATCAGAGTAACATACAGGCTATAATTTATAAAATATTAAATTTTGCTTTGCGACTTCGTTTGCTTGATAGTAGTACAAATTGTTTACTTATGCCGATTAGTTATAAGTAAAAGCGATATTGAAAATAGAGTAAAGTTTAACTTTGGTTCGGGATGAGCATCACTAATAGGACCGGGAACAGGACTGAAAACCTTAAGAACAAGAACAAGAATGAATTTGTTTAATAATAATAAACAATATCATGGGACACCTTAATAATATATACTGATCCCAGTAAATTTTATTATTAAGATCAGGATCGCGAATTATTACAATTAAAAACTGTAGAACTTTATTCGTTGCCCATTCGGGCGAGCTCGTTATTGATAACATAATTATTGAGAGTTGGTTTACGTAATACACACATTTGTTGTTTTTGAAATCTATCAGTTTGAAATTTAATAATTGTAATTTGGTTACAAATTCGAAATTCAAATCATGAATGCGAAAATAACGTAAATGGGCTATGGATTCTTTTGAATATTAATTCCGCCAAAAAATTCCTGGTTGGCTATATCCTTGATACAGACGTCAGTTTTACAAGAATACGTTTATATAGAAGAGGATATTCCAATTGAAACACAATACATGTTTGAATTTATTTCAAACAGAGTTTATTATGCATAGATCGATGATATGAAAAGTATGAAATATAACGAAATAGGTTGACATTAAATTACTTGGTCAGGATTATGACTGTGGTCAAAGTCGGACCCGATACTTTCTTGTACAAAGCCGATGCTATTGAATATTAAGCAATCACTGTTCAAGCCATAGAAACGTTAGTGTACGTAGAAAATATTCTAAACGTTTGCAAGAAACTCAATTGCCATAGATATCTACAATCAACAATTCATTTTATCGATTGGATGTGGCCATCGTGTCTATACGCAGCGTTGCTGAATTTTATTCAAAATAACGATTGTAAATGCTCAAATGTGCCTCAATTTTATTTGAGTCTCTGGTGTATAAACAAAACGCCTGAGCTTATAACTTAATACAATGTCAATAATAATATTAACTACAAACTAAATACAGAATTAACGAAATAACAATGGTCCTCCTTACATTTCGCTATCAGAAACTTACATCATATATATCGAATTATATCAACAAATTAGGTTTGTAAACATGAAAGTAATAAATTGGCTTGTATAGTTGTAATTCAAAGACATACAAAACAATTCATGTAAGAAAAAGTTGTGGCTAGAAAAATATTATGCAATATCGAACATCGTTAGATAAAAAAAAATATAGGTGTAAACAACGTTCATTTGTTGGTACATAACTGAACCAAGTCAGTAATTTCATTCACTTATACCCAACTTCGTTGACTTATATGCCAACAAAAGGCGTTAAGGCAGATAGAGCACTACATCATATTAACGAAATGACCCCTTATTAAAAACCAAAACAAAGACGTAACCACGTCAAAAAAAATAAATAGCGACATATATTTTTGGTCTAAAAATATGGAATTGAATGGGACTCAAAACCAGATCAAGACCAGAATTGTAGAAAAATGAAAAAAAATCTTTATTCACACTGGTGGAGCCACAGGCGAAAGCTAGTCATTTATATTTACGATTATTTATCATAATTAGGACAAGGACGAAATGTAAGAATGTTAACATCAAATCGATCTTTGTGAATAATCTTTAGTTTGATAAGCGAAAAAAGTCTTTATGATCAAGCTGTACTTATAAGTAACGCAAAAACAGTCATTAACTTTTTGCAAACAAAATAGTATCTAAAAAGCTACTATCTGCCGACTACCGAAAGTGTTAGACATGGATAAATTGCGTGAACTTATTAGGAAACATGAATAGATATAACGATTTAAATGAAAAGTTAAATATTAAGCTAAAAAATAATTTCAACATTACTTTGAAAGTGTTAATTTCCGTCGCTATTATTTTTATATTCATATATATATTAATTAAATAAAGCAAAATCACAATATTTAAACATTTGAAAAAGTACTCATTTTAAAAATTCTATTAGTTTTAATACAATTATATTTAGATATAACAATTTTTTATTAATTTTAGTCCTGAACAGCCTATTCATGGTAACAAATTTATTTATTCTCAATAAATAAAATTATTATCGAAATGAGCTCTTTTAAAGACCACTCCTCAAATGTTACAGGTTTGTTGTTTTTAATTGTTGTACCTTTACCAAATTGTAACTGTACCAAATTGTACTACACAGTATCTACCGAATTTTTGTTTACAATTTTTTATAAATTATTTGAAATACTGTCAATGAAAATCCTTCTTTTATTTTACATTTTTTTTTTTAGCTTCTTGAGTAAAACATGTTGAACTACATAAAATAATTATTATAAGGGTTAATCTGTCAATCATCCTGTTTTCCTTAGGGGCCTCTTCCACCATTTCCTTTTAGACTGACATTAAACAAAAAGTCGGGTTTTAGTCTTAACAACCTTTAAAAGGAGGACATAGAACACAAATTTTATTTAAAAATGAATTTTTGTTAAAAGTTAATTTCAAAGAAGGTGATGGAAATAGCTCTTAATCTCATGAGAAATAATATGACTGTAACAATTAAAAAAAAATATATATTTTGTTTTGATAAAATTACTTTTCCCTTAATGAAACTGATCAGTCGAGTTTAAAATTGAAAATGTCGTCTATTAAAGCTTATTTTTACAGTTTTAAGAAGACGTTCATTATAAAAAAAAAAAAACAATGATTTAAAGTGAGTCATTGAAAATTGTATGACATCATTAGACATTAGTCTACGACATAGAATATCGAATATAGTCTATGACTTGGAAAGAAACCAAGTATCTCTTTGAAAAAAAGTAATGTCAATATCAAACCTTTTCAACATTCTAGCGTCACATTGCTGTTCGATTTAACGTGTTATTTTTATTTGTTAATAATGTGAGTAATGATTAGCACTTGAACAAAAGTTTAATTCTAGTCTGATGAAAATAGCAGTTGTACTACAGAATCAACATATACAAATTGTTCCATCGTCATCGGTAAAATGGCAAGGTCGCAAAAAGACGATCCTGTATTCAATAATATGCAGCACCACTGGAATTTTTGTTCTGACGACCAGGAAACATGTTCTGCAGCGAATATCAACGACAGAAACTCTCAACCAGTTCTCAACGACAATACATTTGTAAATCAAAACCCTTATAGTGCTAACGATGTTTACATAAAAAAACATCCTTTTAACGTCAACGTACACAGTAGTGATACGGCGACTGACAAAGATGAGAACATTGCATACAATAACGTGCCTAACGTCAATATTTCTAATAATTTCCAAAGTTACGGAGTGCTTAACTTTGGAAATGGACAAATGGTAAGAGTTTTTTATGACGGTAACAATCGTCAGCTCATGATCCCTGTGACTAGTCAATATGAACTCTTCAGTAACCAAGGGTATCGTGAGGGTTCTCTTCAACCCAATCGGTCGTCACAGCTTTTCAATGTCCCTCAAGAAACACTAGTGAATAATAATATTAACACAGTTCAAGCCTCGTTGCCTACTCAAAATGGAGGGTATAGGCATGATAACACAAATAACTCTAGTAATGCGCCTACAATGAGTTTTTTGAATGAAGTATTAGGAAACTGGGAACCCAACGCTACTGGTACATATTCACCATTCGGACAAAATTATCCACTTAATCATCCAGAAGTACCAGTCCACACAGTTCATCCTACTAGCAATAATAATATAATAGAGAGTAATGTGACACCAAATGTAACAAGACAGAATACAACTTCTCCCAAGAGGAGTGACAACAGCCCATTGGCTGACAATACTAAAAAACGTATTGTTGCTGAAGTTAAGCCAATGAGACCAACATATTCTGATGTTTTAGCAAAAAACACTAAAAATGTTAATGCAAGTGACATCTTACGTAAAACAAAAACCCCAACAAATGTTGATAGTAAGCAAGTAAATAAAGCGAATGGTACAAAAATTGATAAACCAATTACACAAAGTCCAAAAATCAATAATGAAGAAAATAAACCTAAGCAAGAAAAGAAGAACTTCAATAATATGTCATCTGGAAGTGAAAGTGGCGAGATAAATAGTTTAGACAGTGACAAATCTCAAAAAATAAGTAAAAAGAATAAAACTAAACATAGCAATATGTCACGAAAATGGTCATCACTCGATGATATCATTAATGAAGAAGATATGAATTTTATAAATGAAGAAAATAACAAATCTCAATTTATATTTATTGAAAACCACAATGAAAAAAATATCAAAAAAGATAAAAAAGCTCATGATCAGAAAGTAAAAGTTAATGACAAATCCTCAGGAGAATATGAGGAAAGTTATGACAATGATGACAAAAGTGAGTCAGCATACCAAGAAAATCAGAATGATAACATCAAAACTAAAAAGAAAAAGGATAATCGAAATTACGGGCATAAAACATCAAAGGTTAATCAAGATAAAAAGAAGAGCACTCAGACTAAACTGAAAAGAAACAAACCTGGATATCTCGGTTTGGCCCAGAATTATTTGGAACATTGGGGAGGTGCAACTTGGAAGGCATTGATTTGGTTTTTGTACCTACTCTCTGATGTGTGTAGAATGAGTGCACATCTTTCATTTGATTTGTAAGTATGTTATTTTAATGTTACATTACCATCTGAAATTTCTTAGGTACATGGTACAAGCCATACTTTGATTACTTATTAATTTTTTAAAGGAAACTATCTACCTAATCATAAAATGCTTTCTCACGGCTGTAAAAATGATCATGTGTTGTCATAGGAGGTTTTGTGGAGCTTTATGATCTCTCTCCGTAGACTTTACCATAAACTGTAAATTAAGCTTCACATTCCAATGTAGGTAATAGCTATTTTCAATGCAATAATTTGTAATTCTGTTACCTTTGAATTCAGATTATTTTTATATTTTAAAGTCTACATATGTACACGTAGTTGAATAATAAAATCCAGGACTGAAATTTAGGACCTACCAATGGGTACCAAATTTTAAGCATGCGAAAAGGTGAGCTTGCATAAAAAGAATGATTAAGTAAATTAAATATGTGAGGATGGTACCAAACAAAATATATCGGTTCTGTATCTGTTTTAGAGACTGAAAATAACAAAATAACATAGATATTAGCATATATATATATATATATATATATATATATATATATATATATATATATATATATATATTTTGTTTTATATATAGTTTGTTTGTCTGTTTGAGAAAGAATTAAAAAGGTATATATATGTATATAGTTTTTTTAATTGTAAAACTTTATAATTTATACTATAAATGATTTTAGAGTACTTTTACTGTGCATGGATGAAACTGTCTGAAAAAAAACCTGACATGTTTTTAACACAATGATTTTTCATGTACAAAGTTCATGTGTGTCATGAATTATTCATTAAATGTGTCAAATTATATTTTAGATGTGCGTCTATATTCACTCAGACTTACATAAGTTCTCAAGCTGTATGGCGCAGCAGCAAGGACTGGTTATCCAAATTGAAAGACAATAAGTTATTATTGTATGTTGACCGAAAATTTGGGCATACCAGATTTGCTTTTTGGCGCAGGTTGAAATGGTTTAATAAAGGTAAGAAACAGCATTTGTCATTGTCTTAATGTTGCTGCGCCCCTCTACATATTTGGAAAGTAAATTATAATACTTATATGTTGTATTATGAAAAATTAACTTCATCCCTATACATTAAGCAGTTTAATGTTTTAAGTCTGCAGATGTAAATATGTGAAGCAAATCATTGCTAATAACCTACATTATTTTATTTTATTATATAGTTAACCGTTGAAGCGCTATTCACTTTAGGCTTTGACTTACTATTAACGTTCGAGAAGTTCTGAAATTGTGTAAAACATGACACACTATCTTATCTAGAAGTAGAACTACAGGATGACTGATGTGATTCAACATTTCACCCATAAATTATCATGATACTGGATCCCAATATAATTACACTTTCATGTATTAAAATTGTGCCAATTTTTAATTTTATAAAAAGTAAATCAACACAAAGACAACCCCAAATATTAACCCCTTGAATCTCGGCATTCCATGAATGGAATGGTGGACATATACCGCATAATGAACACGGACAGCCAACCCCGTAATCAATTTCTGAATATGCCTCAAGTAAATGGAAAACACTAGCAATTCTTATATAAAGAACACCGACTACTTGCATGAGCTGTTTTTATATTAATTTGAACCCCCCTGCCTTAATGAGATTAAATGACTTTCTTTCCTCTCATATGAGGGTTATGCTATAGTTCTTGAAGGACTAAATTTAATTTTACAAATCAGAAAAATTATATGATTAATTTATTAAATTTAGCCTCCATACACGTTAACAAATATAATATATTCCAGTTAAAGAAAAATCAGTATATATTTTTTATTATCTCTATAACAATATATATTTTTTAAAAAGTTAATATGAGATTTTTGATAATTTCCCCCTCAGCTTAAATGAGATTTGCTGACATTTTATGGGGCTTCTCACTCCTCGTTTTGAGTTCACATTATTAATAGATACTGAGTCTTGAGTCTGGATCCTTAATCCCTATACTGTCTCATAAACATATAAAATTTGACTTCACTTTTTCTACTACTAGTAATTATTTTTCCTGATTGGCCGTTTCGAGGCTGAATGATAAATATGAGGGATGTGGGGAAAGAAGGCAAGAAGCAGTCATCATCAAGTTATCATGGGGTAGTAAATATTGATTTGGGTTCAATCTATTTCAAATTATACTTTTCCATTTCGAAACATATTGAACATTGCCATTAATTTAAGCACTCAATTACTTACTTATTTAAAGCAAAATGAATTTATTTTGCATATATCTATCATCTATGGCTACAATTAACTCTATATGTTGAATGTGGTCCTAAAATTATAATATTTGTTTTTGAAAAATCAACCCCGTTACAGTATGCAAAGTATTAAAATTAATTTATCTTATGCAATTTAATGGCATTGTTTTCTATATAAGTTACTAAAAAGCACCAGAATAAAATCCTGAATTATAATAATGCAGCAGAAGAGAAGGCTAAGAAACCAATCTGTAGAAACTATTTTAGCATTTAGTTTAGTAATTTGTTTATGTTACAGATATAGAATCGGATAGTGGCAACGACTCAAAGCTGAATGCTAACATACCATTACCTGGCACGGGTGAAGAAGCTATGAAAAGATTATTAGCATGCAAAGGAAAAGATCCATACAGGTTTTAACCATTTACACTGCTCATAAAAACAATGCTTTTAAAATTTTTACATCTCTTTTTTTGAAAAATATAATTATGTAATGATAAGTCGGTTCCTGTTATTTCTATCTAAATGAGTTTTAAAATAATGTCATGTATTATTTTGAACCCATTTGGATAAGTTATCTTGTTATATGCATATATAGAATTGCGAATTTATTCATCCGTTCCCTCAAGGAGCTAAATTTGCTTAACTGAATTCAATATATAAAGTATTATTGGACTTTTTATCCATTTTCTATTCATTATAGTCTATTTCATTATTATTATTATTTATTTTTTTATTTAAAAATGGTCTTATAATATTAGTATGTATAAAAAGTGTGTATAATAAATATTCATTTTATATAACTATGACAAAGTTAAAAATTTTGGATTATTTCTGCAACTATTTTCCATTTCTAAATATCTTTTAAGATTTTATATATATCTACCTTTTTATGATATGACAGTTTTAGAATTACCGCCAAGGTTATGTGTACTTTCTACACTTGCCATGACAATAATAGACAACACATTTAGTATAATAGTAGCGAATCTCCTTTGCCAAAAAATGCACAACATATTTCAATCCTCGAGGACTGAAATATCCGTATCCGTAAAGACAATATTAATTGAATGTAATGTATTCTATTATCATGTGAATGTTATGTATGAGGGAATAAAATTCATATAATATTATGAAGTAATTATATTTTTTATTAATGGATTAAAATATCAGAAATTCCTAATGTTAAAAAATGGCTATTCATTTTATTAAAAATAATTAACTTTTTGCAATTGTGCATTTCAATTTTGTGTAATAAGTTTTTATAATATAGTAAACTTTCTTTGTGAAGATTAGTCGAATTGAATAATTTGGCAGGAAGCAAGTACAAAATTTTATAGTTTCAATAAATATTAATCCTGATTTACATTTTAGTCTTTTCAACTTCATTTAACAGCTGATTTTTAGAAATTTTCAATATAGTCGACATAATGATCTGAGTCACTATAAATGTTGATTTTAAATAAATAGGTATAATAAATCTATCTCATTGTATCAGTAGTATCGCTTTTTTTGCAATGGTAGTCAAACACAAAAATTATATTTTTAAGTACAAAAAACTAAAATTAAGATAAACAGAAGGCATGGGACAACAACTTAATTCTTCTTTTGATCATTAAGCATATATTAAAGAACAGTCAATAATAATGAAAGAAAATAAAAATTAAAAAGAAATAGAACTTGTATATGAAAAAAAAGGAAAAACAGAACAAAAAATTTTTTTGTGAAACTAATATTGTGTTCTGAAACCATAGTTTGATTATTATCACAATTTAATGTGTTGAAAGGAAACATTACCTACGACTTCATAATTCAGTATATATTTACTTTCAGTGTGGCTTGTTATTAACTCTTCAATTTTTGTTTCATCATAATCTAAATTAAATATTTAAATTTTTTTTTAATCTATCATACAGCATACTTGGTGTAAGTGAAGTCTGTACAGATGAAGAAATCAAGAGGTACTACAGACGGCAAGCCTTTTTAGTACACCCTGATAAAAACCAACAGCCAGGGGCTGAAGAAGCATTCAAGATATTGCAGCATGCCTTTGACCTCATTGGAGAACCTGTAAGTTTTATGAAAGTACATACATTTGCATTTTCATATATAATTTTAAGTTATCTACAATTACATTTGAATTGCATTAAAAGAATAGAAATAGAGAGTAATCACAACTCATGTGGATGTATCTGAAGAACATATTTATAAGGGTTGTCTTACACTGTCTGTTTTCATTAAAGAAATAAGCTGTTGGATTAGGCTAGTCACTTAGATACTGGAACTAATGTTATTCATATTTTCAGTGAAAATGTATGTTTTAATTGAATTTAAATTTTAATGTAATTGTGTAGCTAAAAATATGGATATTGTTCTCATATAAGTTGTATTACCAATCACTATAAATATATTTTCCTGCTTATATAAATTAGTTTTCTATATCTTGATTAACAGAAATCATCTAAAGGCAAGATCCTCTTTTTCAACAGGAACGTCGTGAAGCGTATGATCGTCGCACTCTTGAGTCAAGGCACGTGGAGGCAGCATGGGGTGAGCTTAGTCAACTACTTGCACAATTGCATGACAAGATGGAATTTGCAGCTAACACTATCAGGTAAAGTGTATCGACTGACATATTTTTTTTTTACTTTAGACAGATTAATCTACTTGCTTAATTCCGTTGATGCCAGACATTACCATTGCATGGATGACAACAATCATTAAAAGTTTTTTTCTAACTCTCACATAAGACCAATGTAGAGGAAGGTTTAAGACACCAACCCCTCAATATGAAATAAGAAAGATATGATAAAATGTGTCCCTGTGTTGAAGTGACAAGGAAATGACACAATGGCTTACTAAATTTAATAGGTTTATGAGTCTGTGGGTATCTATAGTCACGAGGATTTATCATACAATTGTTTGACATAAAATAATACTAGATATCTTAATTATATTACATATATAGGGTTTTTTTTAAATACCGTTTTATTTTTAGAGTCACACCATGGACATTCTATGTGACTAGGTTGATACCTAGATACAATACGAAGAAAAACATCAGTGAAAAACTGATGTTTTTCTTCGTATTGTATTTCCAAATATATATAGACATAGAGGTTGGATTTTATCATGCATCTTTTTGCAAATATTTAGTAACTATAATACATAATTGAAAATATAATTTATGTAAAATAATATAGACACAACCATAGTAAATACTCGGGTGGCCGGCCGCATGGCACGCTGCGGCCCAGTACCTACGCGTCAGCTGTTCTAAGGCTGTCAATACGACATTTCTATGAAGATGCTCTAAGCTATTTTTCTCAGAAACGGCTACGTCTATGACTTGTTTCATGGCAAAATTATTTTATAATGGAAAGAGATTATGACTATTTGCGAAAAGATGTATGATAAAATCCATCATTGGAAAAATAAGCATCAATTTACTGTTTTAGGTTTTCCTGTAAAAAAATTTAAACTTGGTAATTTTTATTATAATATATAGTTATATGTGGAAATGGTCATAAAAGTTCTATTGTTGCAGCGAGGTTCTTTTGATAAATTCTATATAGTATTGTATTTGGATTCTGAAATAAGTTATAATGAGCTTTCTATACATTCATACATTACCTGTTTTTCTATAATGCAGACAAGCCTAAATTTTCAAAAATATATTTTGTTAAATAGTATACCATATAATCATTTGCATTCTCAGTCATTTTTGTTGACATCACAACAAATAAATGTACAAAATTACATAACACATATGTTATATTAAGGTCATCATCTATTATGAACCAGTATATATTTCTTTAAATAGTATGTCATATAATCATTTGCATTCTCAGTCATTTTTCTTGACATCACAAATAAATGCACAAAATTACATAACACATATGTTATATCAAGGTCATCATCTATTATGAACCAGTATATATTTTTTTAAATAGTATGTCATATAATCATTTGTATTCTCAGTCATTTTTCTTGACATCACAAATAAATGCACAAAATTACATAACACATATGTTATATCAAGGTCATCATCTATTATGAACCAGTATATATTTCTTTAAATAGTATGTCATATAATCATTTGCATTCTCAGTCATTTTTCTTGACATCACAAATAAATGCACAAAATTACATAACACATATGTTATATCAAGTTCATCATCTATTATGAACCAGTATATATTTCTTTAAATAGTATGTCATATAATCATTTGCATTCTCAGTCATTTTTCTTGACATCACAAATAAATGCACAAAATTACATAACACATATGTTATATCAAGGTCATCATCTATTATGAACCAGTATATATTTCTTTAAATAGTATGTCATATAATCATTTGCATTCTCAGTCATTTTTCTTGACATCACAAATAAGTGCACAAAATTACATAACACATATGTTATATCAAGGTCATCATCTATTGTGAACCAGTATATATTTCTTTAAATAGTATGTCATATAATCATTTGCATTCTCAGTCATTTTTCTTGACATCACAAATAAATGCACAAAATTACATAACACATATGTTATATCAAGGTCATCATCTATTATGAACCAGTATATATTTCTTTAAATAGTATGTCATATAATCATTTGCATTCTCAGTCATTTTTCTTGACATCACAAATAAATGCACAAAATTACATAACACATATGTTATATCAAGTTCATCATCTATTATGAACCAGTATATATTTCTTTAAATAGTATGTCATATAATCATTTGCATTCTCAGTCATTTTTCTTGACATCACAAATAAATGCACAAAATTACATAACACATATGTTATATCAAGTTCATCATCTATTATGAACCAGTATATATTTCTTTAAATAGTATGTCATATAATCATTTGCATTCTCAGTCATTTTTCTTGACATCACAAATAAATGCACAAAATTACATAACACATATGTTATATCAAGGTCATCATCTATTATGAACCAGTATATATTTCTTTAAATAGTATGTCATATAATCATTTGCATTCTCAGTCATTTTCTTGACATCACAAATAAATGCACAAAATTACATAACACATATGTTATATCAAGGTCATCATCTATTATGAACCAGTATATATTTCTTTAAATAGTATGTCATATAATCATTTGCATTCTCAGTCATTTTTCTTGACATCACAAATAAATGCACAAAATTACATAACACATATGTTATATCAAGGTCATCATCTATTATGAACCAGTATATATTTCTTTAAATAGTATGTCATATAATCATTTGCATTCTCAGTCATTTTTCTTGACATCACAAATAAATGCACAAAATTACATAACACATATGTTATATCAAGTTCATCATCTATTATGAACCAGTATAGGGTAACGACACCAGTAGATGGACACATATGATTTCAAATAGCAATTACATTAAATTTAAGAGCTAAAATGTAAAGTTATAATTTTTATCTATAAGAACATATAGTTTGGATTGCGAAAAATACTTTTTTATATTCAGTTTATTTAAAATAATAATTTAAAATAATTATTCAAATGTGGCGACACGAAGTTTAGCTCCGAGAACGCCACCACTAGTAAGCATGTGACAGGTAACTGGTAAACGTTATTTGTTATTACTATTGTAAATATTGAAAAAATTAAGGTATGTATATTTCATTATGTTTATGTTTAACTAATAAACCTATAAATATAGTATTTAAATAATTAAATTAAAAAAAAATACGAATATTAAGTGTCCATCTATTGGTGACCCTTTTCTAACCTCTATCCAATAGATGAACATTGAGTTTACATGGTGAATTTGCCTAATTTTTTGAAATTTTATTCGTTAACAATGTTTATTAATATGAACTTATTTTTACTTTTATAGATGACTGATAAAAAAAAGTGTTACAAAGTACATTCATATTTGCCAGATGATTTGAAAAATGCATTGCAAGATATTAACGATGGAATCAGTATAAATTCGACTGTTGTGTTTAAAAACTTTCTATAAATTATTGATTACCATTCTAATTATATCAATATATTACGTTACTTTGCATGAGAAAGCATCACGTGTTAAAAGATAATAAAAAAGATAATTACTTTCTTGATGTATTTTTAACATTATTATTTGTTTGATTTATTACCTTTAAACTTTAACTTCATTTTTTTTTATTCTATGGTGGGAACAATTAATAAATTAATTATTTCTCGCATGATTGATATGTTAAAAATCTCGATTGTTCGGTGTTCATCTATTGGTATTGACTGTCCATCTACTGGAGATTTTGTCCATTTACTGGGGTTTTGGTATTTTTCGCAAATTTTACGTTTGTATTATTTATTGACAAGTTTTACGTAATTTTCATTATTTTTTTTTAGTTAAATATATATTTTTACATTAATATAATTCACTTTATTACAAATTATTTATATATTACTATATAGTTTTGTTAAAAGAATATGAGAGTTTGCTTAAGTGTCCATCTACTGGGGTATTTACCTTATATTTCTTTAAATAGTATGTCATATAATCATTTGCATTTTCCGTTTTTTTTCTTGACATCACAACAAATAAATGTACAAAATTACATAACACATATGTTATATCAAGGTCATCATCTATTATGAACCAGTTTGTTTTCAAGACATGTTATTTCCCCGTTTGCTATACAATAGCAATCACATAACTTATACATTAAACCTCGTTTTGCTTAGTGTTTTGAATCAAAACTCATAACAAAAGTAGTCTATCAGGATTGAACTATAATAAAAAGAACATAAATTGTCTTGTCCATCGAAATACACTATTTAATTTCAATAACTAAATGTCTGGATTTAACATTTAATAATCTAAAGAGCGTCCATGTTAATGTAAGTTTTCACAAATAGTATTCATATATACAGATGCACAAACTGCGGACGACGTCACAAGCGCGTGCTGACAGACCGACCCTGCTATGCGGCGCGGTACTGCGCACAATGCAAAATTCGACACTCCGCCAAAGAGGTATTAAACTGTCGTCGATTAGATTTTAAATACCATAATTATAAGTTTGGGAGGTCTATTGATTACATGAGGTGTTTTCTTAAATAAAAATTTAAACCCTCAATTTAAACTCCTCACCAAATTTTGAGCTCACTTAATGAATGTCTTGTTTGTAATATCTATTTTGATTTCATTTAAAAATATATACATTTTCAGATTAGTCTATTTGTATTTTGATATTGCTTTTTTGTAATCTTCAGATATTGTGCAGATGGTGTTATAAATTAGCATCTGTATCATAGAGATTAATGTACTGTAGAGTTTCAGCATATTGAATATATATATATAATGTGTCTCTAGAGGAAAACAACAATTTAATTAGATTATGGTTTAAATAAGGATTGAGATTGATTAAACAATGCTAATTTTCCTGTTTTAATGTAATGACTAACATTAAATATTATTCATCAAGAAACTTAAAACTGTTCAACATTCCTTTAGTTATTGTTTTTATAAAATTCCATGGTCAATGATGATTAAGTTTAGTTATAATTTGCACCAGTTTTTATTTTTGTTAACCTAACCTTTCTTCTGCCCTACTCTCATAACTTGTTCTTAAGCTATGAATGTTATTTATGGGATGTTGTTTTAGTATCGATAGTAAACGTACAATTATTATTCATACTTGCAACATATCATAGACAATATTTATTATTCATTGTAAATTTATTTTTTATCACAATATACAGTGATAAAATAAAATTACAACCTAATTTAAAAGATTCTCAAGTACATGCAAAAGGAAATAAAATTAAATTCTAAGAATATATATATTTTTTAATTATTAAAAAAATAAATGGAAATAATTAATGTGTGCAATTTGTACAGCCACTAATTAATTAATCAATTATAATTAATGAAGTTTATTATTAATTATATTAATTAAATAAGTGTAATAGAAATAATGGACCACTTGCAACGCTCACAATTTCACTTGCTTGAATATAAATTAGAGAGAAAAAGAAAGTTACTAAACTGGCGCGCTAGTTTCTCGCTGAGTAATTATAAAACTATCTAAGAATGCTCTAACGGCGTTGATTACGAAACCAAAAAAAGAGCACCTGTCATATATATTTGTCACAATTTTATTCATTTTTTTTCTGAGTTGAATTTATAATTCAACTCAAAAAAAAAATTATGTTAAGATTCGTGATTAAGTTCTCTCTTCATGAGTTTTGCATTTATTTAGCATTCACCTTATATTTAAACTGTTTTTAAAACTATATATTTTATAGAAAACAATCACACTTCATCTTCCATGAAATTTATTATTCTTTTGCATTTTCAGGGTGACATATGGGCTGAATCGGGTTTCATGGGAATGCTAGTAATGTATTATGCATGTATGGACGGCGCTGTATACCAGATAACGCAGTGGGCTAGCTGTCAGGTTTGTTGAACTCATTTTCCTTTTAGTACATTACAACTATTATTATAAATAATTGCACACATCTTTAGCTCATTGGTGTATTTGATTGATATTGAAAATATGTTTCTTATTCAAATATAAATCTTTTGGTAGTGTTCTCTGTCTAACTATCAATATAGCACATTAATAGCATAGATGTATAAAAAAGGGAAGATGCAGAATTGCTTACTATTTTAATCGTGAAAAACGGCTCAAGTGTACATGTGTCTGTCTAACATTTTACAATGCCATTTTGCAGTGACAAGGAAAAAGAAGGGATGTAATATTATTGATCATCTGACATTTCAACCAAAAAGTCTTAGAATAAGGTTCATTTTTAAATGCAAAGAGGACAAGTAACGATCATTTTGTTACTTGAAGACAATAACTCCTACATGTGTTGTTCCAAAACAAGACATCAGCGAAATGATTTAAATTAATTTTAAATGGTTATTGTTGTTTTTTGGTTAAACGTTTGAAAAGAATCATGGAATATTTTTTGCATAATAAAGCTTAATGTAGTAATCACATAAGATTAAAGTTAATATGAACCTTTAGTATTATAATTTAGGTGAAGATATACGTGTAAGAACTTGATAATTTCTAAGGTGTATAGACCATAGTAATACAAAATTTTCTTATTATCTATGTCATAAAATAAAGTGATGATTCATTAAACATTAACATGTTTTTGATGAATATACATAATTTGATAAAAAACAAATTCAAATGTAATTGTATGATTTCTAAACTGTCTGTCTTAGCACTCATTTACTGCGACCGTTTTTGAGCGCGGGACTGTGCATCTTCTCTTTTTTATGGATCAATGATTAAGTTATTCAATGAATTATTTAACTTCACTCTTTATCAAGTAAACTTTATGTGATGTAATAAAAGA
The DNA here is from genome assembly GCA_005406025.1 of Eumeta japonica. Lineage (NCBI taxonomy): Eukaryota > Metazoa > Arthropoda > Insecta > Lepidoptera > Psychidae > Eumeta > Eumeta japonica. Next base: position 724,878 of record BGZK01000040.1, read on the forward strand.
CAAATAAGTAGAAAGCTTTTAAATAAAATTTGAAAACTTCTATTGCATATAGATCAATCAAAACCTTTATCACAATGAGAGTTCAGGGTGTGAATTTTCTCCAAATAAATTACTAATATATTTTCATGAGTTGTTGCATACTTCATAGAAGTCACACACTTTATTCTGAAATCAACACTGGATGCATTATCTTGTAACCACATCTTGGTACTTCTTTCCAGAAAAAAAATTTGAAACAATTGCGGCCGGACTGCCACGTGGTGCAGTACCGCATCGTGTTGGGTAGCCGCGCCGCCGCCGCCCATGACCTCGGCCCGCGTCCGCCCAACAGGTCTTGTTTGTATAGTAATTTCAAGGGGCAAACGAGCTAGTGAGCCACTGGAGAGTAGGTGATCACCGTCGTCTCCAACACTAGCAACTCCACAAGTCACTGATCTGTGGAGTACGAATAGGATATCTAATAGAGAGGAAACAGTCGACTGGAACTCTCATTTAATGGACGAAGCGTAACAGCGGAAGCTGTTACTTCGCGTATATATTCTGTGAGACTGGTACCGCACCATGCGAGCCAGTCCATTTTTGTGCTGCAACCAAGTTGACTACAGCATGGCTCTACCATAACAATACTCATACCCATTTCGAGATAGCATAAATTTAATTTCAATCATGCAAAAAAAAAAGAAGTGCAGAGCCTATTACATTAAAATCTACATAACTCGAATTTCATAAAAAATACTAAAAATTTTGAGTTAATGAATTTCTGAATAACAAGTATTTCTGGATAAAAAGGATTATTTAATTTAAAGTTTTGATATAGATTGTCATGATTACTAAGTATATTTTTCGAGTTGTAGAGTCATGATTAAATAAAAATTGGATTTATGTTTCATTATAATAAACTTCCTTTCAAGCAATGAGGTCAAGCATAAGGCACTTGGATGTGTTACTTAGAAAGTTTGTTACAATCGCACCTCTGCAAAGAATAAAACAAAAACACCAAACTTCCTTCTTTATTTTAATATTATAAGTTTATGGAGAATTTCCTGGCAAGTAAAATGCCATCATATTTTACTAACTTTGACTTGTGAGTTTGCTTTTAGCAGTTCAATTCATACAGGAATGTGTACTCGCAATACCTCGTAAGGAATGTTTGTTTGAGTTACAAAAATAATTTGGAATACCATGAATTTAGGGGTTCAGCGGAAAATAACGGCGTTGTTTTCATCTTACGTAGGATTTTTAATTAGAAAATTTGTGTTATCAAGATTTGACTATATTAAAAATCACAAAGCTTATTAAATAATAAGCGATTGTCAACATTGGGCTAATAAATAACTTAATATATTATTTTTCCAGTGGCCATGATCCAAATCTAGAAGAGTTTCTCAACAACCTGTACAAATCGAGCTCGGGCAACAGCACCAGCAGCAGCAGCGCCAAACCCGCGCCCAACGACGCCTCCGACGGAAAAGCAAAGAGGCGCAACAAGAAGCCTAAAGTTTAAATTAATTTATTTGTCCTCTTGTTTGCTTTCTTAATATAAGATGTTATTCTTTAGCTTTATTGGTGTTCACTAGGCACGTCAGCAAAATTTTTCAACCGAAGCAAGCTTTGAATTATAATTTTGACCAATTTTATTGTTTAATGATATGTTTCCATGTTTGGAGAATGACAAGATAGACTTGTAAAATAGCACCTAGTGAAATAATGTGCTATGCATTATTCAATAAAAAAAAAGATAACTTCATTTAATAAAAACAAATTAAGTATATAAAATAAAAGTTTGCTAGAAAAACTCTCGTTTCAGCACAATATTAAAAATTTGCCTCGCTGTCATGACTGACAGATAAAAAATTTATGACTGCTTGGTTACTAAAAAGTAACTAATGTTGACAGATAAGTTAATAATTGACAACTGAAGTATTGTCATGCAAGCCTTATGTAAAATATATAAGCAATATTTATCAAATCGTATTAACTTTGATTTTGCTGGTTTATTATGCTGTAATATTAGCTTAGAGAGTAAAGCGTCATCTATTTCTCTATGGTTACGCATATATAGAAGTCGCATAATATGGAAATAATTACTTTATTTTTATGATTTTGACATTTGTCACTGCTACTAAGTATTGTTTCACTAAAATATCTATAATTTTGTCATTAAAAATTTTGTATGGAGTTCATCTAATTGGATAAATTTTTATCAGCGATTTGTACACCAATATTTATTATAATTTGTGTGTTTCATTACAATACAAAAGTTTTTTCTTATCTAAATAACTTAAAAATTATGAGTGAAATTTACAATTGTGCTGGGAATTTCGAAATAATTATCAGGATTTTTTTAATTACATAACATAGAATGCTACAAAAGCAATATAGCAAAATTTTACTTTTCACCATCCAATGTGTATATATCATATTTTCATTTTAAGAAAGGCTATTTTGTGATTGCCACAATCTTCCGGAGAATAATTTTTTTCTATTGTAGCAATACAATAAATATTGCCATTAACACACTCGAATATTTCCTTATTTATCGTCTTTCAAAATATTAGTATTCTTTTACACAAAAGTCCCGATTTCAATATTTTCTATTTTAATAAATATTTTATATTAAAATAACTAGTACAAAAATTTGCATTCTAGTGTTAGTGAATAAAGTTTACTGATAAAACACTGCCTTCATACGAGATTATGTATGCGAAATACTTATTTTTTAATTCATTTTGAAAAGACGAAATATGTTGCTAACTTGACTAAATAAATTTTTAGAAGATATGTGCTCTAAGTGTCAATAAATGATTTTAAAAAATGTAATGAACAAGTTGTTTGTTTCTTATATTCATTTCAACCTTACATAACTATTTTAAAGCTAATCTGGCGTCGATCAATTGATCTTAAATTATGAATAATATTGTCACATGGTCAACTCTAAACACCAAATTTTCTCTATACAAATACGCGACCATAAATAGTTGCACATTTTGGCCACCGCACGTGCATAAAGTTATATACAACTTTGAGATAATTGTCTTGTGGAAATCGAGAAAGAAAAGGTGGAGAAGCATATTGGGCTATACTTAAGTACGTAACGTACGTACGTAAGTTTGTACAGGATTCCTGCATTAAGATTGAAAAACGTTACTTAAAAATGGAATAACTATTGAAATTGAATGAAGATGGTGAAAGTGAAAGGTGAAACCAGGATCAAAATCGGAACCATAACGGAACTCGAAACCGAGGACGAAAAGCGAGATCGGCATCACGTCGACAGTTGATATAAATGATATAAGAATTCATTCTATGTCCACACGGGTTCAATCGTGGGAGAATGCTATTTACAATGGTTGGTTTTAGGATTCTCTGAAATTCTCTATGAACCTTTATATTCTAATCGATTTCAATATACAAATTTAAATTTTTATGTAAAAGTATAAAGGTAGCTGGAAACATATAGAAAGATATATGATATATTTTAGGGATTCGTGAAAATAAATAAGAACCTTTATAGTTTTAGCGATTTTCTTAAAATTTAGTATGTGTAGGTAGGAAGTCAAAGAAAAGATGTACAATACTCTTTTAGGTTTCCACATTCATGGAACCATAAATAATATAGTGATAATAAAGCACCCTTGCAGTTTTACCAATTTCAATAAAATCTAGTATGGAGATTGGAGATAGAAGTCAATGGAAAAAACATGCGATACGGTTTTTAGGGTTTCGTGAAAATAACTGAATTGATAAAATGGAAAACAATAAATCATAAAATTTTACAACAAAAAAATGTATTTAGACGGACATACAGACAGACGTTTGAAATTTATTAGTAGTAGAGATATCTACCACGACGACCTCACGAACAGCCCTAACGATTTTGATGGAAACCCTTATTTTGATATGGGTTTCCTTTCGTCTATATTTCCACGTCAAACTCAAAAGCCGCCGAGCCAGGCCGATTGCTCGGATTTTTATTTTATATTAATGAATGATAATATTTTTTATTTTATATTAATGATGTTTGTGATATGATAAAAAATGACATCAGAAGATCAGGCGTTTAAAAACTAAAAATAAGCTCACGTTGACCCAATAACCGGAATAAACACGAGAAGCTTCACATCCACGCGGTTGGAGCCGTGAGCAAATAGTTAGTATATTTAACAAAAAAAATTGATTAAATTGCGTTGTTCATGACATAACACAAAAAAAAACAATTTCATTGAAACACATCATGAATTACTTTTATAGGGTGTCGAGCCAGAGTGGCAAAAAAGGTAACCTTACAATTTTGTCACATTTGTATGTCACAGGCATTTTATTCAAAAACTGCAAGACGTGTATTGATAAACTTTATGGCGCAGGTGTCTTGTATAATCCGCTGCTTAGTTTGGTGATTAAATAAGAAAAATAAATATTTATAGGGGGGACACCATACATGTAACAGAAGCTGAAAAAATTTTTTTTTCTGCAAATATCAACGAGAAGCACATTTATCAATAGTTTTTTTAAAAATACTAAGGTTTCCAAGTAATTTTTCTGATTACGTGAATAATTTCGGAAATAATCACTCCGAAAATTGCAGAAATTGTTTTCCTCCCACCCTCTATTTTTTAAACCGTATGTCGAAAAATATGAAAAAATAACGAAAATAATTCTTAATAAGTACTTTTAACGACATTTATTTTGAACATGGTCAGATATACTGTTTTTGAGTCATTGCCGAAAAACTGTGCTTCTCAACAAAAGGACATAAGTGCCACAAAGATGGCTCTTGCTGATGCACTTTAGCTTAGACAAGTTTAATAGTAACAGTCAACATACGTACTTGTTTTTCTAGTTATCGGCGACTAAAGTACTTATAACTATTCTGTGCGAGAAACATGGAATAAGTGTAAAAACATACTTTTTTTCATCTGTGGTGCATTTCTTTGTAATAATAGCTTCAGAACCCTATAATGAGCATGATCCGACGTGCATTTATCCACTTTTTTTCAACTTCTTTCCTTCTTTGACTGAAATAAAAAATGGCTTTTTTCGCTTTATATTTGGCTTGGAATCACAATACGTATATTTTTCATATCAATTTTTTAATACATTTCGAGGAACAAAAGTACAAACGTATGCGAACCACTTGAGAGTAGATGGTCACCGGTGCACATGGACACTCGCAACCCCGTAGGAATCACAAGTGCATTGTCGGCCTCTTGGAAAGGAATAGGATATCTGATAAACGATAGAGTGGGCTGTAACTACTAGTCCACTGCGTCCAGTGGACTAGGAAAAGGGAGTGGACTGATAGAAGAGGAAGTGGACCACCGGAACTTCCACTCGCTGGGTAACGCGACAAGCGACAGTGGAAGCTGTTACTTCACGTCTGTTTTAAGTAAAATCTTGAAAAATATCAAAATACCTTCCATCACTCGGTCTTAGTCCACGTATTCAAGAATATATGGCAGGTGAGAAGAAAGACAATACATATTCATATAATAGGCAATTCAGCAATTTCCCTCTACAATCTAGATTCATATATAGATTGTTACCAAAAACTAATTTTGGTTTACTAAAAAAAAGGTGAAAAATTTTCAACGTAGGGAATCCTCTCCACGTGAGTTGAACTCGTATTTTTTTACAATGTAGATTAGGAATCTATTACTATCATAAAATGACAACAGCTTGCAAATCATAGGATGATTTTTTGTTCATGAAATTGAATTGAATGTCTAATTTATACACCAAACGTATCTAGAAAAAAATGTCTGTTACAAACATACAGAAGTAGTATGCAGTAAATTGCTTCTCTTCACTAGCTGTTAGTCAAAATAAATTCCTATACTTGGTAATTACTGCATATTGAAACTCCAGTTGTTGTCCTTGTTTTATAAATGGATAACCATGATCGACGAAACTGTTTCTGAATGCAGTTTCAGACTTGAACAAAGATCTGTACCTACCACGGCATTATTCGAAAGTCATTTTTTTTACCAAAGTTGATCTAAAACAAATTTGAATTTTAGAATTAATTAAAAAAATTAGTCGTTAAGAATGTGAAAATACTACCAACAGTTGTACGTACCGTACTGATATATCTAAATAAATACAATATTAAAATCAATATTTAAGTATTCTAATAAATTTATTTTACAAATAACTTACCGTCCGTAGGTTACCCGCATAGCTTAAATTCTCACTTCTTCCGATCATTGCGTTAATGTGGGTATCAGAAAATCAAGTTTTTGAAAAAACCAAAAGTTGTTTTTTAAAAAACTTGATTTTCCGATACAATTTCCTGTAATAAAAACTATAATACATGTCCATCTTTAGGATGCAAGCTATATGTTAAGAAAATATCATAAATCGAGTCAGTTATTTAGTCATGACAATATAACAAACATACTTTTTATTGCTTTGAACCTTTGCCAGTGGCTTCGCCCTCTCGACAAAGTTCATTTTAGTAGTAGCTATCACATCGCTGCTCTCGGGCTCGCTCTCGTACCGCGTGTAGTACGCTTTCGGTCACACCCTCAATCTTGATTTATTCCACTCTCGTTTTATTTTCAAGTAAACTGAATTACAATATTCTTAATATTTTGCAATAAAAAAAGAAAAAGTATTCCAGTAAATTGGTGAATTATAATAATTTTTAGCAAATTTCATTGAACCGTTTAACTGTGAAACCCTAATAATAATATAGGCTATATTGTTATTTTTGGCTTAAGCTATTACAATCCAAATTGGGCTTGTAATAGCTTAAGCCAACCAATTGTAAAGTTGCTTAATAATCTCACAAAACTGAACCACAAAACCATAAGCCACTTTAAACGCTATCTTTATTTTCTGTGTGCTAATAAGAACAACTTGTACAACTTTCAACGAAATTGGTAGGGGTACCTACTGTAAGGGTTTTTAGTGATACTCACGTAGTCTAAAATATGTATCCCTCATTATTACAGCACTATTTTCTAACTATTTCCATACCAAATTTCATTTAAATCAGTAACAGCGATGTGCTTCAATCTCTCATTTGCAGTAGAGTTAACTGTTAAAGTTAAAAACTGAACATGCTAAAATATAAGTAATCTAGAGATATTAGTATTTGTGATATTAATTTGTCTCAAATAAATTGATATTTAAATGTCAATATATTTAAGACAAACTTAGTCAACTGCCAACTGTGAAATTAAAACAATGGATTTTAATTTGTTTAGTTTTTTGACTTTAACAGTGAATTATTTCAAATGACAGTTTGGAACACACTGCTTTAGAATATAAGAGTACGTACTAATTTTCAGGAAACCCTTAAAATGCATTTTATATGTAGGTATCTTTTCACTAGTTTAAAACTATATTTGTAGCAAATTTTATTGAAATAGATAAAATTATTTGGAGTTTTAATAATTCGCACAGAACCCTAAAAATATTGTATCTCTTTACATGATTTTCAGCAATCTTTTTATCTAGTTTTATTGTAATCTATAAAAATAAACGAGTTCTCAATTAATTTTACGAAACCTTATGCAGGTGCTGGCGCTACATTGCACTTCCTCGTCGCGTCTATTAACATTTATTCAGCGAGACGTTTTGCGAAGGGACAGAATCGTTAGCAATTAAATGTTCGAGCAGAAGTTATCAAGTTTCAGGTATTGTTCCAAGGGCCGTTGGAATTGTTTAGGGAGAATTCAGCGCCCTATCTTCGGCTCACAAACAGTTTCATGCCTTTGTTTTGCCCCGGTATAAATTCAGCTTGAACAACCACCTTATTAATATGATATCGTTACAAATATCATTTTGCCAAACACACAAAGTATGCGAATTCAGACCTATAAGTCGATGTAGATCGAAGTATCTATGGCAAAGAAGGTTCACCAAAATCTTTAGACATATTCAGTGCACAACATGTAGCTAGTGTCTATACAATCACATAATTTTGGTTAAAAATACCTATGTGTACCCACCAGTAAGGCGTAATAAGATTTATACAAATTCCAGATTATCATAAGTACTTCTTTATAAACCTTAATTTTTTTCAGCAATGCAAGATTACTATTGATTTATTGTAATAACATCTTTCCTGACACTAAGATTGGTATAGGTATGGTCTATAACTATCAGTATAACTTGTTACGATTTTTGGAATGGTATTTAATAAATGTAGATCATAAACACTAGGTTAACAAAGATAAAGAGGAAAATGTGAAGATATTGCAGGTTTTTTATTGCCATGGGTGTTGTTTATATTATTGTAGATAGCTCAAAGATCAAAGTATCTGATTTGACTAAAGTAATTAATGATTTCCTAACAAAATTCAAAAAATAAAAGAAAAACACAATGAATATTAAACAGACATTTATAAAACGCTAATAGTCATCTAGAAATACTACACTTCGGTACTTACGAAGTACCTAAAATACTTCGGCTATGTTGTATACAATGCAAAATGGAAGATTATCACAATTCAGTTTTTATATTTTCAGGTAGATATTCTTCCATCACGAAATCCGTCGCCCTCTCGGCGACCATCATCACCGCCGCGTTCGTGTTGACGCTGGGTATGCTCGGCATGACGCTGGCATCTACCACGCGAAGACCTTTGAGCCCCTTGACCTTCAACCTTTTATCGAGCACGGCCGCAGGATCGTCGAACTCACCCATCTTGGCGGTGCCGACGGGATGATAGACGTTGTACGTCACCGTCCTCGCCATGCATTCCCAGTAGTCGTCGCTGGCGAATTCTGCGTGATCACAATCTTTATAATAAATCCTTTTAAGCTCTGCATTCATCTTCTTAAACGTAGGTGTTTCAACTATTTGAGTGACTCGTTTCAAACTGTTGACGAAAGTTTTCATGTCTCTGACGTCACTAAAATATTTTGAGTAAATCAGTGGAGATTCTGTTGGATCTGTGGAGCGTAATAAAATTTTTCCCGACGAATACGGTCTGCACAACGAAACGTAAAATATTAACAATTCTTTATTGTTATTAAATTCGCTAAACTGGGTACAAATGTCGTCGTTGAAAGACATTATATTTGAACATGTGGAATAGAGATAGGAAGTATTGGGAAAGAAATAATTGTGATCTATCTGTACGTCCGGCAGCAACTTATCTCCGGGTACCGAGAGAAATGCATTTATATTGGGCTGATTGTAATTTGTTGAATGTGGCCCTGTTCCATGTATGATATATTCGGCAGCAGCCTCCAACCAATATTTCTCTGTTCTCTCCGTCGCTCCGGTATCGATAGTAATAGGTACAGGTATTCTTACGTGGTCTTGTAAATTTTGTCCCACGGGCAAATCCGCTACTAATTTAATACCCAGTTCTTCGAGATGTTCTTTCTTTCCTATACCGGATAGCATTAGAAGAACAGGTGTATTAATTGCACCACCACTCACGATGATATCCTTTTTTACATTGAACACAGCTGATGTACCATCACTCAGAGTAACTGAAACGCTTTTCGCCTGCATTGTACTTACGTCAATAACGATCTTATTGGCGTAAGTATTTTTGAGTATATAAAGATTGTCTCTTTCGCCTGCAGGATTGAGGAAAGCTGTCGCTGTACTAACTCTCTTACCTTTATGGTTACCGCCTCTGATTTTTCCCACACCCATTTGGGTGGGTCCATTTAGATCATCAATATAATCGAGTCCTAACTCCTTATAAGCGTCAACTAACGCGTTAGCTATCTCTGTATTGGTGAAATTTAATTGATCGACGATAAATTCACCATCAAAACCATGGTATTTCCTGAGTTCCGGATTCTCTGATATTATAGGATCCACAACTTTTTCGCTTTTCTTAAAATATTTTAAAATATTCTTCCAATCCCAACCATCGTCATCAGAAGTATGCCAAGGCGCATAGTCACCAGCGCTACCTCTCATATGTAAGAGACCATTTATGGTACCCGTTCCTCCTAGGACCTTTCCTCGGGGCCAAAAAGATTTTCCGAATTTACATGCACGGTTCGTTTCACCCTCTGTTTCTGCATAATATTGCCAGGCATGGTCACTCCAATGCGTTGCTCCAGAGAAATTTGGTATCTACAAAAAAAATACAAGTAAATAACAGAATTTTTGCTAGAGTCTTGTCAACTGTGGACACAATTTATATTGTTAAAAGCATAAGAAAGAATCTAGGTCTTGAAATGCCTTCGTCTTAAAACGAAACACGTAAAAACCAGCCATAGAATAAAGGTACTGTATTTTACTGCCTAAAATGTATTAAAACTTAACCAATTTAGATTTCAATAAATTGTATATCATACTTAAATTTTAGCATATTTATCTATAAGCACATAGTATTAAAAATACGCATCTTTCGGCGAGTTTTTGAATTTAGGGATGCTGCTATTGGTTTTTCAAGACAAAGAATATTAAGTGTGATGCCGCTTTGATTTCTCCTTTATTTCAAAAAGACTATTTAATAATGAAAAATCGTTGAAGGAAATAATCTGTAGAACCGGACGACGCAATACCCAAGGCCGTATGCTGAAAACTTACATCTATTTCATTCTTGAATTCAACATCGACTCCGTTTTATTTTTATTATCGACTGCTTCTAATACAATAGGCCTGGAGTTAAATCGGTTATCCTGTGCTCCCTGATCCGGCCCGTGTGGCCGCAAGGTTGGAAGGGCCATGAGAGGTGAAGGGTTGCTCCTGATATGAACACATCGACGTGTTGAATAAAAGGCGTGAGCTTGCCATAAGCCATGTCTTAATACAGAGTAGAACTCATTTTGAAACGGATATAGCTTAGATATCAAGTTATATGAGTTTTTATTAGTATTCAAGCTTACCATCAGACGGAAAATTGTTTGCATTGATTATACACCATTCAACAATTTATTAGTCACGTACTCTACTTAATCTATTAATTTAAAATACTGATTTGTTTTTCTTTTGGTTCTTTTGGGCAACTGCCATTTTGTATGATCTAGTGAGCTGTCTATGTTTTATTAAATGGCGGATTATAAGCAATTTTCATTTAACGCACAGGAATTTTCAAATAAGTGCCCAAAAATAATTCTCGTCGCCAATACTTACCACACTTTCGAGAGGAGGATCACCTCCAGCTTCTATTAGAAGAACTTTCCACTGCTCGACTTCAGTAAGTCTACTAGCAATTATTGAGCCGGCGGTGCCGGCGCCCACGACGATAAAGTCAAATACGTCACCGTCTGTGAACATAATTTATTACATTTTTTAGTTTTGTAATAATATAACAAATGGATTTTTAATCGTGTTTTATATGTAATGTATTTTTTTATCCACTCAGACACGTTTAAGAGTTATTATGATATCCCATTGTGTGAGGTGTTAATTTCACGGAAATCCGTCATCAGACGTTTGCCTCCAACATGCGTCAACATTCAGCATGCAACCCACCGCTAACCCTCGAATCTGATCTTCCTCTAAGAATCTGTATCCAACGAATTGAATATGGATTCAAGAGGATTGACAGATATCGAACGCCTAAGCAACTGTTAATAGTTTTTTTTTTTATATCAGGTCGCTAAATAGTTATATTGTTATTCTCTGGTGGAAATATTTATTTATAGTCCGAAACCTCAGAGATTATTTGACTTTTTTAGAGTTTTTCGGACTTAAAATGTTATTAAGTCCGAAAAAGTCTGAAAAAGTCAAATATTCTCTGAGATTTCGGACTATGAATAAATATTTCCACCAGGGTTTCTACGTTCATTTCATGCAACTAGAAATATTCTCAGGAAAATACATACAGTCACATCCGCCAGTGCGAAAGGAGTGTTAAAACAACCGTTAGATACGGTCTCTACCACCTCACTGACATGCAATCCTGCACTAGGCAATACGTCAAAGGGTAACAGAAGCCCCTCTATCAGTCATATGATTATTTCGTCTATATATCTAAAATAATACAGAACATTTTTATTATATATTATATATTTATTTCCAAATTCATTAATCAAAATTTCCGCCATTGATGAACTTAAAGGTGAACCCATAATTATCCTCCTTTTGCATATAAAATTGCGTAAGATCAAAATCAGTCCAATCGTATCGATAGATTAAACCTAAACAATAAAACGAATTATTCCTTTTATCCGAGAGTAAAACAAGAATGAAGAACCACTTCTTAACAAAGGGATAAGATATAATTTCCTACAAAAAATCGAATGACAAAACGCGTAGGAAGATTCTGGCGATAGATAGTGAAATAGCATTGCATAAGAGTGAATCTAATGAATCCAAAAAAAGTTCAGAATGAATCCATAAAAAGTACAAAAGTTCAGGTTTATTAAAATTTAACAACAATGGTAACGTTTAGAACTATATAGACAATGTGGATTATAAGACGTTAATATCCTTGAAACAAAAAGTAATAAAAGAGAATCTAGACTATTCAACTGAAAGGTTATAATATAAAATAAAAAAATGTTATTATATAAAACAGTTTCTATATATTGTAAACAGTAACTATATATTGTTAACTTTACTATATATTAATACAATTAACAATTCGCGGCGCTCGCGTTTCAGGCTGGCCGAGCGTTTAGTAGGATTTTTGTCTTAATCATTTTTTATTATTTTTAAGCATATTTACAATGGTGTATTTTTGTTATAGTTACTATGTCAGTTTTTTTAAAAAAGAAGGAGATTTATGAATATTTGCGGAAATATGCATGATCAATTTCCTTGCGGTATAGTGCTTCGGATGCATTATGAATATTGTTACATAAATCAATGTAATGTCATGTAAATCAAACTAACCGACTAACCTGATACCCTAGACAAACTATCTTTGGGCCAGTTTTCAGTGAGCAGACACTGCGCCGCCAAGATATGGGTGACAAGATTCCCGAATACATTGCCAGCCGGTCCGCTGGCGAGGGCTGGACATGAACTCGCAAATTGCATTTCCATTTTGAATGTCCTGAAAAATTAAACATATATATCCACTGTGCTTCACAATTATAGAAACAATAAAAAATGCAATTATATTCAACCGACACTAAAACAATTCTGCGTAAGGGCTATTGAAACTATTGTTTAGTGGGTAAATTTGTTGAGGAAAAAGTTTGGTTCGAATAATTTTATTTAATTGTTACTCCTAAACTATGAGTGATTCAATTTTAGCAATAATTATATCGTAAAGAATTATCTAGTTATGTATTTGATGCGTTATTTGGTGCATTAAATTATTATTTACCGCATTCTGCACAGAACGATATTTTAAAGTCAAGTATTCAATATCGAGCTTAAGTCTACACTTTTCCCATTCGTATCACGTGAATTTGCAATTCATCTTATAGGTACTGGACGTTTAACTTAAAAAGCATTTGCTGGGATTGTGACAAAAATACAAAAACATGACACAGGCTTCCTTCTCAAGTAATAAAAGAAATATATAGGTATATTTTTAGTTTATAGTTAAGTAGGTATTATCAAGACCTTCCATTTGCTATACTGAAAGGGGAAATAGAAATTTTAATTAACTTACACAAAAAAAAAATTATAACCACAATTAGTATTTATTGCATATTCACCAACATTTAGCGGTGTGTGTTCAACTTACAACTGTCCCCAAATGAATCGCTCAACAAACAAAAACGATAGCAAACGAATTATCTTAATTGTATTTATATGGAGGCTCAAATGTCGCTCGATAAAATAGTTCTTAACCTATAACACCGTTTATCGGTGTTTTGAGTACGAAATTATAAACAACGTTTTATAAAATTACTGACAAATTAGCATTTAATAACAATAACACGTTGTAGAAACTCCATTTCATGCCATTAGTATGTTTTTTGACTTTTGATATTTGTGCCTAATCACTTACCTTAAATTTATCATTTATGATACTAATTTATTGTTTTAAGTAACTGTAATTTGATTTTTTTTTTTTAATTAATAACGCGAATAATTTTGAAATTCATTTAGAATAATTTTAAAACATGATTCAATTTAATATGAACAATTCGAAATTGAACAAATATCCAAGGAAAATAATTTTATCAATTTCCCGACTTTTATTCGTACAATTAATTTCTTTTTTACACTCGGCCTCGGCCACACAGCAACCCTGGAGGGTTAACCACGGTGTGTTTGCCTTTTATATACCAACTAAATCATACTAGTTCTCTCATTGCCGTGAATATAGATACGCTTTTGAATTATTGCTATCACGACAACAATGGATCACCACTCAAGTTTCGCCGCCGCAAACAAACCCATATGTGCCCCCTCTTATTGGAGCAAATTCCGTAGTGGTAGAGGCTGCTCACCACCAAGACAAACACGCTGCTGGTAGCGAAGAGCAGCCCGCCGTCGCGAGGCGAAATCGTATAGCACACAGGTGCAAACTGTAACACATTCACGCAACTAATCACTAGGAAGCGCGGCTCCATAAGCCAGTTTCACCAATTGGCGCAAGTAAATTTCACAATCTTAAATTTCCATAATACTGTTCTTTCACATGTATTTGTGGTATTAGATATCATATAACAAATATTACCTATATAATGAAAATTCGTTATCGAATAGAATAATATCGAAATAAAAATATATCGGTAAATACAGTATATATTTATACTACACTCAGCGTTACCATCGTAAGCCATCGTTGTCAAGAAAATTTTAGCACAATGCAGACATTTAATATAATCAAATCAAAACATTTAAAAAAAGTAAAAGATACTTACAATAAAAAAAACCGTAATATTCAAGTACAGTTAAAATTATAAGTCGAAAGCAGTACTCTGTTAGAATAATTGGAGAAAGTTTTCAATATTTTGAGGTCTAACTAGTTTATTTTTTAGGGTTCCGTACCTCAAAAGGAAAAAACGGAACCCTTATAGGATCACTTTGTTGTCCGTCCGTCTGTCTGTCGTTCAAGACCCTTTTTCTCAGGAGCGTGGAGATATCAAGCTGAAATTCATATCAAATACTCAGGTCTACTGTCCCTAGGAGCTGTAAAAAAATCAAACTTCTAAGCCAACGCAATCAAAAGATACAGCCATTTATGCCGCAAATTTTCGACACGCGCAAGGGAATCAAAACCTACAGGGTACTTTCTGTGAACTCAGAATCTTGAATTTGGTACGAAGCAACGTCTTATAACACAAATAAAGGAAAGATTGCGAAAACCATATTTTTTTTTTTGTTACATCATATAATAAAAATATTTTTAATAATTTTAAATTTACTACACCTTTCTTCATGAACGCATAGAGGTATTAAATTGAAATTCATATCAAATACTCAGGTCTATAATACCTTTAAGCTGTAAGAACATCAAACTTCTATGTCAACGCAACTTCTATGTCAAAAGAAACAGCAATTTAAGCCACATATTTTGAAACTCACAACTACTCGCAAGGGAATCAAAACCTATAGGGTACTTCCCGTGAACTCAGAATCTTGAAATTTGGTATGAAGCAACATCTTATAGCACAGGTAAAGGAAAAATTGCGAAAACCATAATTTTTTTGTTACATCATACAACACATATTTTTTAATAATTAGAAACTTATTACCTTTTCCTCATGAACCCGTAGAGGTATCAAGTTGAAATTCATATCAAATACTTACGTCAATTGCCTTAAAGCTGTGAAAAAAAATTATAATTATAGTTACCGCATTGACCGCGACTTATCTCGATCTATGGGGAGGAGACAACATTATATCGCGTATGTACGTCGCAATTTTAAGGATGCCGTAACAGATGGATCATGTAAAACATATTATTTAAAAAATAAATAACCCAGGCGCTGCAAACGGCCATTGTGAATGCTTGCATTTTGAAATGTTTAATGTCAGAGTAATAACTGTGTATAAGTCACCATGATGTAAAATTAATGTTGCAATAAAATTTATAAATACAACATTATAGGACAGCAACCTCAATAGGTATACTTCATCTTCTCGTCTGATTCTTGTGGGAGACTTCAATATCAATTTTGGAATGAATCCCCAAAATAGAATTTCCACATATTTTTCATCCATAAACATGTCTCCGTTAATAAACACTAGCACTACAAGAAGTAGTACAACTATAGATAACGTTTTTTCGAACTCCGATGTTCAATGTGGTTATACTGTTCATACCTTTTTCAGTCACCATTTACAGATCTGGTTCAAATTTAATACCTAATTATTATTTTTGAACCAGATTTCTAAATGGTGATTAAAAAACTTTGTAAATAAATAACTTTGATAAAAGAACTTTTGCAAGGCTAGTGTAAGTATTTTATTTATATTAATTTAAATGATATGTGTTAATATAAAATAAAGGATTACTGAAACGATAAAGAGACTTTTGTTTTAAATTTACACTCCTCCAGCTTTCCACATTTTAATGTTATGGATTTCATTTTGCAATAAAAATACCATAATTACGAATCGATTGTCGTGATGGGTGAACTTTTACTCCTATACCTACAGGTTTCTACAGAACCCTCGGTGCATGAGTCCGACTCGCACTTGGCCGGTTTTGTATTAAGTTAAACTTCAAGTAATTTACTAGATTAGATATATTATTATAACCACATTGAGACACTAAACGAATTTTTGGTATTAAATTAAAAGTACACAAAACCATAGCATTAGATAGATAATTTAAACACAATATTTAATTTTTTTTTTTTATGTTCTAAAAGATTTACGATTTTCTAAAAGGAAGCTATGAAAATTGAATTGTCCTGTGTCAACAAGTAAGCAATATAAATACCAGTAGAAATAAATAATTGATTAACTACAAGTCCAAATAAATACTTGCAATTAACAGCAAACAAGTTATTTTCCCGTGTTCATGTAAAAAGATGTAGGGAAAGGGAATTAGTGACTTTAAGGACATGTTAACGATATAATTGTATATCAAGTTGCTATATGTTAAGCTAGCTCCAGTCAAACTACAGTGGAAACTCAATAACTCAAACCTCGCTAAGTCTAAATCCTCAGTAAGTCGAAAAAAAATTGCCATTCCCTTCCGATGAACCCCTAAATACGCGGTATCTCGAATTATTTAGACTTTGTAACTCGAACAAAATGTTATTTCCCTACAAAGTATTGATAATATATGTAAACTCTATAACTCGGATTTCAAAAAGGAGACTCCGTAAGTCGTAGCTGGTAAAATAAAATGACGTCTTGCTTGGAATTCCCCGAAATAATAGCAATACATTCCAAAATGAATGTTCGGGTTCGGGGCTTCTAATCTATTGTTTTTGCCTTGTACACATGCAATGAATGAATACATTCATGAAACTTTCTGAGTAACACAGCTGTGAACGTTATGTTTGTTCCTTGTCGACACAGTCATATGTATCTCGAAGTTCTTGTTAAGTCGAAAACTCGTTAACTCAATTTTTTTTTGCATTTCCCTTGACATTCGAGTTATTGAGATTCCACTGTACTAGGCGAATCGCCTTTCAGGGCTTCATTTTATTTTGTAATTATACCAAAACTTTACTTTGTAATAGCTATTTTTGGTTCATATACCTAACCTTTTATCGAAGGCATAAGTTGTCAACGGCATTTTGGAAAAGAACAGAATAGTTTGAAATGTACATGTTCAAGTATCTCATGGCGAATTTGTTATAGTCCAAAAGATTGATTATAATTTATCTATGTTAAAATACGAACTCAACCACATATGTACAAACCACAAAACAATTTTGATATAAAACAATTATTGCACGACTTAGGAGTATCAACTAACTCCCTATTTTTTTTCTTATCTAAATACGAGAATTAGCGAATGATAAGCGCTCAAACTTCGCGGCTGGGGCACCTATCGGCACTGATAAATATTATGTCATATGATAATATTTATTATCAATAGCATGCAAATACGATTACACCAAATGCTCTGTAAATTAACAACAGTTTAATTTTATAGTATTTGACGAAACTCGCTGCACTATTGAAAAGTAATATTTCTTATATATATATATATATATATATATATATATATATATATATATATATATATATATATATATATATATATATATACAATAGATTGTTGCGTCAGATTTCAATAATTTCAATAATTCCATTACTGAGGTACTTGGTCATAGAAGTCATGACCCCCTAAGCCGGGTTTTTGTCTTAATACTGTAATCGTATTACAGCCAGTTCTGACTGAACCTTAAATGTGTGACCCCTGACTCGAAAGCTGGATCCGGGTATTTCTCTCCCAATTCTTTTTTATTTTATATCGAATCGCTTGGATCTTATGCACGTTAGTTTTGTGTGAATTGAAGGTGACCGGTGTGGACAGTGACTCTATTGTCTAGAATATCACCTATATACAATTCAAATCGAATAATACCCAGTGGCGGATCCGAGGGATGGGTCATGACCCCCCCCCTAGGCTGGGTCTTGTTCTACTGTTGTAATGAAATTAGAACCAGTATTATATACCTTTACTTGTCACCTCGGGCAGGGGGCGGGGGAGCTATGTACGACGCCCTCACCAGTGACTTACCTCCTCTGAGATACGCCTCCTCAGTCCCGGATGCTTGTTTAGAGCATATCTCTCATTGGTAGATCAACAGTCATCCCAGGCGTTGTCCGTAAGTCTACACCTTGTTGAACCAGAACTTAAGTTGTACGGTTCCCTAAACGGGGAAACGGCGCATGCGCTGCTTAGTAGAGGCACGGGATATGTTTTAAATCTATTTTAGGATAAGATTGTTAATGCCTAATTTTCAAAAGCAACCGTGTCACACTGCAGGTAAAAGTGAAAATGCCCGATATTATGGATAGAAATTAAAATGTAGCACGACGAGTTGCAGCAGAGAGCTTACGTCGCGATTTCGTGCTTCTAATGATCGCAAAGATCGACGAGTCGTGCTGTTCTATAGTTTTTATATTTTATTCATGAATTTAATAATGATCATGAGGCCCCATAGCTGTATGCATAATTTTGTCAAACCACGAAAATATAATTCTTTAGTCATATAGTTTATAAAATGTCAATTCAAGATGGGCAATTATGTGTACATGTTCTTTTTTCAGAATTGAATTGTTTAATATGGATTTTCACCAAAACAACTAACTGCGCTCTGTCTGGAAACCAAAGACAATAATCTTCCATAGTCATCGACTCTACTCCAAAATCTTTTACAAGTAAATAAAGAAAACACAAGGCTTCTCTTTAAAAACTAATACAGACTTAATTTTTGTCACTGTAGAAATGATGAATGTATACTGAATATTATAATAGACTAGCAATGAAACAAATTTTAAGTAAAATATTTATTTCTTCACAAAATCTACTCAGTCATAGATTCTTCCTTCTTCCAATCGGTCGTGGTGACTATGCAATCTTCGTAAGTCCACTTGGGGAACATCCTCTTATAGAGGTTGAGTAATACCGTATCTTGGGATTTGAGCTGGCCATCAAACACACACTTCATGTGGCCATGTGTGCCTGTGAAAAAATTGATACTAAAATAAATAAATAGCATAATACTCAACTTCTGAGCTTAACACAGTGGTGGAAATTATGTGAGTTCCTCAATGGTTTAGTCTTTAAAGTCATCGTTCATTTTTAGGCTTCCTGTTGGTCCGTCTGTCACAGGGCTTTATTTCTTGAACCATAATAGTTAGATGCTTAAATTTTTCACCGATTATGTATTACTGTAGCCGCTATAATAACAAATACTAAAAAGAAAATAAAGTTAAAATGAAAGGGGGTTATTATACAAGAAACGTGTTTTCTTCAGCGTTTTTAACTCGATCTTTATAATGGTATTAACTAGATATTTGAAATTTTCACAAAATATATATTGCTATAGCCACTATTACAAATAATAACAAAAATAAAATAAAGCTAAAAATATTAAAGGGGGTTCCCATATAAGAAAAGTGTGTTTTCATCTTTTGTTGCTCGATATAGATTCTAGTTAGATGTTTGTTTGTACGTGCAGCCACTACTATATAGTGGCTGCACGTACAAACAAACATCTAACTAGAATAACTATAGTGTATACCTTCTCTTAAGTAAAACAACAAAAAACCGGTTTTACCAAACCATTTTTAAAACATTGTACGAAGGTATGGAACCTTTCATGTACTAGTCTGATTCGAACTTGACTTGTTTTTTAATATAAGTTAGACTCAATATACAGTAGTAACTCGACTTTTATAAATCGCACTAAATACACAGAATCCGATACTTAAAATCACTATTTAATTTCAATATTTTTTACATAATTTAAATAAAACAGTCAAATGCAAATACTCTGATAGGTTATGTAATATATCTTAAAAATAAGCTAGTAAATAATGCAATTACTAATATTTTACAAATTAAGAATTTGTAAAATAGTTAGCTTGAAGACTTCGGAGATAAAGAGGAATGGTATATATTGTACATTTTTGGGTATAAATCAAATACTATTCATATGCAAAATGGAATATTTACAATAAACTATTTTAAATGATACCTCATGTTACATTGTGCAACATGAAATATATCCGAATTCTTAAAATAGTCCATAATGAATATTGATAAAACATTTGAAATTATTTCATTGTAAATACGCATGGGAAATTACTTTCTACATCTAGCAATAGGAGTCATTGAGAAAAACAGTCACATCTGGATGGATTATCAGTCACACCTATGGGATCCATTTGGATTTGTCAGATATGAACATTTGATGTTTCAAGTGAACATAAAAAAAATTATCAGCTCTAACCTAAAGGCTCTTTGATGTGGCCCGTACGCCCGTACTTGGTTCTCAGTTTACATGGCTTGAAATATAGCACGTCCTCACGGTTGAAAAACATGAAACGAATCACCGCTGACTTCTTGTGTACCTAAGGTGAAAATAATGCATGAATTTTTGTTATAACATTACAATTTTTTTCATATAAGTATATATATGAAAAATATATTATATAAGTATACATATGAAAAGTATATATATATATATATATATATATATATATATATATATATATATATATATATATATCAGTGAAAAAGTCATGATAATTAAAGAGATTATCTTAGAATTTCCTGGTATAGTAATCAAATTCTACAAATCTGTTAAGTTAGACTCTATGAAATGCAAGTGAATAAATACTATTATATTCAGTTTAACATTTTATATATTACAACTAGATGGACATACAAACAATTATTCTAAAAATCGTTGTTTTTTAATTAATAGCTTGTTAACTGATGGCTGTTGTCAATAAAATTCTTTGTCATATTTTCTTAAACAGTTAATAATACAAGCATGAATCTCTTTGCAAAGAGCTTCACAGAAGTGATGTAATAACAAGTTTTTAGTAATGTCCATACATGTTATTCCAAATCCAGAAATACCTTATACGGATGCCCCGACAACACAATTCTTTTTATGATCATTCTGTCAGGATTACAAGATAATAGGACTCCCGATGCAACCAGCTGCAGTTTTGAATTTTTCTTCTCCTGTCAAATCAAATTGCCATTATGTCGATAATAAAAACTAATAAAAAACATTTCAAATGCACAAAAACAGTATTCATTTTAATCGTATCTCCAGGAAAATAGCACTTGAGCCTCTTTAAACAATATTGACAATGTTAAAATCAAACAATCGAAAGATTATATTATGCTACAATCATACAATTTTATAGGAATTCCTTCAAATTTAATATACTGTACAACAAAAACTATATATTTTTTTAAATATGTATTTAAATTTAATACATCAAAATGAATAATACCTTAAAGCAGAGCACGGAGGACGGACTAAATTGTATTGGAGCATAGAATGAAGCGACACATACTGATGCTGGCTGAAAAAATCTCTCATACTGGAAACATAAAATACGAAGGTAATGTTTAACACCAATCCACAGATAAAAATAAACAATGGGCTCCACCGTAAATGGTACATTAGTGAAAATGCATACGCAAACCTACCTATTACATTTATGTTGCAAAAAAATTAAATGATTACATATTACAGACAATAATAATACTGGAACACAAAAACATTGATATCATAGGCAGGACTACTAAAAATTTAATATCTTTTAAATTTATTATTTAACAAATTAGTAAAATAATTTTTCATTTTTGCATAATACATAATATGAAGCATTTGAAAACTTAGTGATTGAAAATTTTTTTCACCTCTTGTCAGCAACTATTTCTACACTGCACTCTTGTTAGTACACAAAAATGGAAAATTTTCATTAAAGATCAATTCTGTCAGCTTCAAAAAATTTAGACACAAAAAAAACATCAAAACAGTTTAAAAAACTTTCCATCATACAAGCTGTATGAAAACTGAAATTCAAAAGATGATAACTTGTGAAAGAATCCATTAATCTTTTCTTTTGTAGATAATTTTAACTTAATTACTTCGGCATTGCATACTTAATTGCATCTGCATGGATTTTGAAATAATTTGTTTTTACAAAAAAAATATTTGATATAGGAACTGATCCACAAAATTCATGACTTGAATCAAAGTAGAGATTACATAAAGGACCATCTTACACTGATTTGTGATGTTTTAACATATGTTATTATATATGTACAAAAATATGTATAATTAAAATATTTTTAATAAACACAAATAATTCATTTTGATTTAAATTGATCATTAAAAATTAAAAAAAGTACCAAAAAAAAAATACACGAATGAGTAGTGACAAGTAATTCATTCCTTTAACATTAAACAAAACAGTTGTAAAAATAACTTCATATATTCCAATACCAACCTTATGTTTAGTACCATTCGTATGTTGACTAAATATAGGGTTTACTATAAATCTTCTATATCCAACTTGGAATATCAGCCTCTCCTTACTTCTGATGGGTTCATCGCTTGCTCCAGTTCTTTTCAGGACAACATTCATAACACACATCTTGTGTTCGTGGGGCAATAGGCCAAACACAGCTACTGGAGTATCTCTTCCGATACCATTTTCATAAGCTTTCCACTGATCTTGATGTACGTTCGGAACATGAATTGTTATGTAAAAACCATACTGCAAAAAAAATGCACTAAATAGGATTACATTTTTTTTTATTTGATAAAGACTGCTAATATTGTATTATAAAACTTTAAGTAATAAGATTACAGTTAAGAAGGATAAATATATAGTCAGTTGTTTTTTTTTAGTACAGGATGTGCAAAATATGAAAAAGATTAAAGAAAAATGTTTTAAAACAAACAATACGAATATCATGCATAAAATATTTTTATACTATATTTTGAATTAATGTCCAATATTGTTTTCTGTCTTCAAAAGTAGGTGATACAAAGAATCTTGAAGAAATCTCAACATTAGCAATAAATTCATGGAGCTTATGAATGGAAACTGTATGACCAACGTCATAACAACATGCTAATGATGGACTTAATGTTAGAGATGACCCAAAATCATCAAGAATTATGTAAGAGCATCAGTAGGAAAAATTTCAAACAGAAAACAAATTAGGGGGCATGTTCAAGTTTTAATAAAAACGAACTATCAGGATACTGAAAGATTTATAAAATCTTTTGAAATAAAAATGTAATATGATTGCATCAAATGGTTTTCATCCTGGTTTTTTCCATCAATGGTCCCGATTCTTGTCTCGCATTAAGTTCTAATCTCGGTCCTGCTCTAAATTCCATTTCTATTATTGATTTTAATGTCGCTTCCACGGTCGATTTCAATTTCCATCCCACTTTCGATTCCGATTCCAAATTCACTCTCAATCCTGATCATTTATTATATCGAATATCTCATTTGCCTATACATGATGGAATCGATCATGCATCTATCGCAAATATTCATAATCTCCTTCTTTTTTAAAACAATTTTGTGAAAGTAACCATAACAAAAATATATTATGGAAAATATACTTATAAATAATAAATAATATAGACATAACCCTACTAAGTGCTCGGCCAGACTGCAAAATTCGCGATGTGCCTACACCTCCACATGTTCCATTCACACTTATCACGTAAACGATACACACCACACAATATTACTTGCGGACTCGCTGTTGTTGACGTTGTTGACTGTCAGGGTCAGTTTCACTATAAAGTCTTACAGCAGCAATAATGTCACCTCTGCAAACTCCTCAGCAATAAATCATGTTTGCATATTCGATAGCAATAAAAGGCATTGTTATAAAACACTTCAACATTAATCACACACAATTCGCACTTAGCTAGGAAGACGCGGCGTGACGCACGACCGTCAGGTGTCGCAAAAGAAATATCGTAAATTTTTAGAACACATTCTAAGCCATTTTTCTCAGAAACGACTACTTTAATCCCTACGGTTTTTTGGCAAAGTTGTTCTAATAAAGGAGATTATAAATGTTTGCAGAAAGATGCATGATCGATTCCATACGGTATATTTAAAGAAAAATAATTATAAAAATATTCCGTTTTTATAAGAAATATAAGAATTTTCTTAACGCTTTCTCTTAGGTTTTAGACAGGGTTGAATTTTCAAAAATGCTAAAGCAGCAAACTTTAATTTTCAACTTAATGAATTAGAAAAACCATATAGAATATCATCCCTTAATTCATCCCTTTTGAGGATAAATTTTCGTAATCTTAGAGCTCATTTATATTTTATTAGAATTTTCTATGTGAATTTCCATGCTGCCAGATCAAGCAGTTTCGACGGAAAAAAAAGTTTGCTTTTCATTTATATAGAGTAGTTTATAAAGTTGTATTGAACAGTAGAAATTTAATCGAAAATAGATTAATATATTATATTAAAACTTCAATTATAGTGCAGATACTCTGTAGAAAAAAAGCTAAAATTGTAGTACCATATAATACACTTGTACATTCATAAATAATACTATTATAATTACTACTATATTTGTTTTAATAATCGTTATAGTAGTTGTTACCATATTAATTAAACTTTCTTCATTTTCTTTGAAGATCCTCCTACGTGTTCGATCATAATTTTCAAACTGGAATATTCTTGCATAATCAGCTGGTAAATTTTCCTTAGGATCCCAAGCAGAAGTCCTGGAATTATATAAAATCAAATTAAGTTTTCTTATTAATATTTTAATAAACCACATTTGAACAATTATTTTGTAGAAAATAAGTTTCTTTAATCTAAGCAATGCCTTTATTAATATAAACCACCCCTATTTAAAGTATTCTAGTGTTCTATGACCATTGACAAGTATGACTAGTAGTGATTGTAATCGCTGGTGAAGAGGCTTCTGTCACCTTTAAGATACCACTCACTGCATGACTGTGCGTCATATGTGGTGGCTGAGAACGCATCTGTTGGTAGTTTAACACTCCCTAACACTCTGATGGATGTGACTGTGCATTTTTCTGAAGATGTGCCTAATTGGCATGAAACATATGTAGAAATGTAAATAATTAATTAGCGGTTAAGATAAATAGAAAAGTAACACTTGCTTAGGTGTTTGATATTTGTCAATCTTCTAGAATCAATATTAAATTCCTTGGTTGAGGATTTGTAGAGAAAGAATTGATTCGAGGGTAAGCGGTAGGTCACATGCTGCATGTCGGAGGCAATTGTCTGAGACATCCTGTGTCACAGACAATTTCCACGAAATAACACCATATGCAATAGAATATTCATTCTAGATATTATTTTAGTATTACAAAGTTGGAATACAATTTTAGTTTTTATTACAAGTTTTTTTAGGATATTACAACAAGATTTAGAAATCTGCCTAAATTGATGATTAATATCTTTTTATCATTTGAAAAAATAATTAATATCATAAAAAAATATCATAAAATAATTAATATCATATACAAGACATTTTAATCTCAAAGTAGAGCAGAGAACAGACGAAAAAACAGATAATGTCAGCTCTTGAAAATTTGATAGAATTTTAACACTCAAAAATTTTTTAACTCATATTACTCAAACAAATGAATATATTTTGGCCAGGTTTGAGCTTTTGACACATTTTTATTAGAAATAGAGCTGAATAGATTTTGGAATTGATCAGTTGATTGATATTATTTGTAAATAAATGATTGTAGTTTTGTGATATATAAATCAACATGAAATGTTTTGGAAATCCATGTTTAGCTAGCTTTTTTGAATGGCATTAAAGTGGTCTCATTCAATTCACTTGTTGAAAAAATGTTCAAAGTTTACATACATCAATGTACACATGCACACACACATGCATGGGTTTGGAATTTCAAAGCTGAGCCAAAACTCAACATTTTTAATAATATTTTATTTCATGAAAATTAAGTGATTTAATTTTTTTTTATTTTTATCAAAACATTCTAATTTTATTTCACGCTTGTTCCTGTCTTGACATTATTTTTTAGAGCATTGTGCATCTTCAGCATTAATCTCAATAATAATGAAAGCAAATTACATTTATTGCCCAAAATCTATAAAAGAATCCTTATAAAACATATGTAGCAAACAAAGAAATGATATAAAAATAATACCTTTGAAACCAGAATAGTCCTTTAATTATTATTATTTTTATTTATTTTAATATAGACAATGTACAATTATTTATCAGGAATAATTTTTACTATTTTTCAAGAGCTTTTTTTATTCAGAGTAAGCAATTTTCAACAATATACAAATATAAATATACAACTTAGTTCACATTCAATCTTTTAAATATCATCACACATACCAAATATTACATCACATGACATACCTAAATGATTCCAATCCTCTATATCTCACAAATCTTTCTCGAGCAGGCATGTCGAGAGGAGTGTCTACCTCATCGGGGAACATTTGGTCTTCTCTTGCTGCTTTAATCTTTTCTAACATTTCATGTTCTTCAACTGCATTTACTGTCTGATCGTATTTCTCATCTGTTGGCCCTGCTTCTGATTCAGCTACAGATTCAAAATCATTGTCATTTTCTTCTTGTTCACCATCAGAATTCTCTTCTTCGCATGACATAAATTGCTCATCATCTTCATTCTGAAATAGTGATATTTTTAAAAAAATCAAATTTTAAACATTACTTTTGCATCAAATTATTAAAAGTTAGATGAACAAGCACCTCACTTTCACTAGCATTTTCATCTTCATCTGCTTCAGCATCTGACTCCACAATCCAAGCTGCTTGATATTCAGACCAGCCTTTAGGCACTTTTTTAACTTTTCTCTTTTCATTCTGAAAAATATAATATTGCATGTCTAATACTAAAATTTATTTTTCTTTACAATGGGACAAATTTTCAGGCAAACAACATTATACTTATTGAGTTACTTTTATTTCATTGTGATATATAATTTAATATCTCTCATAAATTATGTTGAGTTCAAAATATAATGTAGATGTACCTACAGATGAGACTAAAAATGTCCCTCTTAGTATAGGCTAGTATTCTTACTACATATATATATATTGGACACAATCACATTTTACTGTGCTATTGATCAAGTACCAACTGGGTTCTAGCAAATAAACTTCTCATTAGGAAACTTGGGGACCACAGGTCTTTATGCATATGTCAGGTACCTAACACTACAATTATATATATTTTTTGAGAAATAAATAAAGGATTATTATTGTTATATAACTAAAAGACTAATGCATAAATCAACAAGTGGAATACATTTTACATAATCCAATTTAACATGATGATAATAATAACCTCAAAATAAATATGTTTTAATGTAAATTATAAAATAACAGTAAAATATTAAAGACAAAATTTTCTTTGTTTCTGGCAATCTTTTTTTCCATAAAGATTTAGAATATCACTTTAGATAAATGTATTGTAACTAAAATATTTTGCTAAGAAAAAAAAACAAATCACAAAAACCATATGCAATTGATTATAAACAATAAAACTATTAAAGTAAAATATTGCAACCATTTTGACATAAAAATACATATTGTTTATTTTTTTTTTCTATTTATGAGCAAAATATAACTCGTTCTAAGTATTCTAGGCACAGCCTCCCAGAAATTATTTTTACAAATTTGAACATGCTAACAAATATTACTGTTACTACCCAGATATTATCACAGCATGTTGTCAAATAACACAGTATGCCCCCACTGCTGTACATCATTTCTTTGTACTTAGAGAATTATTAATTAAAGAGAAAAATCAATATGTACATAATGAAGAAAAAAAAACAATAATATAATATATAACAGCAAATATAAAATACTTTTTTAACAAGTACTTATATGACCATAACAACTTAAAATGTACATATACACAAGAATGTTGAAGGAATAGTAATATCTGTCCCATACAATTTACTAATTATTGTTATCGTCCCCTCTACATATGAAAAATGGAGATGATAAAAGAAAACAAATTTTAAATTTTCTTGTTTGTCTGTTCGCACACATCTCTGAAATTATTGAATGGATTTTAATGCTGATTTCACAGACAGATAGAGCTTGGGTTAGAGCAGAATATAAACTTTATTTTATTGAAATTGGACATCAAGTGAAAAGTTATCCACATTTAAAGATCTAGCCTGAGAAGTTTTCTAACTTATAAATAAAAATGCTAGCAACGAAGGCCTTGAAAAACATATAAGGGCGGGGAGGGGTCTGAAGGAAGCAAGGGGTTAAATTGCGATAAAAACTTGTGAAAGACCGCATTTTATGCGGGCCAAGCTGTCGACGGAAATCTAATGCAGCATGTATATAACAATAATGATGATGATATAAACTCATGTCTATTTCCCAAAAGGGTAGTCTTTTGAGAAATAGGCTTGAGTTTAAATAAATTTCCACAAAGTATAATCTTATCATATCTCTCTTGCTTCACTTGTTTCCATCAATCTTTTCATGTCAGCTCGTGGGTTTTGAGTGCTCAAATTTGGCCCTTTTTTAATATACCACTAATATGGTGTGCATAATATTTTCGAGGACCCTTGCTGAACTTTCCACTACACATATTCGCTCTATAGACTTGTTTTGTCGGTCTACTTTAATTTATCCTTTCCAGATGGCCAAACTACCGGAACATACCTTCCTACTCTAGTCACTACATCTTCCTTCAGATCACACCACTCTCTAACACGGGTCCTTGCTTGATATTAGGAATAGTGTCTTGTGTGGCTATCCATAATGTGACCTCATTCCTATGCTTAAGTACGATAGTGAAAGTTGGACATGCCAGAAATAAAATTAAAGTAGAATTAATGCAGTAGAGATGCAATCTCTGCGTAATATGTGTAGAGTGTCTTTGAAAGATAGATGTGAAAATAGTGCTATATGTAAATCATATATAATCACAAGACATTAATTTTAACTAGATATGGTAACAATAATAAAAAGGAAAGATATTATGTAAATAATATCTTTCCTTTTTATGTAATATTTATGTAAATAATATTTTTCTTTCAGTACCCTTTCTTTTATTTAAATCGAACTCAAAGAAAGCATATTATTTTCTATATTGATAATAAGCCATAAGTAAAAAGCTTAGGAAATATTACATCTTGATTAGCTAATTCAATGTCATCTTCGGTAGGCCAAGTTTGCTCAGCATCCATGGGGTCAGGAACATTTTCAGAAACTAAACTTTCTTGTTTTTTTGGATCAGCCACTTGTAAAACGGTTATTTTGGTGACTTCAGAATCCATAGAATGTGTTTGTGTATTAACACTGTAAAAAAAACATGTAATATTTACTGTAAGCAAGAACATAAGAAAATTATTGATATAAAAATAATTAATTAGTAATACAAAATAAAAAACAAATCTAAACATACTTTCCCAAATTCAAAGGGTGTGGATCATCATGAGCATCAATTTGTTTCATTTGAAAATCTCCAAGTCCCGAAATATGGATCAAACCATTGACATTTAATGGCATACCTCTTAGGAAACCACTCACTTTGAGCACACCATGTTCTCCCTGTGGATCAGGAACATACTCGATAGCCTCAGATAACATATATGGCCTTTTTTCTCTGTGATGTATCACATTTCTTTTTTGATTACCAATTCGTCTCAACAAATTAAGACCATCCGAAGTTTTGTCAAGCTGCATAACTTTTTCATCAGGCAACCATTTTGATATCAATTTTTGTATATTTTGCTTCTCACTCGTTCGTTTTTTTGGATGAACTCCTTCAATATCCATTGTTACAATTACAGGTGTCGGGATGCCTTGAGCCATAGACAATCCTAAAACCTTTTCACCCCAGTCATCAATTGGCTCATCTAATGCAGAAGTAACATATAAAACTGTGTCAGCTACTTTAAGAGTGTCCAATAGACTAAATTCATCATCTACTTTAGGACAAACAAAAGAAAATCTTTGCTTGAAGTTGGGTAACCTGTAAGCAGATTATTTAATTATTTATTATCTATCAGTCAATAACAAATTAATCAATCAATCAACCACATAATTTCTATACCTAGTGCAAAGTATTATCTACCATTCAAATTAAGAAATATGTTCAAAAAACTAACTGTTCAATTTAAAGTTCAACTTATAGATAATACAATAATCTTCAAGAAATAGAAATCTATTTACAATCTTATAGAAGTATGAAGGTCTAAAATATAATTTTACTTGTCATGTAATATATATGGCCTCTCATATGTTATTAGGACTCAAAATTCAAAAAAACGAAACTAAAAATCAGAACTCCTAGTGCTCCATTCTAGTTTTTCATATCGTCGCCGTAGAGTGAAGACCTCGTAAGTACTAAAAATGCAACTTTTCAGGAGGGGAAAAAAACCACGCCCTGTAAAATTTTTATACCAAGCATCATTTTTTTTGTTTTTTTATCTAATAAAATAAATCATGTTTCCTTATTCTACAATGATAGTTTTACTATAATAGTCCAAAGGATACGAAATTTTAAACGGTATTCATGTTTATTTTTTAGTTCTTGCGTATTTACGAGGTTCTCATAATACGTCATAGATGGCGCTACCATAGTCGAATAATGTTTTGGATGAATTCAGCACGTGCGTTACGACGTTTTCTATCCAGAAACGTCATAAAAAAAAATATGACGAAATTGTACTTACGAGGTCTTCACTCTACGCCGTCGATATGTATACCAATTGTTTTGATATAATAATAATAATACAATTCACAGAAACTTCAATATAAACTAATTGCTCTTCAACTAAATGCAGCCCTACAGTGTCTATTTTTAAGTTGTACAAATATTATTTTATTTATGACACATTGTAACACAATCTTAGTAATTTTCTTTCATAATCTATTATATTAGCTTGTTATTAAAAAAAAATATGAGTACACAGTAAATGTGGGTATTAATGAGGTTTTTACTACTGGGTCAACTTTGACAAAGTATATTATAATTTTTTTAAATACCGTTTACATAAATTTATTTATAATGATGTTTTCACTTCTTTTAGTTAAAAAAAAAAGTGTGAGATGATAAAATAATACCTTTTGAAATTTATTTATAAACCTTTTTCAAAAGTATGTTAATGCTTGTATTACTGCAGGTAGAAAAATAAATGGCCTTTATTGATAATGGATAATCCATTGGCTGAAATTCTTTGCCATCTGGTAGTTAAACATTAAATAGTGTATTTTATATCGTACTTACATAGATGTATAAAAAAGAGAAGATGCACCATCATTTTCTATTTGGATGGTAAGAATGGCTCGAAGTGTACATGATGTCTCTGTCTCAAATTTTACGATACCATTTTACAGTGCCGAAAAAAAAGAAGGGAAGGAACATGATCATATCACATTTCAACCGAAACATCATAACATAAGGTTCATTTTTAAATGCAAAGAGAACAAGTTAGGATCATTTTGTAATTGGAAGACAAGTTCTATTTTTCTACAATTTACAAGTGCTGTTCTAAAACAAGACATGAGTGTAGTGGTTTAATATTATTTTAATCTTTATTGTTGTTTTTTGGTCGAATTTATGAAAAGAATCATAGTACATTTTTCTTCATAATAAAGCTTAATATAACAATCACGTAAGATTAAATAAAATAAGAACCTTTCATTTCATAATGTTGGTGAAAACATATATGAAAGAACTTGATAATTTCTAGAGTGTGTATAGTAATATAAGTTTCTTAATAATAAGTTTCTACATAATAATGTACATAATAATATTTTAATAATATTTTATTAAATAAGATAATGATTCATTAAACATTAATATATTTTTGATGAATATAATACTTATATTTAACTTGCTAAAAAACAAATTCAAATATAATAAAAATACATTTTTTGGAATAAGTTTAATCTATTGTATGATTTCCCTTTAAAGGTAATTTTAAAATTTATATAAACATAAAACAATAAAAAAAGAACTCCATTATTATAAGAACAGTCTCTATTGCAATAATGTGACAACACAAGAAATATGAGATCTTGCTTTTGTCTCTAAGTCTATTTATAAATCAAAAGCCGAGATATATCTCGGCTTTTGATGCTACTTTGGATGCTAATTTAGAAATACAAAATAGTTATCGAATACTTATTATAATACATGATTGAGCACCTATTATAAATAAATTAAATTTTGCTTATTGAAAATAAGAAAAATCCATCCTTTTTAAAACTTTTTATGTTATTTTTCCATTTTTTAACAGAACATTTCGACATTGTAACGAAAGGTGCGACGAAACTATACTGAATGCAATGAGTGCTAAATTGTCTGTTTTAGCACTCATTTACTGTAGCCATTTGTGAGCGAGGGATTGTGAATCTTCCCTTTTTTATAAATTAATGCCTACTAATTATGGATTTCTTGTCAATTTCTTCATTAAACTTTTTAAATTAGATTTTTAAAAACAATAAATATGACACAATAACACAGTAAGTTGTAAAATACTAATACCTGACAAGAACATTTACGAATTCTATAATTTACTTATTATTGTATTCAAACACTCTTTCTTTTTTTTTTGAAGTTCAGCTATTTTTTTCTTAATTATAACAGCCTTTAACTTTTTTTGTAATATTTTTTTTTAGCTTTTTGTTTAGTTTAGCCTTAATATCTTTAATTCTTTGTTATTGATTTAAAGAATGTGTGCTACTAGAGGCATTTCTATTTCTATGGTTGAATAAAAAATTCACAGTAATACATACATACACACTGGTTTATTAGTACCAATTACTGTGTCAGTTTATAAATACCTCTTTTGGTATGTGCACTGATACAAGAGATATACTAATATAATTTTCTCCATTTCTAATAAAGTCTGAATAATTAACAACAAATTCACAAATTGTTGTATATATTAAATCTTTATGTTGTTACATATTTTAAGGTTTATACTACTAGCCATATTTAAAATACATTAATAACATAACAAGAAAATCTGCAGTAATATCCAAATTTACATACAATTTTTGAGGTTGTGCTTTAGAGCTTTCATTCGACATCTTACTTTATGCATTAACATCAACAAAAATGATTCATTTCCCATTTAATCCTACAAAACAAATCTGCTATGTTGAAAATTTTGTAACTCATATTTGTGTTAAATTACATAAAATTAAAATACTCACGCTATGTGAACTATCCCATTTTGTGATTCTGTAACAGTGGCACCTTCAGAACATGTTTTCAATATCGTAATAGCTGATTGTACATCCAATTGAGAATTTAAAGGTACGACACACACTAGAAATGGAGGATTCCGTGCTCCACCTAAAGCACGTTTCTTTGCCAGAACTTCTTCACGTTTATTTTGTCTAATCTGTAAAGACTGATGTCGCCGTTCATTTTTTTTGAGTTCACGACGAGTGCGTCTAATAAATTCTTTTATGTTAACTTTTCCTGGAAATATATGCGATATATGGTAATTATCACTTATTGGATGACCTGGTATATTAATTGTATTTATTAATCTATAATAAGAAAAAATGTATTGCTTGCTGTTTAATATTTTATGTATACATATAAAAAAATCATAGACTTTCTGTGTCTATGTAATAATGATTTTAGCAAATAAATAAATAGAAAACATAGGGAATAACCAAAGACTATGCTACCATTTAAATATGAGTAAAAACTTATTATCATACTTGAGAGAACTTACTAAAATTTTAATGCTCCATTAGTTATTACTTATAAAGTTTTAAGGAATTGTCACTCTTAAAGTCAATTCAATGGTTATAAATATAGAGTGCAGCAATAAAAACATAAAGTGTCATTAATTAACATGTTAAATGATAATTAGTTAAATATATATTAGAACTAATTTAATCAAACTTTCTGATTGCAATGGTTAAATTGTTACTTAATAAATTATATACTTATATTTAATTTTATACCGTTTAAGGTGATGACCACTTTTAAGAACAATGAGCATTCTATCCAATAGCACCCAACAAACAGTGATACAACATTTAACTATATAAAAAAGTTTTGTATTCTTAGCAAATAATACACACTTTCATATCTTATTCACTGGTATTTTCATTTTGGCACATTAAATTTTTATACAATTCCAAAATAAAATCTAAAAGCGCAAGGTTGGAATAATAGAGAGGTCAAAAACTTCATGAAACTGTCCATAACAGATTCACTTGTCAAATATTTCAACAAGCCACTACACACCTCTTCTACAGCATAAGGGGTTGAGAACCACATTCAGTATCATATTTGTTATTTAAAAAAATAATTATTAACTATCCAATTTAATAAGGGTCTCTGTAAGCCAACCCGCACATTGTGACTAGCGGGTCTGACGCATTGACTGTAATAATACTAGAGTGCTTCGCCCTTTCACAGGTGTGACACATATGTCGAATTTACAAACTATTTCAACCACTATATTTATTTAATAAAACTTCTGTCTCTCTTATGTTCATTTTGAACCTACTGACAATAATCATACACAGTAAGAAGTCATCTACCATGCATAAGATATCTTGATAAGACACTTGCATTTTTTCAATATGTTATGATTCGATGTACAAGAAATTCAAAATAAGATCTGTTTTTTTATGATGCTAGTTTCCAAATTCCAAATTATTTTCTAAATAACTAATTATGGTTTCTTTCTGCATAAGTAAACCTTTTAGTGTGCCCTTATGAAATGTTTTGCATGCTATTGGTTGGTTAACAGTATTTTTTTTAATTATCATTACATACCTAAGTAGTGAATTTTGGTCAACAGCGTTCTAAAGTACATTTTCTGGAGATTTGCTTTTTTAAATGGGTATATTACATATATAGATATTATTAATGAAAAATATGTTCCTTAAAACGTTGTCCCCCAATCACATGTGACCATTGAACAAATTTCAATAAATTTTATAATTTGTTGATTATATTATTTCTAATATAGATGTACATAAACCATAAAAACAGTAATTGGAAACAACAAGCAAATTACAATCATAACATTAATACCGCTAAATTTGTAGCTAGTTTTGTCTATCATTTTTTTTTGACATATGAAAATAGAATTAATGTAGGTTAGATGGTGGAATTTCATATTTGGTGTTGGATTTCTTGTCAATAGATACTAATATGTCGACAAGAAAAGGAACACCAAAAGTTGAACTTCCACCATTTAACCTAGATTAAATTCTAATTTCACAAATCCAAAAATAAACAAATAATGGAAAATTATACATTGATCCTGCATTAAAGGATGAACTTTAAGGATTTCCTTTCTAGTAATTATTATCGGATGATTAATAATCGGTTAATACGATCAGTAGACACTTCCATAATTTCATTTAGCATGGAAATTCTTCATAATTTTGCTAAATAAATAATGGAGCCTAGGTTTAAAATTAGAATATTACTACTGACTAACCTTTAACAGCAGCGGCTATACCGCGTTTAGATCTATGACGGGATTTGTGCGCTTTGTTACTCTGTTTTAAATTACCAGGTCTATGAGCTTGCTGCATTTTAATTACTTTTGAGAAAATAAATAAACAAAATAAAAAAATCTACATGCACATGTTGCTATGTTGTTGCATGCGACAATTTCAATTAATGTCAATGGCCAATGACATATTGTCAACCGATATTCTATTGACCCACATTGACGATTGAATAATCACTGCATTCGTGTTTAATTAAATAAATTTAACAACACAAACTCACGCCTTATCCACAAGGGTTGATGAAACTCACATCTTTCCTCTTTCTATAATCTTGACGGACTTCCCTCGCTCCATACTTTACGATTAATCTTATCATATCTGATGGTTGGTTTAAGATGCTCTTAATCTTGCCTTTTCAAACTTCCTGAATGTGTTCTTGGATCATTCGTCTTGGTCTTCACCTTCCAGAATTTTATTAATTCTCCTTTTATGTGTTTCTTTTAGTAAATCTTCTTTATTAATTCTGTCTACATGAACAAACCATCTAAACATGCCTTTTTCAATTTTGTTTATGTCTTTTCGCTAAAGAAGTTTCGTAATCATCAAGCGCAGATCCAACCCTCTAAAAAGGCTGTGGTCGTAGCTATCCGAAAATCGGCCAAGTGCGAGTCGGAGTATGAACTCGCTCATGATCGATTTAGTGCATTCCTACAAAAGAGATGTTCACAAAATACATGACTCCCTGTACAAGATTTTATGTAGTGTATATCTTCCACGTGGGCGAAACTGTGAGGCAAACGCTAGTAAATTTATAAATCTGTAAAATGTTAGTTTGACTGCTTCCGAAAATTACAGAAGTAAATGTGTACCTGCTTGTACATCACAATGCCACATTTAGACTCTAAACTACTGAACCGATTTTGATGTAATTTTTATAACTTCAAATTAAATTAAACATACGTACGTTTACGTTTTACGTTAAATAATTTTATTTAGTTGCTTACTTAAGTTACAAATTCAAGCTTACTTTTCTTTTTTTCGCGAAACTTTGATAATTTCATCGTATATCCAGGTTCATATCGTTGTATATATTTAGGAGGGCTAGCCTGGATAATCTTTCCTGTGTCTGTGAGGCACCCATCCAAAATTTTACAAGCAAATCTCGATCCCACGCTTCAATGAGATAAGCTACCATCTCTGGTATATCGGAATCGTTTTCACATTTTCTTTTACATTTAGTCATCCAGAGTCGGTATACATTTATTACAGTTGATTCACTATCGTTAACGAATAACTGATACATCTGAATCACTTTTTGACCGGTTTCGACATCGATGTCTCGGTCTCCGACGCTAACATTGGGCTTACGCAGAAAACTCCCACCTGAAATAGGTCGAGTAGTCTCGGCCCCGAGTCATTAAGAACGGAATCTGATAGAGGTGTGTGAATTGATTTCCGGAAGTACTCTTCTGTCGATTTCGCCTGATAATTGGAGCTGTCCGTTTACCTTGGAACTGTAAGTGGGGATTTTAATGAAACATCCGACTGGTTTGCTCGCTCTGTCGTCTATGAAAATAATTGCTTGAATATAGACTCAGCGTTTCGGGGTTTCGATCGTAATGCTTTCAGGGCATCCTCCATTGCATCCGCGACTCTTTTGATATCGACTGACGCAGTCTGCAGAAATCGGCTCAACGTAACTGTAGTTCCTAAAATATAAACAAAAATAATAATGTTGATACTTATTTATAAAAAAAGCAATAATTTCCATATAAATGATTTTGAAATGTTTTGTTTACTTATTTACAATATCGCCTATGTATATCGAGAATATTTACTATCATCAGCCTATCGATCTCAATAGACCGTGACCAAACCCTCATCATATATAAGGGGAAAAGAATGGTCCGTGAAAATGCTACGTCACAGGTCTGTTAGGGTTATGGACATGCCCATCTGCTCACAACAGTGGATCCGCGCTTGGTCATCATAATCTTTCTAAGCCTGCCATTTAACGTTACACAAATCATACTTTTCGATACTTTCATTCGCGCTAAATTTATCTAACTCTCCTGCTTCTTCTGCCATATCCAATTATTACTACCGTATATAAGATAGGTAAAAACATTATTTAAAGTATATGTACAATACATATAGCACTATGTAAATTTTTAGCTATCGCCCGCAACTCTGCTCCCGCAAGTATAGAATGAATTCCTGTATCTTTTATATTGACTGATCACGCTGTCAAAAATATGATCCCGATTTAGTTCCTACTTTTGATTTCAATACTGACCCCATTTTTGATCTCAATTCTGGTCTTGATCTAAATTAATCTGGTTTTGGTCTGATTTTGTTCAAAATATATACATAATGTAAAAAAAGTAACAACAAAACGTGATAAAAAGTATCGAGTATGTTACTACGAGATACAAACTGTTCAGGGTACCAGAGTTCATCAGATTTTGTTTAGTAGTTTTTTTCAGAGTTCGCAAAGAAATTTTCAGATAGCCAGACAAAATTTAAAAAGCTATTTTGTTAACGTTCCCAATATCCCACAAGAGTAGTTTTTCTTAAATATCTTTAATATACAGATATCTTTCTTTTCTGTTTTATTATAATGTATAGATTATGTATTTATACTGATAGTACAAAAAAAAACTAAATTCAAACAATTTTATTCCTATAACATTATCATTCTAAAGTTGCCTTATCAATTCTCAAAGTATTTTAATAGTTTTCAAGTAAAATTTGTGGTATTAGGCACTTCTCCTGCAGCTAATTCTTAATCAAAACTAGTGTGAAAATTATATTGGGATATCGCTAAAATATTTGCTTACAAGAACTGGTTTTTCTTATAATATGTGGATTGTATAATAAATTTCTGGCAATGGTTACATATATATACAGCATTTAAAAATAATTTAGTACATTTGATAATGGAACTCTTTGGCTGTAAAATATAGTTTGTTTCATCTAACTGTCAGTTATTTTTCCATTGTGGCGTCATTTTAAAAATCGTGTCTTCATCACTATAGATTTAAGTCGAAAAAATTTTTGTAATATATTTTTCTACAATTTTAAATGTAGTTTGACAGCTCAACAGTTCCTCACTTGTGTTCGAACTGATTTGGGCGATGGAGCACCATGCAAAACGACTATTTATAACTGTTTTGCAAAATTCAAGCGTGGTCGTGTCTATCTCAATGACCGTCCACTGCTGTGAACAACAGAAACATCAATATTGTACGCCATACGATCGAAACAGACTGGCTGTGACCTATCATGAGATTCGGGTATTCTTAGGCATGGACATGAGTTAAATACACTCAATCTTACACAAACATTTGAGTATGAAAAAACTGCGCTCACGGTGGATCCCAAACAATTTGACTGAGGCTCAAACCCAAAGACTCATCTCGTTAACGAGACGAGCCTTTCTTTTTTTGTTCAAAAATTTACCATTTACACGATCAACAGTTTTTATCACCAGAAGAAATTATCGAAGAATATGAAAAACATGTTTCCGAGGTCAATAGAGTGGAGTAGCATAAATGTTTCCAAAATTGGTTCATTCATATGTATTGGTTTATTTATGCTAGCGGAAAATAAAACAAATTAATTTTTGACCATTCATAATAATTTTTTCTCATTCACTCCACAAAATTTTAATGCGCCCTACGTATGTGATTTATTGAATATGAATTGCATATAAATTGTAATGTTGTTTGTTCTAAATTAAATTCAAAGAAGTTCTAGTCACTTAATCTTTAATTCATGCATTTTTTTCTTGCGTAGGAAGTGGAAATCTTCACGAACGAAAGATACCCGACCACACGACCTAGAGACCGGGTTATGTGGGATTTTTACCTACTAAAACCACTTCTTTGGGGTGACTTTAATATAAAGCTTATATGTCCGGAGACGATATGCTTAGACAGGTGGGTGAAGCGAACAACAAACAAAGTTTGGGGACTTCGTGTCACATGGGAAAATAATAACTGATTATTAACTAAGCTTACCAGCCCAGTATAGAATGCAAAGACAGATAAATTTTAATCGAGTTAAAATTTATTTTAATTTCAAAA
The DNA here is from genome assembly GCA_005406025.1 of Eumeta japonica. Classification (NCBI taxonomy): domain Eukaryota; kingdom Metazoa; phylum Arthropoda; class Insecta; order Lepidoptera; family Psychidae; genus Eumeta; species Eumeta japonica. The sequence goes on from BGZK01000040.1 coordinate 764,710, forward strand.
AAGAAAAGTTCTTCACCACAGTATTTCATTAGAATTACAGTTATAAAGCAATATTTATATGGAAACCGGACGTTCTTCGTGCATGGGTGTTGGCCTAAAATAAGATTAAGATATTGCTATTGCCGCCACTATCCTCGCCATGAAATCTAATAAGTGATGGGTATACCACCACGTGAAAATAAAACAGAAACTTTGGTAACATTAAAAGTTACGAACAGATTTCTTTATATTTTTGTATATGATGCTTATTTTCTATTTAATAAATATCCTGTAGTCAATTTCGATATACAATTTACCTTTGATTATAATAGATCAATTATAGTATTATATTAAAATGTAAAAGTATTGTACAACGCAGGAAACTCTGCCGGTCTGATTTACCTGCCAATGATGTACTACGCACGTGTAACGCTCCCCTTTTTTTCCTTCTTTTTCCCCCTTTTACTATTTTACGCCATTGCTCCACTTTCGTGACTAACTTTACATCAGCGAAGTTTCGTGCGTTGTACTATAATTAAGAAATATATGTATTTTTTTGTGTTTCAAAAAATAAAATTACATAGAATAGTAAAAGAGTAAGTACAAGAGATACTACTTCTATTTAAGATTTAAAAACAACAAATTTATGTGACAGTTTTGAATGTAGTTTTTATGTTTAAAATTTGACTATCTTAATTATTTTTTTCTTACAAAATATCGTGCAACAAGAAATGATACACCTCAAATAATACCTCGTGAAGTGATATATAAAGCCCTCGTAAAAATCCCATTGCATAGGTGCTCTCAATATTGTGTCGATATGCCATAGGCATTAATAAATAAAACAAATTCACTAGGTAGGTTGATAATATGCTTATTTTTTTCTAAATATTACATATTAATGTCTGTTTATTCTAGCTGTCCATCTAATACTAACGCGTTGTCTCTTTTTTTTTAATTATAGATATGAATGCACCACATCTATTAATAAAATGTCAATTACAAAGTATATTTTTTGTTTTATATTTTATGAACAAAATATGAATGAATTAATATTTACATGTGGAATGTAACACTAATAGAATTTGTATTAACTTTTTGTAATAGTTTTTACATAGTATAGTGCACTTGTATTTTGTTATTTACTATTTTGTTATTTTAACATAGGCCCTCTATGAAAGAATGTTGCTAAAGGAATTGATGCAGACGGATGTTTCTATATGACGAATTTCTTCATGAGAGTCAAGATGAGACATCCGTTATGATAGTTTTAGTACGCATGACGGAAAATTAAACTTTTATGAATAGTGCTCAAAGTTCATGTATTTATTAGAGAATAAAATTATACAGGGCTTCACCTTGCACTCGATCAAAGATAAATCGTATAAAACTAAATATAATATCAGTAGATCAGTGTGTATGATCTTATAACAATTAAACTTTTATATATTACAACTTTATGCGGATGATTCTCAACAAGTATCAACGTCTTAAATCGAAATGCAAATCTTTAAATATCCAAGGCCAATGCGATGTACGTTGGCAACCCGGCGCACGCCAACATCACAGGTCACGTGACGTGACGTTGTGGACGTGTCATTTGCGAACAGCTCGGTGGAAGCATCGCGCCAGTCACTTCCACAAAGCTTGAAACCGAGTGGGACTAATGTATAGAATTTGAATGGTTTTTGCCGTATTAATCAAGTAAATTTTTAGTTAGGATAGTAAATTCAATCTGTTCACAATGGGAAGTAAGTATCGTACTTTAGTTTATTCACGTTGCTCTTATAGATTCTCACCGACACGTATAATGGTGTTCATATTGAAATATCACTAAAGATTTTTTTTATTTTATTAGTGCAGTTATGTTAAAAGTGTGCATTTTTTATTGTTTCAGTAAAATTCCTTGAAGTTATAAAACCATTCTGCAGTATTTTGCCAGAAATAGCAAAACCTGAGCGAAAGGTTTGTATGAGCAATTAAAGTTTTTCTCCAACTTATTAAGCAGTTATATTATTTTTAATTTGTATAAAAGTAAAACTGATGTGCAGTACGATGATAAATAAGTGATGTATCATTCATTTTGTAAGTGAAAGTAACATATCATAACCTCATTACATATCCTAACTGTAAATTTAAGTAATCTATGATTTTAAGTGTTCAATATGTATAATATTTGTTTTTAGATTCAATTCAGAGAAAAAGTACTATGGACCGCAATCACATTATTCATATTTTTGGTGTGCTGCCAGGTAAGATGCATTTTTTCGGCCATATGCCATTTTATAATATATTCTGATATTTTTACTGTCATATAAATCTATATGTAAATTCAGCAATATCTACATGAAGTACCAAGTCTTTGTGGGATTCCTTGTAATGTTTTTGGTGTAGATATAATTTTTATGACGTTATCAATACATTTTGTTATATTTATGAAAAGTTTAAGTTTCCATATATTTGTAAATTTTGAATACTTGTCAATCATTAATGTATATTATTATAAATTGATACTGCAAACCATTAATGAAGGGAATGCGATATAGTGATTATATGTGGATTATTTTATTGATATCTCAAAATCTGTTAACTCCCATAGTGTACTATTACAGAAGCAAAATACTTATATGATAAAAAAGGTTTATATAGCAATAACAGTATAACATCATAAAGTACTTTATTTTAGATTATCTTATACACTCATTATTATGAAATTATTCATTTTTTATCATTATTAATTAATAATCAAATTTACTATTTTCTCTCAAATTTATTATAAATTTGCCTTAATAAAGCTTAAAAATTATCATATTAACACTTACTTATTACTTTCAGATCCCCCTCTTTGGTATAATGTCATCAGATAGTGCTGATCCCTTTTATTGGATCCGTGTAATCTTAGCTTCGAACAGAGGGACCCTCATGGAGCTTGGCATATCACCAATCGTCACATCTGGTCTCATCATGCAATTGCTGGCCGGTGCAAAAATCATTGAAGTTGGGGACACACCAAAAGACAGAGCACTTTTTAATGGTGCTCAAAAAATGTAAGTTTGGAACATACATATTTTTATTGTTAATATACATTTGTTATATGATAAGTCCAACAAAAATGAAAAATTCAAATTTTTCAATGTGTGTTTTAGTATTAGACAGCATTAGGAAATCAGACATGTTTTAGGAGAAGTTTTAGATAATATCTAAATATTAACATCCAAATATCTAAACAATTATAATAAAAATCTTAAATATGAAATATATTAGGTATAGTTCATGTCTCACGTGTCAAATCGGAAAATTTAATTAAATAACTACTTCAAACTATAAGGGATATCACATTTCATACTATATTATAATACAGTAGTCTGTCAAATCAAAAGTCCTAGGTACATATGATACAGTAATAATCCAAATTTTGTTTAAGATAATAAAAACAAATTAGTTTTAAACATTATTGTAAGATTTTGATAAGGATTGTATAAACTTTTAGGTGTGTCATACAATTTTTGATTTAAAATTTATCACAAAAATTTTATTACCTAATACTTATCTTAAAAAATTGATGTATGATGTCCAGTCATTCGTTCAATGCAATGTTATTAACTAAACAAACATTGATTGCCACATAAATACAGCGAAAGCGAAATTAGTTATACTAAAGAAAGAATTGACGAACAAAAATTTTCCAATTTATTATATTAAAATACTTGTAAGTGACCAGGATTTGGTATAATGTATTGTAGGAGTTGAATAATAGCACCGGTTTAAGTGCAGGGAAAATCATAACCCAAACCTGTTGCACCTTCTTTCTGTTACCTTAATAAGACGTTAGATGCCAGCTGCATTCCTTAGACATATATTCAGCACTTTTCTTACTAAAGTCGGTTACTTGTGAGTTGTTGTATAGCGGTATTGAAAAAGCTATATAACATTTTCGTCTGAAGCTTACATCCTTCAATTTGTTTTTAATGAAAATTATTATAATTGGACATTTATTTAATATACATCATTATAGTTCATGTGAATAAAATTTCAATGAAAATATGTAGAATTTCATGCCAATTGGAATTTTTTTTTTTGGTTAAATTAATTTTGTCTAGAAGGTAATATCATTTAATTAACATTAGTTTGCTGAAAATGTAATAATTTTCTTTAGGGTATGTATTTTTATGAATATAAATTGTTTTAAAAACATTGTATGATTAATGTTATTACTGTACCTCATAAAACGTCCTTTGAAAGAGCTAAAAAAATAAAATATATATTTTCTTGTTGTCTTTGTTGTATATTATATTTGCATTGAATCAAACAATACCACAATAATAGTCCCATTATTTTTGAAATTTTAAAATTTCAATAAATATTGCAGTATTTGGCATGGTGATCACTGTGGGTCAAGCTATAGTGTATGTGATGACTGGAATGTATGGAGAACCAAGTGAAATCGGAGCTGGAGTCTGTTTGCTGATTATCATTCAGCTTTTCGTTGCTGGATTGATTGTACTACTCTTGGATGAACTGTTACAAAAAGGTAGAGATTCACAATTTATAGTTTATAAAATTTTTGGAGTAACAAAATGAAATTATTGCCAAGTGATTCAGTTTTATTTCTATAAGTAAAATAGTCTGTTTTTATTTTGTTATTTCTTTACTTTGATGCTATAGTTATATACATGTCGCTATAATAGGAATTCTCTTAAAACAGGTTATGGGTTGGGTTCGGGTATTTCACTCTTCATTGCCACGAACATCTGTGAGACCATCGTGTGGAAGGCATTCTCACCAGCCACCGTTAATACTGGTATGTTACGTTATTTGTGATATATATTTCCCATAAATAAGTTAATGTATTAGAGTATATAGTATAAACATACTAATTTTCTGACATAATTTTTTTTTTTCATTTTCTCTCATCGCATCAAGTTTTAGCTATGTTGATGTGGAGATATGTCCTTTCCGTAATCTTTTTCAGATAAAGGGCTGATCTAAACACCCTCCACATTGATCAATTGACAATGGTTGGTGCTCTTGACAACCATTGTCACCAATGTCAGGATAACTCTATACTCTATGAGGCATATCCACAATGCATTACTAGTGTTTTTTTTTCGATAAAAACAATTCAACACTTTGAAATAAACATTATGAATGTTTTGCAAAGCTGGGATATTTTGCTTCAATTTATAGTTCTTTCTATAAACAAAAAGTATGTTTATTGATTTTAAATATTTTACATGTCTTACATTAGTATTGTTTTTCTGTTGCAGGCCGCGGCACAGAGTTTGAAGGTGCAGTAATAGCATTGTTCCATCTACTGGCAACGCGACCGGACAAAGTGCGCGCGCTGCGAGAGGCCTTCTATCGCCAGAATCTGCCCAATCTCATGAACTTACTCGCCACAGTACTCGTGTTCGCCATTGTTATATATTTCCAAGTGAGTACCAAACTAGTTTTCTTTAATGTTTCCATAACAAAATTTGATGAACAGAACAATGATAGGTATAATATGAAACATAGAGACTACATAAATTAATAGAAATGAAACTTTGGTTATTCCTAGAAATCTGAAACACAATATATAGTAGAGAATTCAAGGTATTATTTTTTAATTAGTGAAACTGTAGTTATTTCTGACCTATAAATCTGGAAAAGTTTTAAATGATTGTAATGAGGTCTATATACAAAAATGAAATCACGGAATTTTTGAATGTTTTTTATAAAGTTTATTTGCTGAATTTTCTTTTACTGTTGATTCATATTATATTATTTAAACTTATAATATTCTAATAGTTAATAAAACTACATTCAATCTTTAAATGCATTTTTGGATTCTAACAATAATAATTATGAATTTATGTAATGAATACATGAAAGAGTAGTGTTATTGTCAATAGAAAAATCGAAAGAAAGTGAAATTTATGTAAGTATAATGACTTACATAAGTGTTATAATACTCATGTCATTTATTAGTGCCACCTTTATTAAATTCCATGTTATTTTAAACTTTGTACTGGTGGTAAAGCTTATATCTATGCACATTGTATATGGCAGAAAAATATTAGTGTGCCTTGTCTAAATAACAAACATGTCATTTCAATAATAAATACTAAGACCACACATTAAACTGTTATATTTTATACTAATGATTACAAAATACATGAGATATCATGTTATATTATTCACATTCTCTTCAAACAGGGTTTCCGTGTCGACTTACCGATCAAGTCAGCTCGCTACCGCGGTCAGTACTCCTCGTACCCTATCAAGCTATTCTACACTTCTAACATTCCCATCATTCTGCAGTCGGCACTCGTGTCCAACTTGTATGTCATATCTCAGGTTTGTTATTTTATTGTGATAACATGCATAAACATAAATATGTTTTGTGTTACGAAAACCTTTGCAGATTTTAAATTGTTGGGTATCTATCTATTAAAGATGTAAATGATATAATAGGAATTTAAGAAGAAAAAAACAATGCAACACAATAATTGATCTAGACACCAATCTGTAATAAGCTGTGTTTATATAATCCATCACATTATTACATTGTTTGCTTGTTAAATTTAATAAGGTGATAATTCAACAGTAATGAACAGTATGCATAAAATAGGAAATGTTTGTTTAAACCTGACCAAATTTAAATCTTCAATGTTAATTTCAGATGTTAGCAGTGAAATTCAGTGGCAACTTCTTGGTGAACCTGTTGGGTGTGTGGGCCGACGTGGGCGGCGGCGGCCCTGCGCGCGCGTATCCCGTGGGCGGGCTCTGTTACTATTTCAGTCCGCCGGAGTCTCTCTCACACATAGCACATGATCCTCTGCATGCTGTGTTGTATATTATATTCATGTTGGGATCTTGTGCATTCTTCTCGAAGACCTGGATCGATGTATCGGGATCATCAGCTAAGGATGTTAGTACATATTTTTGTACCTGGTATTTAATATTACTCTGAATAGAATTTAAATTTAAATAGGCTTATTAGTTTATAAGTACTGATTGTCTATTGATTGTGATGCAATGATTCAATAAGAAATATGTATGTTATTGAAAAAAATAAAAGTTATGTGCATTGAGACATACATGCTCATAACTTGGAAGTACAATAGTGAGTTCTTATTTCTCAAAAGATTTGTTTAGAAATGTTTTTCATTTCTAAATGAAAAAAATTCCATTTCAATTCCAGAGAAATTTTCGGATTCATCTAATCTACAGTTATTTGTCTGACATATGATATATATGCAATAGTTAACTGATTATAATTATAATATTATAATTCATGGCATACATAATCTCATTATGTTTAATATTTTCTTAAAAGGTAGCAAAACAGTTGAAAGAGCAACAAATGGTGATGCGCGGCCATCGTGACAACTCAATGATCCATGAACTGAACCGATACATCCCCACAGCGGCAGCCTTCGGTGGTCTGTGTATTGGAGCTCTATCGGTATTGGCCGATTTCTTGGGTGCGATAGGTTCCGGCACTGGAATTTTACTCGCTGTCACTATCATATATCAATACTTTGAAATATTTGTTAAGGAACAAGCCGAAATGGGTGGCATGAGCACGTTACTATTCTAAATCCGGTTTGCAAATTTGCCGTTGCGGGGCATTCAATGGACGGAAGAAGGGATGGAACCCCTTTTGTTGTATACTAAATTAATAAATTGTTAGATTCATAAAAAGTTTTGCTCTTTGTTGTATTTACAAACTATTCTCGATAATGTACATGTGTACAAAATAATTTTAGGTGTAATATCTGTTTCATTTTCTTATCTGTTCTGTTTTATTTTATTGTTCCATTATGAACTGAAATGACATATAAATAATATTTTTCTCAAGTTGAAAATACCCGCAACGGTTTTTAGAGTTAGTGTGTGATGTCGCTCGTGTGGGTTATGTGTTATTTATATGAGATGAAGTTTATAATAAAACGATTTACAAAGAAATACATTTGTTGTTTTTGTCTGCTCATGTAATATTCCAATCATTGTATTTGAAATGATAGACATTATTAATACATTGATTTACTTATTATAAAATTTTAAATATGACATATCTGAAGTAATTTAGAATCTGGTACAAACTTCAATATTTCTTAAATAATGATTTGGACACACGATTTGTACAAATTAAGATAATATATTTGCTAATTTGTTATTGTGGAGGATAAACATAGGAGTATAATAAAAATTAAGCTGGTTTTTTGGTGAATTATTAAGATTTACTTTTTGTAATAAAATTAATGTTCATTTATTGTGGGGAGCAATTAGAAATTGTATGTCAAAACTACAAATAACCAAACTCAAAATAGAAATCACCTAAATTACTATTTTCGACTTTAATATATGTTTATATATTTTGTAGAGCTAGCTTACTTTAAACTAATTATTTTTAATAAGCCAATGAAAGCTATACTTAACTGATTTTGATTGTTTCCCTGTATTCTATTAAAATAGATTTTGACAATAGTGGTGTGAGAATAAAATTTGAAATAGACAAAAATTTTGTGGAACTCTGATAGTAAAAGAGGTCGGAGTTTTATAGCAGAAAAAAAATGAAGTGGTCGAAATTTTATTTAGAAAAATGTAAATAATGCCTTTAACTAAATTTGATAACTAATAGCAGAAAGTACATTTTCCGATATAGAAAATAAAATCAAACATATTTTTATTTTTCTGTTGATTACTTTCAACAAAGAAAAACTACTGCAATATTTTTACACTTAAAATCTATTTCTGAGCTTCAATAATACCTTATGGAATTTGAAATTACTAACAATACTCTTTTTAACGGGTGTTACGAATATTCGCATCCGCATCCGTAAATGCGGAATATTCGCATTAATTCAGACATCTGCATCCGCATTCACATCCGCATCAATCAATGCGGATATTTTACGGATGCAGATTCACATCAACATGTAAAGAAAGTGGGCGGAGCCAGAGTGGTATGTGCTTCGCGTTTGTTTTGGTAATTGCTAACTTCATTCGGTAACTGACGAATAGGCGGACATTGGTAACAAGATCCTACAGGTTTTGTTTGTTGTGTTTTTTCTCATTGTCGATAAATTATAGCTACAGTGAGTGTTTACTGTGTACTTCATAGTTTTTTGCGTGTTTATTGAATATTTTGATATAAATATTGAAGTGAAATGTCGCCACCAATAAAAAGCAGTATCTGGACTTATTTCACAGTAGACAAAAATGATCCGGAGAAGTCGGAATGTAAGATATGTTATAAAAATTACTCGCGGAAGGGACGCACTACTACTTCGTGTGTACTGATTTCGTGTGCAATGAGCTATACATAAAACTTGCTGGGAAAAGTTAAAGAACTAATTGAAGAATATGATTACATGTCGTTCACTACTGATATTTAGACAGATCCCAGCTCAGGTGTTTCTTCGCTTAGCCTAACTTGCCATGGAGGATCAGTAAAACTTTGAAGGATCGTCAATTGTGTTAAAATGCGAAACTTTTGATGACCGTCATACTGGTGATATCATTGCAGAAAAATTTAACACAATGCTTGCTGAACGGAATATTTCAAAGGAAAAGGTGCATTGCTTGATACGAGATGAAGGCTCTAACTTGAAAAGAGGAATGCAATTAGCATTGCTAAATGATTTAGATTGTACCGTTCATAAGTTGCAAATTGTTATTCGGCATGTTTTAAGATCGCAGGAAAGCATAAACGTTAAACAAAAATGTAAGAAAATGACTACTCATTTTAACCATTCAAGCATTGCTCAAAAGCAACTTGAAAAAATTCAGGACAGACTTAATTAACCGCATCTTAATGTATTCCAGGATTGTGTGATGCGCTGGAACAGCACGTTCTTCATGTTTGAGCGTTTTTTGAAGATAAAATATGCATTAAGTTTTTATGCCATTGACAATAACATTGAATCAATTTTGCCTGAAGAGTGGAAAATAATAGAATTCTGTCTTGAATATTTAAACCGTTTGAGAAAGCCACTCATGAAATGAGCAGCTCTCAGGCACTCATATCATTTGTGATTCCTATCATACAAATGCTTTTGAAAAAACTTGACTATTTAACAAAACCACGAGAAAATGATGCTATTTGGTTGGCAGTCTCTAATCTGAAATCACAATTTTCAGCGAAATTTTCTTCTTTGGAAGATAACAACTTATATGCAATTTAAAAAACGGAAAAAAGAATGAGAATAGGAGATTCTCTCGATCCTGAACCAGAAACGTCCAGTACGGGTAAGAAGACTTGCTTAAAAAGCGATATTGTCATGATGTTAAATTCATCGAGAAAAGATGAAGGTGAATGAGAACTGAACAACAGTAGCCCCGATGATCTTCTCGGCAAAGAATTAGTTATTTATCGTAACAAATGAAGACTGGATTTAGATGAAAATCCACTTAATTGGTGGAAAGTTAACCGTTGTAAATTTAAAATTCTCTCCAAATTAGCATGCAGATATTTATCACCTCCACCAGCCAGTGTTCCCAGCGAGCAACTATTTAGTGGAGCTGGGTTAATATAAAATTCACTAAGAAACAGGTTGGAAGCTGAGAAGGCTGCAATATTGCTATTTATTAAATATAATTCACCAATTTTTAAGTTTTATTATTAAACAAAGATTTTTGATTATGAAACTCGAAACTTAAAATTCTGTTATGTTATAAGTAAAACTAAAAACTTGTGTAATTTTGTTCTAAAAATATGATTAAATAAATAAAAAGTTTAAATTTAATTGATTTTCAGTTACTTATGCACTTAAAATTTAAATAATTATCCTTTTAAAATCCCAAAATCCGCATCCGCGGATGTCTACATTTTTGCATCCGTAACAACACTACTCTTTGTCCTGTATTCCTATATTGCCAACTAATTACTTTACTAAACGGATGATCAAACTCTTTATTACCTTGTCTTTTCTGTAAAATTCTCCAGGTAAGTAAATGATGATTTCTAAATTTGAAGATGCAGATAAAAAAATTGATAAATATATTGACACATAATTCAACATTTCCGTTAAATGACCTTTCACTAGGTGGAACTAAAATTTGCAGATGTGTTGCTGATGCATTTTTTGATATTGTCCACTTGTGAGTTATCTATTATATGTGTCGTTTTTATGTATCAAAAAAAGTGACATGCAAAACAGGGTGGCTTAATGATCTTAGGTCAAATATTTTCTATGAGCTGATGAATAATGCATAGGTTTTAGAAGGACGAGACGGTAGGTCATGGCCGACATTGTCGCCCATGCAGATTCCTAGGTGGTCACCACTACACATTTTTCTACAATATATAACTTTGATTTGAATATTGGACAAAACCCAAGGGCGTAGCTACCGCCGTATCTGCCGTATCAATTATACGGGGCCCCCGGGCCACGGGGGCCCCCAAAGTGTTAAGGAAAAAAAATGAAAACTTCCTAATTTATTTTATTTTACAAATGACAAAAATCTATAAAGCAATTACTTTTTTCCCGCCTTAATCGTGCGTTCAAAAGTTGGCAACACTGTACATCGTTATGGCGGGTTTCCCGTTTACTTACTTCATCTTCAATTCGACGGTAATTACTTAAGCATCTTGTAATCTATCTTTGAGAGGGCATAATTCTGATTCTGGAAATTTTATGGCAATTTACATCCGCTATCTAACTATGATGCAACTTTAAAAGAACTTCTTCTAAAACCGAAAGGCGAAATAAATTATTTAAGCTCTACGATTCAAAATGAAATTATTAGTTTGCTTGGTACCACCGTTCGGAACAATATTATCTCAGAAATTAAAAAGCTCCATTTCTGACTATAATTCTGGATACAACACAAGACTTGTCAAAATTGACCAACTTTCTGTAGTTTTCGATATATCTCGGTTACAGAAACTAATAATAATGTGCCTAAAGAAATAAAATCTGTGAGTCTTTTTAGGATTTATAGCAGTAACCGATTGAAGTGCTGCAGGTCTGAAAACTGACATTTTAAATTTGACTAAAGAATATGGAATTGATTTGACTAAATGTAGAGGACAGGGTTACGATGGAGCGAATGTAATGTCGGGTGTTTATGGAGGATTACAAACCCTAATAAAAGAGCATGCTCCAAATGCCGATTATGTTCATTGTGCTGCGCACGCTTTAAACTTAGTTTTAAACGATGCTGCGACATATGTTCGTGAAGTCTCGACTTTTTTCGATAATTTAGAAAAAATATATACTATTTTTGGCAATAGTATAAAACGCTGGGATATGCTAAGTGACGATTCATCTGAAAAATATTTGATTACCCTTAAAAAGATATGTCCTACCAGATGGTCTTCTAGGAACGACGCTTTATTAGCGGTAAAGAAAAATTTTCTACTCATCATGAAAACTTTGTACCAACTAAATTTAATTTCAAATAAAAAAGATGAACGTGAACAATGTAAAAATATAATTAACATTTTAGAGAGTTATGAGTTTTTAATGCTCGTCACATTTCTTTCTTCACTATTTGAAATTATTAATCCCGTTTCTAAAGCTCTACAGCATGAAAATAATGACTTACAGAAATCTAGTGTTTTATTAAGTAATCTTTTAAATAGACTGTGCCAATTAAGAAATCAGATTTCATTTAATAGTTTGCTAAAGGAGTCCAATGATTTAGCTAAAGAGTTGGGTGTAACAACTGTTTTTAAAAATAGTAGGCGAAAGATAACGAAACGTTTTTTTGATGAGTTATCACAAGATGAGAGAATTTCCGACCCGGAATCCTATTTCAAAGTCAATGTATACTATTGCTGTTTAGCTATGTTAATTTCTCAAACTAAAGAAAGATTTCAGAGCCTTTGCAACCTGAATAGTATGTTCGAAATATTACAACCGGAGAAACTCCCATCTTCTTCGAACGAAGAGATGTTAAACGCTTCCGGAAGACTGTCGGCTAAATACAGTAACGATATCTCAATTAATCTTTGTGACCAATTAAAGGCTCTGAAAACATGCTTAAAATCTAAAATTAAAAAAATTTCTTCCATTAAAGAACTCATTGAATTATTGCTAGTAAAATTCAATAGGTAATCACAGCATGCTTTTTATTCTTGACCCTTTCAGTTACAACCGCAACTGCAGAAAGAAGTTTTTGAAGAAATTTAAAAGTGATAAAAAATTACTTAAGAACTTCGATGGGACAGGAACGGCTGTCAGACCTCTCACTATTGTCCATAGAGGCAGAAACTTTAGAAAAACTAAAATCATCATCAGCCATAAATGATTTAATAAATCAGTTTGCCGAAAAAAAGGCAAGGAGGATGAATATTTAGAATTTGATTTTTATTTGTAAAATGGTTATGATAAATAAATTTCATTTCACAATATTTTTCTTTCCTTTGTGAAAAATCTCCCCACAAAGGGCCTCAAACATTTTTTATACGGGGCCCCGCCAATGCACACTACGCTTCTGACAAAACCATTTGTATAAGATTGCCACTAATGTACACTTTTTATGGATTTTGTGGTATTTCATAGTTATGGTGCAATTAGGTTATTTATATTACTTGGTACTTTATTTTTTTTAATCAATTGTATTCTAAATGTATAAAGAAAATAGTTTTCTTTGTCACGCAATCATGTTAAAATTACTGATCGAATTGGATTAGACTGTGACCAATCGACGCGGGAGCGTCTGTAGATGGTTTTATATTTATTTTTTGAAATCAATACACCCCGTTGTTTTTTATTTACTTTCATAACCCATAATCCCCAGCAAAGCAGGCAGTTGACAGCTGGTTTTTCATAAAAATCTTTTCAGTAGTTTCTTAGACAGCAATGCAGCTTATTTCCATTCAATATATAAACATTTTATTTCCAATGAATTGAGTGATTTCTTCTGGCAACTTAAAGGTTTAGAAAACCGACCAACCTAATCAATCAGCTTAATCTGTGACTGAGTCGTTGCACTTCTACTGTAGATGTAGATCCTGGAAGGATTGCTAATACCATCCGAAAATTCGGGATCGGAAGTGGTGTTACACTCTCTCCATACAAAAGTAAAGATGCCCGACTAATTTATACTAATGCTAGGCTTAGTCCACAAGCAAAAGCTAAGTTAATTGTATAGTTTAATTACTCAAACACTAAAAATAAAACAGTGGTACTCCGGAGTGCCGACAAAAGTAAAAACTTGAACAATTATGTGTATTTTTTGAATCGTCAGAAAATATTTTATTGTACAGGAAATACTTTTACATGAAGTGTTTTTTTTTATTCATTTTTATGAACTACTACTACAAAAATTATATTACAATTTTCATTTATAGTACAGTCATTTAGTATTTTTACTTGGAAAGTTTTCCGGGAGTTTTGAAAATTGGTAATTTTATAGATTTTGATATGTTCTTTCCAAATTTTAACTTTGCCACCTCGTATGTTTGCCGCTCGCGCCGCCATATTGAAAAAATGGCGCCCAAAAGCAGTTTTTTGATAATAACTCCTTTCCGACGCATTTTACAGGAAAAACATATCTACACAAAATAAAAGTAGAGAAAATTTTCTACAATTTATGTCATAACTTTTTTTTCCTTAAAATTAATAGTTTTAAAAAACTTAAAATTAATAGTAATTAGTAGTAGGAGTGCCGTAAAGTTTAATTCGATACACGTTTCAGCAGAAATACTCATTTCCACACCACCATGAGGTGGATTTCCACACCGCCTTTATAATACACTTACGTTCTTCTAGTTTGTTGTCACTTTTTTCATTGTACCAGGCATCCGTTAATAACATAAACCCTGTACTTCGAAAACAAACCACAGGCGCCTCATTGGCAGTGACAGCAATTAAAATATCATCACCATATTTTTTAAGCAGTTGTGCTTTCACTGTTTTTATGTGTGGACGGTAATCACCTTCAATTTTTGTCATTAGTTCGTCCAGAAAAAACTGACATTCTTCGGAATTTTCTTCGAGATATGAATAAATGTATTGCATCGCGGTATCAATCTCGCTTGCATACGGACCTCTTTTTTTTTCTTTCTTCGGTCGAGGGCGTTTGATACAATTTCTTCATACCCGATTGTGATATTGTGCATCGGCTGCGACTAAGTCAGTAACCTGCTCAAGGCGTTCAACTATTGCTTGCCCCAATCATCGTTACGTGCCCGAGCAAGTTCTGAAATACTATTTTTCATCGATAATTTACGCACACTGTACACAATATTACGTTCACATAAACGCGTCTGTTTTTGTTTAGATATGAACTCTGCTGTTATCTCAGTAGCACATAAAAAACAATGATTTTTGAATGAGAACGTTGGACGTGTAGATCTCGGTTGTACTCGAGAAGTTGTACCATCACTTCCCCTACGCAAAACTGCAGCGATTAACTTTTCATTATTATATCGTTTTCGACACGCATCGTGAACTACTATGGATTTCAATCCCATCAAAGTTTGTATTTATTGTCTTTTCTTTTATACTTGACTGACGAAAAGTTTCCAATCCTTTTCCTTCACTTCAATAACTTCACTTTCTTGCAGTATATCACCACAAATAAAGCAGTTTACTTCATTAGAAGCCATGGCTCTGTAAATGCAAACGACACTGTTAGATGATAAACGTATACTGATGACTCAGACTAAATATTTCTATTGAGCTCAGCTGAGGCCAGATTTTCTTAGAAGGGAAAGAAGGGCCTGACACAGAGGGACGCATTCCTTTATACCTGCGGAGACATAAAAGACTAGCTAGACATGATAGACTAGTAGTTAGCTAGGTTTTCATTTTATGGAACAATATTTAACCTTCGTATAATTTTTATAATTTATAAATCACAATATGAGCAGTTTAAAGTAAATATTACACGTTGGTGTGGATGTATAATGGTTTACGGTGCTCGTACGCCGAAACTATTCATTTTAGGAAAGAAAATGTTATGACATAAATTGTAGAAAATTTTCTACTTTTATTTTGTAGATATGTTTTCCTGTAAAATGCGCCGAAAGGAGTTATTATCAAAAAACTGCTTTTGAGCGCCATTTTTTCAATATGGCGGCGCGAGCGGCAACCATACGAGGTGGCAAAGTTGAAATTTGGAAAGAGCATATCAAAATCTATAAAATTGCCAATTTTCAAAACTCCCGGAAAACTTTCCAGGTAAACTCTATTTTTTCGACCAAATGACTGTAGTATTAATGCACTATTGTACTTGAAAATAATGGGTATTATTTTACATAGAAAAATTGCAATCTATTGCTTAAAACATAAATTTATAAATACAATAAGAAAAGTCCTGACATGAATTTATATCTGTTGTACGTATATATACAAAATATAGTTATATTATCAATGTATTTCAAACCAACTTAACTCCCGTGTAAATAGGGACAATATATGTTCTTATGTACAGAGGTGTCAATTACGGTAAGGTAAGTGTCGCGAGTTCTATGGTTTTTTACCATAGCAAAATACCCAACACACCTAAAATGTTTTCATTTCAAAAATGTTAAATAGATTAGCTTTTATAAGAAAATATACAATTAAAAAAAAAACTATGAACATGAATATAAAATGTTAAACATTGTGTAAGCTGGGACCACCAATGTGTTTGGCATATCTTTAGCTAGCACTGACTTCAAAAACCACTAAGTAGATTTTTGAAAGCAATTTTCATAATTTGCTGCAAAAATAATATTCAAATATATTCTTTAAAATGTGTATGGAGCAAATGAAAACATTTATTTAGATTATTTTATGAGTAGGCCAAGACCCACAAAGGATTGTAGCACCATAGGAAAAAGATTATTACATTGCTCACAAATTGAAGGAATACAAACACTAATTTGCAATCGTAAAATTTTGTAAGCCATTTACATTGCTTTTAATTGAAAAACTCATTTCAATTCTGGCAAGCAAAAATTACATTTTGTTTTCTTGTCATTTTTGATGAAGTTACAAAATGAATAGTACACTAAAGAAAATCAGACAAGTCATCAATAACACTGGATAATTTTACAGCATGGAGATAATAGTAGCTCTTAAGCATGAAATAGAGGATTGAGTGCGGGCAGTGCGTGCTTATCCTTCAAAGCTGGTATATTGAATACATTCTGATTTATATAAATTTCGTACTTTTTAAGAAAAGAAATGTATACCATTTCAAGTCATGGTTGATTTACTACCATCTTGGTTTCAATTAAATTAACTCGATGAGAAATTAAGGAAGTTAACACAAAAAAATCTGTTTTAAAAGTAGATAATTTCTCAATTCTTTTTTCTGTTTTAAATCACAATGAAACTTTAAAAGAATGCTCTCTTTTTCACTCACAATTTCTTTTAAAACATTTACTTTTTGTATTAGCTGTCTACCAAGCGATCTTTATTTGCAACCTAAATAGTTTTTATCTACAGTTGAAGTATTTAGATTGCTATATCTAATCATCTAAAAGCACATCTAATACTTTTCAAGTTTGAAAGTATTAGATGTGGCCTCATGCTTAAAATTCGATTTGACAATTGTAGATCTGTTAATTATTTTTCAGATGTTCTAGTCTAAAAAACAATCTACTCATTTATACTTCGCGTAAAATTTACAAAATGGAATATATTTAAATAAATTTAGTATTCATATATTTTTTTTTTACAATAAAATTATTTGATATTAGTATAATGAAAAGAAATTTTATCATTTGAATTATAAATCTGTTGAAATATTTCTTGGACTCAATACAAATTATATATTTGAAAAATTATTCAAAACCACATTTCAAGCACAGAATTCAGAGATTAATTTCATAGACCAAACCGTTAAATAAAATAAAGTAAATAGGTGTACAATAAAACACTTTATTTTAGAACCACAATAGCAAGAAAAACAAAAATATAACGTAAATAATAACAGTTATCCAAAAAACCTAGTGCAAACATTTAATTTCAATGTAACTAATAATTTCGATCATTTAAAATTTCAAATATATATATAATATAAATGTATATATATATACATATATATTAATTATATACAAATTAGAATGCAACACTTTACAGTCACACAATAGTGACACTGTCAGTAATTTTGTATTTTCAGCTATCAAATACGCAATTCTTGCATGAAAGTGATAAGTAAAATGATAGAGGAAATATAGATTTTTTTAAAAAAACGAGCTCCACTAAAACAAATCTAAAACATAACAACAAAATCACGCGAGACAGGCAGACCGTCCTACATTATTTTAAATCACATTCTTATTTTGCATAGACGATATTTTGTTTTGTACATAGCTATATAAATTTCTGAGATGTTCTATAACTACAGAAGTAATTTGAATGCACTTCCAAACTAGTACATGTTGTATGCAGTGCACAGTATTTAAACCTAGCCTAGGAATACATGACAATTATGCGTAACATGCAAAAGCACCAGGTTTTATTTAACTTGAGAAATTAGTATATAATGTAAAATCTATTGAATCAAGCCAATAATTTACTAAGTCCACATAGAAGGACTCTGCTATATTACTTTTTACAAATACCATTTTTATGGAATTTACACAGATCTAATAATCAATATTTTCAATATAGAAAAATTGCAATTGCTGTGTAATTTAATAAATGGGGTTACATTTATTGTAGGAAATCATACAATGGTGCATGTCATATCCAGATATGATTATTTTCAATTATCATTTAAAAAGTTACTTATTTTATTAAAAATAGAAATATAATTAATTGTACAGCCCCAAATAATTTTACAATTACCAAAATATATAACATATTCTATAAAGCTAAATATTTCACACTATGTATATGTACAAAAGTGAGTTTTAAAAATTATATACACTCTGCTCACTGCAAAAGTAATCAAAACCAAATATGTCATTATGCAACAAATTAATGAAAACTTAGATTAGTAGTAGTCAACAACATGTCAAATAAATTTCTATTATATTTTATATTATGTTTGTAATCCAAAATTTGGGCACTGAAATCAAATACAACAGTCACAATAAATACCAAGAATTTCAAAAAATTATCTGTTTTTGCATCTTTATTTGAGGGGTGAGATAGCTTTGTCAAGTAATAGAGATAAAGTGCAATAAACTGCACATTTTTTTACTTCTTCAGTGCACTGTTAAAACAAAACAAACAATTTAGTCAATCAGAGAAATCATTTTGTACATATAGGGTATTTAGAATTAACAAAACCTGCACCATTAGCTGGTCATAAAGTAGTAAGAAACCCATAAAATTATATAAGCAAATTCCAAAACAGTACAAACAATCAATTCAGTAAATTTAAATATTCAGGGAAAGCAATCCAAGGATTATTCATTGGAATTTTATAATTATAAATATAAGTTAAACATGAATACTTATGCTAATATTAATTACAGATTTATTGCTCATCAATTTTTTACAATTAAGTTGCATTCACTGGAGTAACAGTTCCTTCATTTTTTGCTATGAAATTCTATAACTACCTAAAATATATATTGTAGAGATGTAGCGCACCACATCTCTAGCTAATGGTGTTTGTTTTAGCTATTTTAAATATATTTGGTACACGGATAGATCAAATATGATGTCTCTGATTGGTAAGACAAATTTGATTAAGACCAGTTTTTCAATTAAAGTTTCGTTAAGCAAGTGCCTCTATCTCCTCTTGTAGAGTTGGAGATTGTTCTGAGGTATTTAAAGTTTTAGGTGGAGATCCACTATAAGGCATCGCTTTGAGCTTCCGAGCTTCTCTTCTCTCCTTCTTCTGTTGCATAACTAACCGGAGTTGCTCCAGTTTGCCTTTAGTTTTAGAATTTTCAAGTTCTAGAATTTTGGCACTGTTGCACTTGTTACATATCTCCTGTTTCTCCTTGCAGTGTATGCAGTCAGGTGAGAGGCGAGTACTGCAGAGGCAATGGTTCTTATCTATACATACACAGCCAATTTTTGGTGCAGTCGTTGAAGTTGATGGATGGCCATTACATTGTCCATAGCTACACAAGTTGCTACTGCAATTTGTACATTTATCATTGTCTGTGGTAACGGCTTTTGCACATGTGTGCTTTGTTTCATTCTGGGACAAAGTTATAGGCGGATGTGCACAGAGTAGATCATTTAGAATGTGAATGATGGTAGATATATCTCTTTTGGGTCGACCAAACCTGTCCTGAAGAGCTGGGTTCAGAGTACCAGAGAATGTGCCAGAGTAGATTCCCTTGCCATGATGTTTCATAGATTCAATCACAGCACCTGGGCCGATTTTTGCACGCACCTTTTCTTCAGTACTTTTGAAATCTATCTTGTTGGTTAACACTTCTTTAGACAGTTTTTTCAAAGTTTGAGTCAAATTCTTCGAGGCCTCTATTAGTGTTTTAGTATCCGGTGGGTTCGGTTTTGTATCTGACAGTTTTGGTATTGTCTCAGCTTTCGATGTGGACGGTTGAGGTTCATCATGACTGTTGCTCGGTTGAAGAATAAGCTTTCTAGGGCTTGTTATGTATGAATTAGAATGAGAACTTGACGATTGTGAATTATCCTGCCTGTTTTGCATTCTTTTCTTGTGTTTATTAACTATTGACTGCATGAATGCTCTTTGTTTACTTTGACCTACTGGATGTTTAAATTTTGAAGTTTTGTGAAGGAGACAATGAAATCTTTTCGTTTTTAAGGGTTCTGTTATCGTCTGAAATGAAGGTAAAGTTTTTGATGCTCCATCAGTGTCCGATCCATGACTGGTTGTTACCAAATTAGATATCTCCCTGTCCATAAGATTATCTTTCTCTTCTAACAATCCTTTGTCCACAGCGTTATTAAACAAATTCTCCATTGGATACTCATCTATAGTGCTTTCTGTTAAGAATGAATTCAGTTCTGTGGTTGTATCACTATCATCGCTCAATGGACTATCGGGAGTTAAAAGAGATGTAGAAATCTCACTCGATTTATCAGTAGATGAAGTTTTATCTAAACAAGAAGTGCTTGCCTCATTGACGTCCATTCTATCATTATTTATGTCTGATGCCAACATGTCTATTAAGCTTGTTTTCATAGTATCTGCAAAGGCAGCATTAGGTTTCACGCTAATATGTTTCTTGTTCTCTGAAGCACTAGCATGTAATGGACTAGATACTAGATTTGAAAGTGATTTAATAGGAGATTGTTCTACCTCTGTTGATGCAACAGGTAATTTGGAAAATGATTCTTCCGTGTAATCCATAACATTATTTTTTTCTGTATCAATTTTGGTATTGTCCTTCGCAATCGATTTAAAAAAGTTAAATGCTTTTTGTAACTTTTGTAAGTCTTTTTTCTGTAGAGTTGGAGAGCTTTCATTGGTTTTTGTTGATTCACTGGCATTTCTCTCCACATTATTGTCAAGTAAAATATCTGATGCAATTGTTTTTGATTTCTCAGGTGTTCTTTGAATGCCGAGATCACTGTCTCCTCTGGAAGGTACACTTACACCAGGTGAGAGTCTGGTATTTCTGGAAACACCTGATGCCTTTGAAGAACGACTGCTGGAATTTGGAGAATTCACAGTGGAAAGTTGTAGCTGAATCAACATCATATGATCTCCAAGCCTCATTGTGAGATTTAAAGGTGATTTCCCACTAAGAAAATCATTCACCTGTGTATCATTCAGAGACTCCAAAGCTTGCATCACTGAATTCTCAGATCTTTGGCTCTGTAAACAATACATTTAACTTTGTTTACTTCAATAAGCTGGTAATTAAACGCGCCTAGATTTCTTTTCGTGAAGGCAGATAAGAAAAAAAAAGTCAGTGAAATCTGTATCGAGTGTCAAATTGCGAAATATGTCGGCGTTGGGGCGCCGTGTGCGAATGTCGCGTGACTCACCAAAAGGCCTGTCTCAACGCTGGGAAGTAGGATGACACGCGCCCCGTCCTGTAGGCCATTCTCTTCCAGAGTTCCCTCAGTCAGCACCCTGGAACGCCAAACCGAAATTCAATACACGATCAAAGGACGCGATGCGTCATCGAAACGACGCAACATTTCCGTGATCGGTTTGACAATAGATCGCTCTTCGCACCCCTTACCTTTCGCGATGTAATAAACATATCCGATCTTTGGACACCTTCAGATTCTTCGACACTAATTTTTTTAGATGGCTGACTGAATGCTTCTGGTTTAATGTGACAGTAAAGCTCATACCAGTGGTCGTCTGTACATTCAATGTTATAGTTTCTGCGTCTGCTTCGCCACACCCGAACAATTCCTCCGAATCTGGTCCACGTTCCATGATCTCCACATAAAGTACACTAAATTTTCACAGAAACACTATCACTGATAACAAATTAGAAAACTATAGATTTATACTAGTATTGAATAAAAATAACAGGGTCAAACACTCCTTCACGCAAGTTGATTTGATGTGGCCGTCGATCGGTGTGACCAGTCCCGACCAATCAGCATTGCATGAAATCCCGTTAATTTTTTTACGACCAGCTGATGCTTGTCCTACGTTCCGTACCATAATCTATTCGCGCATAGAAAAAAATATAAATATTTATAATGATGCTCAAAACAATTTATCTTCATAAAGTTCACTTAGCTTAAAAAATATGAACAGGCCGTTTTTATTAGTAAAATTTATTATATAATTCAATTGTACTTTTATTGAACAGTTTTGTCTATAAATGTATGTGTATAGGATTTCAAATGCGTTAAAGGCTAAAGAGCGTTTTTCATACATTATTAAAAACATGCTATACAAATCTCGAACTAGTAAAATTATAAAAGGGATGAATTACGGTGTAGAAAATCAGAACAGATGAAGTTATTGATACGAAAATTTTAAAATAGAAATCGTTGAAGCTATTGTTATTATTACTCATACGTACTATTATCTAAATAAAACTACTACTAAATAAATCTATTTGTACATACAATTTGTTTGAAAAATTTGTGAGAAATATTCATTTCATGTCTTATCGATTCAACCTCATTATTAAAAAAAATGTTTGTGTGTCTGTCTATGTATATGTCCTTTTATAACTTAAGTCGGTTTGACCGATTTTGATAAAATTTAATAAGCAGTATATAATTTAATTATCTATCTCTGTTAATATATAAAAGTGTAATATATTTGGTAAAATTTTATCATTAATATGTATTCTTCGATGCTCCCAATCTTTATTTATTGTTTTAAAACTTTTGCTCTGACTTTTTGTATATTCTCTTGTAATTAAAGAATGATTTATGCGAACTTAATAAAATTTAGAATACAGTAAGAACATGCAATTGCGCTATATATTTATATACTACAGTCTATATTGTCATGTCGATAAAGTGTGTGTTTAGAATAATCTCTGAGAAGGCTCAATGGATTGTGATTAAATTTGTATCTATGAGTATGTATTTTATTTGTTTTCTTTGTCTGTTTAAACATTTCAAAAGATTACTATGAAAGTGATTTGAAGTATACGCGAAAGAAAAAGAAGGATTCTGAAAAAACAAAACATTATAAACTTTTTGTCAGACTTTGTCTTTATATTTTTACTACTGAAATCTACAGATACTGAAAATTTCTTCACCAATTAGTAGCTCATTGAGTAAAATGTACTTTTCTCCCATTTTAATTAACATTTCTCGTTGACATCGTAATTGTGCTACTACAGATTATAATTTTTTTTCACTCATTGAATGCTACTCTATCTCAGATTATCTACCATAGTATCAAGTATATTTA
The DNA here is from genome assembly GCA_005406025.1 of Eumeta japonica. Lineage (NCBI taxonomy): Eukaryota > Metazoa > Arthropoda > Insecta > Lepidoptera > Psychidae > Eumeta > Eumeta japonica. The sequence continues at coordinate 788,362 of BGZK01000040.1, forward strand.
AGAGAATCTACTGTGTCTACTGTAAAAGACTACTCGGGGAAAGTGGACAGGCCACATTTTTGTTACTAGCATTCGTTGTGGCTTCGTCCAAATCGGAATTATGATCGACAACGAAATCAAAATTGCATGCGGGCCGGGTAATATAGTCGAGACCGAAATCGATGTCAAAAATCGAGTGTGCGAACAAAATTAGAATCAAGTGCGTGACTGGAATCGGAAAGATGAGCAGTACAGAGGTCGGGAAAGAAAACGCGACACCGATCCGAATCTTGACTGAGACTCTGAGCGGTCGATATATGTACTAGTATATAAGATGTAAGAATTCTGTCGCAGTTGGGGACAAAAGCTAATATATGTAGCGCTATTAGCAATGTACAAGTATAATAGAGTATTGTCATTAGATGAACGCTTGCCGACCATCAATTGTTGCGATGTCCTCTGCGGGGTTATCAGTTCTGCGAGCGACGTGACCTGTTCATTACCATTCCAATTTACCTACGGAGATTGTGAACTACGATGATTACGTATTAGGTCTTTGGCTGATCTTATCTCTCAGAAAATGTATCCATACGTACGTACCTAATCACTCAAACCGCGTATTGCCTCTAAATTTCTTAGATCCTAAAATACGCTATACTTAAAGATACTGTTTTTTCTCAAATTATGCTCAGCTGAATTGGGATTCTTATTAAGCTTCTCCACTGAAGTTGAACTTGACCTAATCGGGCGCCCTGTGTCAAATATAGGTATTTGATGAGTACTTTAATTGTAAATTTCTCAATTAGCGAAATAGGTGCATGTAACATGCAAATTTTAAAGTTAACTTATGTCCACGTAGATACTTTTTAGGTGTACTTGTTGAGAAAATGAACCAAAGTCCTTAAGTATATCCCCATGTATTTAACAAATCTGTCGGGAAGCTAAACATGATTTTTTTAAACAAATTAATAAATGGGAAAAAGAGTTAGTGGTTATCAATATATAAATTACTGTTTTTAGAGAATTATCTCTGAAACTGGTGAAAAACAAGGAAAAACATTATGAACATACCATAACCACCAATTTATTTCAGCACCGACACAAAACAATAAACATTAATACATAACAGCTATCACAGTGTCCATTTTAAAAAACTGAATTTAATACAAATAAAAAAAAATGTGAATAACCTTTTATTTATCATTGTTTACATTCGCAATGAAGTTTACAAAATACTAATACATTATAATATAGATTGTAACAAACTGTACAGTTAGAATATATAAACACAAAAGATGAAACTTGCAAATTGACTTTTTGAATGAATAAAATATGTACAGGTTTTATTAACTCAAAACAAAAATATTCAAACATTTCATAAACTCATCCCAAAAAATGACATTTTACTTAAATTTCAGATTTTTTTCTAATGATGAAATAAATAATTAGGTATAGTACAACGCACGAACCTCGTCGTCAGTCACGAAAGCGTCGCAATAGCGCAAAATATGAACGCGAGGGATAAGGGTTTGGGAATGTTGTAGTTATGTATTACATAATTCACAGCAGTAGGGTTTCGTTCCTTGTACATTATTTTACATTGTATGTTGTACATTATGTTACACTATGGTACGTAGAAGAAATACTATCTTTTTTCAGAGTATTGACATCATTAATATTTTGTGACAAAATACTACGAACGAGTGTTAAATTTGGTGTAAACAGGATTCCTAACATTTCAACGAACACGATTGACAAATGTTAAATTTTGTACATTGATAATAAAAATATGTAGTTCCCAAATACAGATTAGGCATAAAAATGAAACAGTTTTGACAATGATGACTGTTATTTTATTTCCTTTTTTTGTAATTCTGTCTTACCCAGAATAAAAAAAAGAAAAAACCATAGCCTCTCATCCACTATGCTCTCATGTAATATTTGAATGGCTCAAAAACTAACATAAAAAAGTTTAAAAACCCTTTATATTATAAATTTCAATAATTAGAACCCAATATCTAAAGAATAAATAAAAGGTCCTTATTGTAAAACTTTGATGCATATTTTTATATTTGTTTCTCTGTCGTGGCTGTTTAATTTAGCAATTACTATTGCTAGCATTTGGCACAATTGTAGTAGCAAATTTTCTACATTTGCTCTCAGTAATTAATATTTCGATTCTTTTAAAAGTAAAATAAGTTCATATGTTTTTATATATCATTGATACTGTTTGAAAAGATATGCTTTAAAAACAAAACATTTTGTTTAAGATTTTTAAGTTTTACTTTTGGACAAGAATCGGAAATTTCGATTAATGTCCAAGAGTCTATTAAAATCTTTATATCAAAAATTTAGTTGTCTTTAAAAGAAAAAATAATTCATAATAAACAGTACAATTCAGTCACTTCACAAACATCCCCATTAGGCGCCCGCGCCGTCTTTTTAATGTGCCTTCATAAACTAAAAGAACCACATAAGAACATGTAGAAATGTACATCAGAAAAATAAAGAAATTAAATTCTAGACATTCATAGTTCAAGAAAGCAAGGAAATTTGTTAATTATTTGGTCCTCCATTTGTAATAATACACCAGAAGATTCTTGCATCGACTTTTTTTTTCGCAGGATACATATCTTCAAATAAAACTAATTATAGCAATGAACGCCTGTTGTATTATCTGCCAGGTGATAAATCCAACTGCAGTCTCATGAATGCAGTTGGATTTTAACAACAATATTATCTTTAATCTTTCTTTAAAACATAAAATAGTATATTATACTACTGCTAGGAAGAAATCACAAATGTCCGCAAGTACGTCGCTAAGTGTTATCGCGATTTGTTTGTTGCCTTTGTAATGTTTCGCTACAAGTTTGACAAATGACAGATGTCGCTAAGCGTCGCACCTATTATGTCATAGTTAACAAGGTGGCATTTTTGGTATTAAATTGTTTCACATGTGGCTACATTATTTACATCATGGCTGCAACATTTTTTTTGTAACATATGTTATCTTATAAAATTTGTGATGAATTAAATTCTACAACAATTTCCAAATCTACATTACAATTTAATAATAGAAAACAGAAACCATAGTTATGGTTTAAATATAGATACTCATTGAATTCACATTGCCTTTGAAGATCAACAACATTGAAACATCACATTAATTATACAATGTTTAGGTTGTTGTGATAGGTAATTATTGTGTGATATATGTTATACCCTTCCTGACTAACATCACTGACAATAAAATTAAGAAAAAACATTATATATAAGAGTAGTGGCAAAATTGCATGACAAAAATATTAAACAAGGTATTTCATTAAAATTACTTGTTTCAGAAATGAATAGATTTATATGAATTTTACATATTTTAACAGAAATCGAATTAATCATTTGTATACATTTTTTTAAACTGAATAATACACACTTAATAAGTCAAAATCAAAGTATAATGCCCTACTTACGTAAAATGGTGCTTTTTTTTCAATATCTTATACTGTGTCTGTAAAATACCAAATACATATGGTAAAGTATTTTCTTAATAAAACTATTTACAATTTGAATATACAAATTATAATACTGTCACTTAACCATAGAAATATTATAAGTATAGAGTCACAATTAGAACCTTGTATTTCTCAATAACTTAAGTGTTCTTCTGTTGTTTGACTTATCAATACTTGTCAATGAATGTAATGTGCGCTACGACACAAAAATTATCAATAGGTTGTGAAATCATGCAGGTTATAAAAAAAGGCATTAAGTATTATTTTTCATAGTAAATTATATACATTTATGTTGGTTTACATGAATACATAACAAAATTAGATTATTTCTCAATTTTTATAACTTTATCAATCAATGTTGATAGTAATAAATAAACCCAAATGATTTAAACATGGAAGGAAAGTAAAAATCATCAACTTGTTACAAAATGAAATTTATTCAAATATTTGCATTGAAAAATAAATGTGAAACAAAATGGCAATTTTATACAAAATTAACATTGAATAGTGGAAGTTTAGTGTTCTAAACTGTATTTGATATTTTACTATGATTAATAAGACTGTTCTGTGAAAAGTTCAATATAGATTTACTACAAAATCAGGTTAAAGTACATTTTAGATACAAAAATAAGCATACATTCATTAATTTGTTAATCCATTAATCAATTAAATTCATTATTATAGGGTATTCTGATTTTTAAGATAATAACACAAACAAATTAGCTTGCCTGTTTTGCTTGGACGTGTCATCTTTCATAATATCAAGAGGGAATGATACAAATATGAATTTAAATGCCATTTTGCATACTTTCAGGGGTGTTTATTTTAATGGTGTTTGTTGTTCCATTATTTAAACAGATCGCGTTAGAGGACGCATCTCTATACTTAACTATATTAACCTCAATGCTTTTAGGTGTAACAATTTCTAAATTATATTTTACTTCTTGTGATAATTATATAACAATTTTACTGAAAAACTTAGGTTTAAAGGTAATCATGATAAATAGTGTACCTTTAATTAAAATTTACATATCACACTGTTTGCTGACATTCCACAGAATGCAAATTTATTATAACATAAAATAAAAAACAATGTGACTGTTTAATTTTGACTGACCAGTAAGTTCAATTAGTCAATTAAATTTTCTAATAAAATATGCTTTTCATTTAATATTGGAAGTATTATAAGCACATTATGTCTTGTTTTTAATTATTTTTAAATTCATGATTGAACAAAGATGATGAAAACTGGAATTATCATATTACATCAAGTTATAACATATTGCCCATAAAAATGAACATGGTATAGGAGCTAATGCTTAGTTCAGTATAATAACATTTGAAACCCATTACCATAGCAAAACTTCAGATAATATAATAAAAGCAAAAATAAGTAGTAAATATTTAATGAGTATTTGCTCTAATTAATTTAATTTTATTAAATATATAGAGCTTATGTGTGACAGTAAAAACATCAATTAGACAAACTAAAGAATGTTCATTTTAAGGCAGTATATTACGCTCACAGTAAAGTATTCCCACCCGCAGACTGTTGACATAAACGCGGGTGGGAATGCCCTATTTTCTTGTATGGTGAGTACATATTATTTTTCACACCAGCATGGAAAGTTCTCGATGTCGGGGAGAAATGCTATATTTTCTACAGACTAACACTGGGGTGAAATGTTCACTACTCCTCCCCGACATCATTCCCTCTAGCAGAATATCATCATAATCACATAGCCAAGAAGGCGGAGAGCGAACTTTCTATACCGAAATGAGCCAGAAGCGAATGTAGCATTTTTCTGCTTGTTATTGGGAACTGAAAGTGAATTTTTGATCAAGATGTGGTAAAAATATATTCAAAGGATGTCTAGCGCTTCCTGAGACCTTCTTAAAAACTAAAACGTGACTTAAAAATACTTTAAAATGGTTATCTATGATATCCATCCATACTAGCATGTTTTTTAACACTTGTTTTAACTGTTTTTGAAACGTGCTTTTAAACAAGTGCAGACTAAGAAAAATTTATGACTAATAGCTATTTTGGATAGGTAATTTGGTTCAAAATGTACTTTAAATATGTAAAGGAAAAAGCTACATAAGGTTGGTTTCTACAAATTAATTGGTTTAATAATCTTTTCAACTAAAAAATTTCACAGTGGTTTTTATAAAATAACTGGTCATATAAAAAATTAATGTTGGTAATTATAACAATATTACAAACACCTTAATTGGTCATAACTTCTATTTGGTTCAAATATTTTGAAAAATTTCAACATAGTCAACAAATTACATTATTTATTTGTGTACCATTTTCCTAACAACCCTACCCATTATTATCACCTAACAAAGTTGGATGTTTTTTTTTTCATAAAAACGTACTAAAATAAAGTGATCATGAACCAAATTCTTGTGTGTCACTGTCTATCTCATGGAAGAGATACCCGCCACGTCCGTCCATTTGCAAGTAGTGGTCGTGATGTTTCCACAGCGACTTACGATGAGAGACAGTGAACAGAGATATGCCAGTCTGAAAAAAACGAAGTAGAATAATATAAATGAATTGAAGTAGCAATTTATATTACTGTATTACCTATTGTTCTGTATAATCATTTACACACTAACATTTATACAATCATAAGTTATGTATGAATTTGTAAACTTTTAATTAAATAAAAATTATGTTGCGTCACCCTATGAAAGAGAACCATGGGGTGTAAAGACCAATATTAATATTACTGGTTCTTACACAAAAAGCAATGTCAATTTTTTAATGATTAGAGTGCATTTACAAACAAGACAATATTTAGAAAATGGGAATATATAGGAACTTAGTAACATTTGAGAAATATGAGTTCTATGAACTTATTTTGAATGTATGTTTTTTTCAGTTATATGTTTCAGTTTCACAATTATATGTTGCTCTTCTCAGAGTTCAAGATTTCAGAAATTTAACTATTTCAATTACAGAGAATAAAAAACAAATTCTAACAGATGATTTTATATATACTATTTAAAATATTGTTACTAAAGAAGTTTTGTAATAAAGGGTGAATAAAATTAATAATCACTGTAATATATATACATAGAAGGTAAATGATGGGCACCTTTGACTCTTTATATCATTTGTAAAGTTTACATAATTTTACAATTCCCAGTGACTGTTTTTATAACTCCAATAATTACCCATATCTCTAGGAATAATGTTAGCATACTTTGTTTTTCTCGAAAACGTTGTCTTAGAAGTATCATGTAAAATATATCAAGTATAAACATGTAAAAGTCTGGAAAGTATAATATCAATATGAAGTTAACATACTGACCTCTCTACAATACTGGTACATAGAGCCCTCGACATCGACGGACACGGCGCTGGTGCATTCGTCCAGTATGGCGAACTGGGGCGTGTGGTAGAACAAGCGCGCCATCTATCCAACGAAAGTTCCTTTGTTTAAATCTTTCAAATTCTTATTATAATCTAATGCAACTCGATATATTTTAGTACATGGCGATTTCGATTTAATTATTGCCATAGGAAAATATTTAAAAATATTAGGACGACTTAAAAGTTTCAGTAGGTAATTTCGTAGAATATTTTAATGGATAGGTTAAACATAGAACTTTTAAAAATTGTGGCGACGTTGCGAATTTGAGTCTTCATGGCTTCTTAACATCCGGTCATAAAACAGTATCTTGTAAAGCCAAAGTTGTATACTATATACCTAGAGACATAGGATATATGCAGCATATATTATGAACGTTTATAAGACGCACATAACCTATGCTTTATACCCAAAAATCAGTGAAAGATAATGAAGACAATAAATTATATATCAGCTATAAAAATGTAAGCAATTATCAATATAGAATACATTAACAGAATTATTGATGCTAAGATATTAATATAATTATATTTGTCAGAGAAAAGATCCTGTGTCATTCATTAAATACAATCCTTAATTGAACAATCATTTATCATGTCCTAAAAATAACCAAGATATTTTTAATATTTGAATATGTATTTTGAAGGTAGTTACCGCTATCCGTTGCTTTTCACCTCCTGACAGTACATCCATCCAGTCTTCTACAGCGTCGTAACCACCTTCGCGGACCACCAAATAGGACAGCTGGACCAGTTCTAGGTACTGATCCAGTTGAGTATCCGTCCGGCCGCGTCGTGCCATCTCTTCGCGAGTGTGAGGGTAAATAATCTGTTATAGCAGAAATGGATACCGTTATAGACATAAGAATTTTACTATGTTTGAGCCAATTAATATAATAATTCTTATAATAATATAAATGTGAATTTATATTTTTTGGATCTTTGTTCTTCAAACACACCCGACTGGCTAGATGAATTGTAATTAAATTTTGCAGAGAGATACATTTTGTTCTGCAATTAACTTAGATAAAATCTAGCAAAAATGGCAATTGGTTATTATTACCAACAGCAATGTAAAAGGAAGTCCAAAGTCAGCATGGGAACTAGTATTGGAAATGAAAACAAAAACGTAATGGTAAAAGAGAGCAGAACCGAGATTGGACTTCACAGTAAAATCAAAATTTAAATTGAGACAAAATTGATGGAAGATGGAATTAATTTTATGTCCATTTATAAAAAAAGTGCTGCAAATATCAATCATAAAAAAATATGATTATAATTATAAGCTCTAGTGTGCTGACACATCACCCATTTTATATAAATAAATACATTGTTTTTTTTATTAAATAAACATTAAACACATTTCATTAAACAAATCTTTTGTTGACAACATTAAATTAAAATTCTATGTTTTTAACAAAATATTTCATTGTGTATTCAAAGAAATGAATGGTGCTTAATTGACTTGTAAAATATTCCTTAAATTTTAGAAGAAGCACATTTTTAAATAAGTACAAAAGTAATACAAAAGCGAAATGCTATTAAAAAACAGCATTTTGCTATTATTTTTTATATAAATTGTTCTATTTTTTATTTGGAGAGCTATTGGTGAATAAGTAAACATCCAAGGAAATGTGATTGTAAATAAAAAAAGAAATAGCAAAACAATAATTATGTTTCTGAATCCATTAATATTTCTATCCTGTACATCATATTATATTTTATATTTATCTTATGTCATTATATATTTTTGTATGACATACCTGGTCCCTGAGAGTTCCGAGTGTCATATATGGTCTTTGAGGAACATAGAATAATTTTCCTTTAGGTGGTTTTGTCAGAGTTCCACCAAATATTGGCCAAAGTTCACCAAGCATCCGGAACATCGATGATTTGCCACATCCATTTGGTCCACATACCAGAACATTCATTCCCGATCTAAGTGACAAATTTTATTTTTAATTACAAAACATAATAACAGTTATGAAATTCACACTAACTATATCATACAGGCTACAAAACTTGAGATACTGTATTAAGGAAATTTTAATTATGCATGATTTTTATATTTCTCAAAACTGCTATACCAATATATTAAGATACTTTTACAGCTTACTCACTTTAGTTTACAGTTTAATTTAACTTACTCAGTTTTTATGATATTTAAAAGATTATTGCAATTTTAATTTTATAATGTATAACAATATACAGTTTCATTGATTACTCTGTTTAATTTGAAAACCAAGGAGACATACTTGTTCTTATAGACTATTATGAGTTTACGGGTTGTGCAAGATTTTAAATGGAATATTTTAAGGATCTCCTATTCATAAGTATTATTGTCAATAACCAAACTTTCAACATTCTAATATTAATCAAAAAGAATAAAAATTTGTCATAGATATTTACATATAGCATGGATAGCAAAGAAACTCACCTAACTTCAAAAGATAGCTCTTTTATAAGAATGTCTCCATTAGGGGTTACCAGCGGCACTCTATCAAATTTAATTATTTTGTCCTGGTAGATGATGCGACCAGCACCAGGCGATAAGATCATCGGTGGTCCTATAGAAAGAAATCACACATGTAAATTGGATTACCTATTTCTTGTAATTTTAGAGCTTCACCCTTAACTATCATTTCAATAATGAAATATAGCCAATTTCCAAATAGGTAACATATTCACAGATAAACTGTCAAAGGTTATTACTCTTGCTGATGTATATTAAATTAACAGAAAAAAATAAAAATTTTAAAACATGATTTAATTAAATGGTCTAAAAATGAGAATGTAAATTTTGAAGTAAGCCGACACCTATCCTTTTATTTCATTATACAATTAGATATACTCTCGTAACTATATACGTTAAGAGGTCTTATTTCTTACTAACCATTAGCTCCATTAGCCGAAATAACTTGTGATCCCTCCACCATGGTACGCGTGTACTTCCCGCGATTCACATCCGCGAGGACTTCTCTTAGTTGTGTTACTCTTGACGTCAAGCCTGCCAACTTTGTAAGCTCGCGGCCTGACAACACTATACGACCAATAGCCTCCGCCATCTTCACTAACATACGTCCATATGTATAATAGTACTGTAACAAAGAAATTACATTATAATTGATATCTAAAGCCATTGTTTGTCAGTTCCGTCTCGGTTGGCACTAGTGACTTGCTATTCGCAAGCCTTTCATCTTTTCAGTGCATTTACCACCTTAGGATTGGAGATTTGTTAGAGAGAGATTTATATCAATAGTATAATACAAAATTTAAAAACTCCTATAGTTATGACCTGCTGATCTTTATAGATTGTTGAGCTGAAATTATGTAGATTTGTATTTTCATTTCTACCAAAAATTAAAAAATATTTTTTAATTATAGTTTAAAGTTAAGCACAAGTAAAAAATCATTACTAATACTAATGAATTATTAATAGTAGTCCAATAATAATTAAATCTCTGTATTTGTTGCAGATTTTCTTGGTTGAATGATTTGAGTCATCAAGAAAAGTTCTTTGGTCATAAAATGAAATATGGTTTTTGTGAATCTTACAATAAAGCACTTCGTTACTTTGAATTTAATTATATAATATTAAATTATACTTTTTATTCTTATAAATGAGTGAAAATTAATTCCATAATTATGCAAATATCACATTGATATCCCCAAATAATTGTTATTAAAAACAATCTTCATGCCATATAAATGGACATCTAAGCCATACTATGGAAGATTAGTATGTTCCATAGTTAAGAACTAATAATAAAAACAAAAATGAAACATACTTTTTTAAAATAGTCGTTTTTCATACCTTAAATCTATCATGTTCAGTACCCGTCGTCAATAAAGTGTGGTCAGTAACAAAGAAAGGTCTTGAAACTGCGTAAAAACCTACAGTGATCGCCACATCTGTAAATAATAAATAGAAGTAAATGTTATCTTATTAAGGCATGTTATATTTTTTGGGATCATTATAATATATATATATATATATATATATGTATATTCATTAGCTACAGTTCCGCCCGTATGGACATATTATACATTCGTTGCATATTATGCTACCTAAAAATTATAGTGAACACACATGTTTCTCTTAAAGGCCAGAGCTATATGTTGGGTCAGTCAGTATATTTCTGCAGAATCAGGGCCTCTTCGAAATAAAACTTCTGAACACTGGATGAAAGAGGTGAAGAAATGATTTATTTAGAGATGCTATAACATAGCTGACTGTTGGACTGTGATTAGTGCTGGTACAACACAAGTGCAGGATGCGTGTGCATGCATTATTATACTATTTTCTGCAATATACATTGAACCAATAAAAATAATGAGGCCCGGGTTATAATTTCGACACAAATAATAAGCTGTAAGCGAATGAGAAGACTCGTGTGAACTTCTGCATCCGAGTTCGTGTACAGATGGATGTAGGTACCGAGCTGTAGCTCATAAGCTACAGCTCGGACATTGATAATTTTTCACAGGGAATACGGCCCTGGTGAGTCGTTGTGAAGGCAGTGTCAGCCTGCCTTACGATGTAAAGTGCATCTGAAAACCACATTGGATGAATTCAGTTCGGCTCTCCAGAAGATCGGAGGAGTTCTCGATGGAGCGGAAGACCATCAGCAAAATGTTCATGCAGAGGTGCAATCTAATGCAGAATGGGGTACGATTCGCTGTCGGCGATGTTGAACATCCGTTTCGCCCAAAGACGGATGAATTCTTCGACCGTCTGCACGTGCAGGCCCCGAAGATTCATCTCGTTGTTGACGTATCAGCCTGCAGTGTCAATAATGCGTAGGAGGAGATTTTGTTATGCATCTATTTCCCGACGTTGCTTGTCGGAGCACAGCGCGTACCATGCTGGCGCAGTGTAATTCAAACGAAAGTAGATATATTGTTTGTAAATAGCAAGTTTTATGTGAGGAATTTGTTTCTGAATATTGTTTCTAATCTAATTCTAAGACCAAGAAAATGTTGGTCTTAGAATTGTGCACGCGGTCCTGCCGTGTTACTTAACCAGTCGACCTGCGCGCGCATAGAAAGTGCACAGTCTATCCAGACATCTAGTTAGTGAACGGAGCCTTTCTACCCCACGTCCTAAACCAGAAGGCGCAGCTTAGAAGGCATGGTGATTCCCGACCGGTGAGATAGCAGCAACGTCTTCCCGACGTTAATTACTACACTCCATTTATTCAGCCAGAAAGTTTTAGTAGTGTAGGATAGTAGTGTTCTTAAGCGTATGTTTTCTACGTGATGTGAATTAATAATTATTATGATTTATCATCAGAAAAGATGTAGATGCTTATTGACTGTCTGATTGGTGCAGTTGGTAGTGATCCTACTCGCTGCACTTTGGGCGTGAGTTCGATTCCCGCACGAGACAAATATTTATTTATTTCATTAAAATTTAATGTTTGTCTTGAGTCTGGGTGTTTGTATGTATTGTATGTGTATACTTACCAAAAAAAGTATATATGTATTATATCAACTATCTCGTACCCATAATAAAAACTTTGTTGCTTAGTTTGGGACCGGATGGTGCTGTGTATAATGTCCAAAGATATTATTATACTAGTTATTGCAAACTCGTGATCACTTACATTTTGCGATGATATTATCAACAAAACCCATGCTGACCCTGAAATTGAGGAAGTTTCTTAGGTGCCTTGTCAATTTATGGTAGCTGGCCAACAATGTTAGTTTTTCTCGATGGTTGCCCTGAAATAAAAAATATAAACATACAACTTGACGCAAAATGCTAGAATATTGAAAACGATAGATATATTTATAGATATGTAATTTGAAAATTTAATGCTTGAATTATTTAAGTTAAACAGTATGAATTTAAATATAACTCTATCATAAAATAAAAAGAACTAAATTCCGATTCGGAATGAACAAGAAAAAAAGCACAAAACAAGGTAGACACTTCATTGAGAGATAATGAATAATGAACAATAAAGGTATATATATGGTTTTAACTTGTGATGTATAAGACTTTTATTTAGGTACTATTCATATATTTACATTACAAAACTGAAATTACACACGGCTTCTTAATCCAGTCATTTTTACCTTTCAATAAAACATATGTATTTATTTTATACTTGTTTTTGACAGATTATCTATACATTATTTATCAAATTTTATGTATCACATTTATGAATTATGTTTTTATTTTTAATACAAATCATCATAAGACACAACTATACCTCATTTGTCCCAATATAACGAGTAGCTTAAGAGCTACATGGAAATGGATGAACATACATGCATAGCCTGCTAAAACCTCTAACTCAGGTAAAAATATATTAGAAATGATACCTTCTGCTTTTCAAATTATCACAATGTATAAATATTTGATGTGATGAATACCATATTTTAAAAAAATGCCAATATGTGAAATATATTACAAGCAACATAAGCTATAAAATGTTAATTTGATTTGTATATTTATTTACAAATCAATACATTACTGTTTTCAATTTAACTTACCTGATAAAATGCAACTTCTTCTGAGTTCGTGATTAATCTGGAATTTACATATCTAAACTCTCCATCTAATTTCTGCTCTTGCACCGTCAATTTTGCTGTAATATTAAACAGAATTAATATCATTAATTAATATGAAACATTACAGGATTAATATCATAAATTAAGATAAAATATCGATGTTCCTCATTTTTTTTTATTTTTTTTTTTATTACACTACCAATGAATAACATGGTCAGTCATATCTTTTGTTCATATGGTACAACTGACAATTGTGCATATATTTTTATTTTTATAAATCACGACCAAAATAAACATATTCTTAATAATTTTTACTACAAACATGATTTCATGATTTTATAAAAATTTTCGCATTGTACTTTTGATAATAGATCGCCGTAATAGTAGTTTGTAAAATTTTTTGTCATTCACATTTTGAATTGATGTTTTTGTAAAGTTTCATTTGAAACCTCAATATGATTGTTGATTACAAAAAAAAATATATCCAAGTTCATTGGTCAGAACTAAACTATTAAAATAGATATTTAAAATTTTATGGATATGATGGGACTACTATTCTAATATTGAAGAAGGAATATTAACTTTCTTAGTGATATAGTATGAAAGAAAATTAGATGTGGAAATGATCCATTACCAATTTTTGTGAAAATCATTTTATATAAAAAAAATAAAATGATTGCAGAAATATATTAACAGACTGCTATTAATCTTTATAATAATATAATTACAGCATTATCAGCAATTATTTAAACTGTAATTAGATACACTTAACAATTATGGTTGATTAACAAAGATTTTCAGGTGGTTATTGTATGCTATAATGTTTTTTTCTTATTAATCTATATAACATGCACATAAAAAAACCTTTAGCTTTTTATAATTGTTTTAAATAATATTTATGTTCAAGATTATTTTTTGACTTACCCATGGGACGCCGTAAATAGGTCAAGAAAACACCGGATATTAATAAGTATGCCATTATGATACCAGGGGTCTGGAAGTTAAACAATATTTTTATAAATAATAATTATAATAAAAATAATAGTGTTAGTAATATTCATTTCGGAAGAAACTATTTAAACACATATTATATTATCACTTAGATAAAAGAAAAATGTGTAGTCATTAAGTCTTTTTCCATTTAGAACAGTTTTTCGACTCGTCACTGGTGTAATCTATATGAATTAATGCAAATGTATGCAGTACTTACCGAAGGTCCTAAGTTCACGGTGAGTCTGTATAAATATATGCTGATATCGAGCAATGGCTTGCTTATGTTACTATACAAATCGACAATGGTTTCACAGAATTTGTCAACATCATTGGTCAGTAGTTGGTCAGCATTCGATATCCGATTGTCCAAATTTGCTATTTGATAATATGTGAAGCCCCTGAAATCAGAAAAATATATCACTATATATAAAACAATGATTATTCTATTTAATATGATATTGTTCAATGACCGAGGGGATGACATTGGAATTTTCCAATTTTCTCCATATTCTTTGCAAATACATAATATTTGTAATTTGACAAATATGCATATTACTTGGACGATGTCGAATACACTCACAAAAACTTGTTTTTGTCAAGAAAAAAGTCGAGATAGCTTTTATTGAAAATATAAAAAAGAAATTGAGTAATATATATTTTTTTGTTTATACAGAAATTGAATTAAAAGTGTTTCCACGAGGTAAAATTAAAATGGAATTTCAAAAAAAATCTAAATCTGAAATGTCTATTGTGTGCTATCAAAATCTTACCTTGATGAGAGTCTGAAATATTTCAAATCGAAAACTTTTTTCTTGTAATAGAGATTACAAAAATGATATACCAAAATGATAACTGATGATGTGTAAAGATGAAAAATGTGTGATGTGATGAACAAACTGATGAGCTTTTTTAATCCTCAATACTTAAAATTTTATAATATTTTTAATTCGATTTTCCCAAATAAATATAACAATTTCTCATGAATTTAGATAACATAGATACATAAGTGTAGAAAAAATATATGAATAGTAATAAAAATATTTTTAAGTTAATTAAATTATATTCTACTACTAAGTTCATATAAAAAAAAAATTTAGTACATTTATTTCCTGACTCAGAGTAGGTCAGCACATAATTTACCTGTTTCTAAGAGAGTAGCTTTACTTATTAAATATTTTTATAAGATTATTATTATATTTGTGACGAAACTTTTACACTGATTATGAAGGATAATAAGTTACTTGTATCTGGAAACCATCAGATGATTAAATTTCATAAATAATGTATCTCAATGTAATTAAATAAAATAAAAAGGTGGTTGCATTTTTAACTGCATATGAAATTATAACGGATTCATTCCGTAATCAATGAATTGGCTGTAGTATCCATGATATAATTTAATTTCATTATTCCATTAATCGTCTAGATTTCGAGCCTTGACCATATTTTTTAGACTAATTTTGTGCAGAGTATAAAAAATGAACTAGATAGTCTATTGTTAGTTAATATTACTTTTGACATGACGACCTTGAATTACTTTACGCTCTCAAAACACTGGGTTGTTAAATTTATTTTTAAATGCATTTTCGGCAAAGAGCAAAAGTGCTAGAAATATTTTACATACACGTACCCCAACTCACACTGGGCCAAAGTAAAAAGCGAAACTTAAGGTCAAAGTCATCACTATGAAGTAAAAAAATTGTAGGTAACATTGTATGTTGGAAAATGTATCGGTTAATAATTTCTTAATAAACATTGATTTTCGTTAATATGTATTTGTTGTTTTTAATAAACACATAACATTATATACTACATATGCACAAAACCTGTTTTTCTTCATACATTCGATTATCCGGATTTTTGATTATCCAAATGCCTAATGACAATAATTAGTCTGGTTAATCGAGTACATACCTGCACAGTATGAACACTTTTTTAGCAAGACCTCTTTAAACAATTTTTTTGGGATAAATGTGCCACAAACAGATTTTTTTTTAATCAATTGCTTTAGTATCATATGTTGGTTTTGTTCAGTTGTTCACGATTAGTAAAAAAATACAAGTGTTATTTATTGCACTGCAGCTAGGTATCTCTATATTACATACTATGCAATAGTATATATTTACATATCATTTTATTATTATAGTGGTTATTCAGGAGTCGAAATTTGATCATACTTCATCAAATCTTCAAGTTCAAATATTGAGGTTTCTTTGTCAAATAGTAGGTAGTAAAAATAAAAAAATCGGTTGATAAATAGAGGATACAAGACTATTGAACTGCTTCATCCTCGTCCTCTTATTTGTAGACTGGAGTGTTGATATCGTTGGGACAACCTGTTACTTTAGGTTTTAAGTTTTGCATTAACCAATAGAGAGGATTTTAGAAGTTATTGGGTATTCTTGTTTTACAATAATTAAAGCTATACGAGTTGTTGAGATTTACTTTTTTAAAAAATTAGAGCTCCTTAGGATATCATCATCTGTACAATTGTGAATTTTATTTCAATGTATTAATAAATCCACTTTCGAACAGACCTACGTGGTGATATTGTTGGACGGTATATTGAAATTATAGTACACTGACGGTACCATGTTTCAAAAAACTAAGTCACAGATGTTCGCGTGCGTTGCGTAGATTTATCGAAACGAATGTATAGTTATGGTAATATTATTAATCTTAGTAGTTCGGTAATCAGAGTATCTATAAAAACTATATTGTCTGTACATATATAAATAATATAAATTGACGTAATTACAATAAAATAAATAAGTTGTGTCGTGCATTAAACGTAGAATAATATTTATTAAAATTGTAGTATTTACTTCCATGAAACTCGTGCCGCTGCGATGCAAACGGCCCCGGACGCGAACGCATGAGCAGTGATCAGTTTTCTCGATCCTAATCCCATTTAAATACCGAATTCTAGCGTTCTCTCTTCTCCTTCTCTTCCTTCTCCCATACTGATTTAGATTTTAAATAAACACTATATAACTATATATATATATATGTGTGTGTGTGTGTGTGTGTGTGTGTGTGTGTGTGTGTGTGTGTGTGTGTGTGTGTATATATATATATATATATATATATATATATATATATGTCTATTTTCCCTCATTACCGGCGAAGTTAATCTTGAAAATGATATTTCAATTATTTATTTTGTTTAATATAAATTTCAATATCGTAATAATAATATTGGATTGTTTGGATGTTTCTTATTCAATGATACTACAACGATCGAACTAATTTCAATGGATTTTAAGAGCCGCCGCATTGTAGGCAACTGGCTGAATTATTTGACGCTTATTCTAAAGTACTCGAAGAACTTATCCAATTATAAATTAAATTCTTCAAAAAGCAGTTTGTGTCGTCCACGTTCATTGCCATTAGCTAGAGTGGGACGGATCCAGTAACGATGTTTAATCGGGAGATTTTGAATTCGGTGAGGTTTTCACCTTCTTAAAACAACGCGATCGAGGGTGTTTTTATTCTTTACACAAACGTGTCTGATCCCCGTCGAAAAATGAGGAAAACTGATCAAAAATGTGTATACGTCCACACCAATAGTGACCACGACCGGTAACTGCGTCGAGTCATTGCGGCTGCTGCCTGCTTTTAGAGGTCATTATCAGTGGTCAAGTGTGCAGAGGTCGTAAGGAAAAACTCAATTGAATGTATTCTCATCATGACTAAACACTTAGTTCTTCGGGCATAGTAAAAAAAAAAAACATGTTCTACATACATGTGTAGTTAAACTAGTGAAATGACTGATGGAATCCGGTAGAGGCCGAACTTGAAGGCGCGCAGATATTATTAAAATTTATTTCGTTTGGGCGTATACAATTTCTAAAGGATATCAAAAACGATGACAAGCTTTTAGCAATAAACTGATTTTAATGCAATCCGGTAAAAAGATAACTCTAGACCCATAAAAAACAGATGTGATAATATTTCAATATCAACTTAAAATAATGGGAAAATCAAAATAAGAACGCGACAAATCGCCGGAAAAATATTGATATAAATTTTATGTTAAGACCTTATAGTCTTTTAATGTCTTCGATCGGCAACAGGATTGCATAATCACGGGAATAGAATCAAGAACGGATCTGGTCTATGCTCACGAAGGAAATGCTATAAAAATCTACTCTATTTCCAAGCGGGTGGAAACTACGTATAAGCAAAAGGTAGTGGTTACTAACACGGAGCTTCATGTTTTAAGTAAAATAAACACAAAAATATAAAGATCGTAACCATATACCTTTAGTATTTGTAAAGCATACAGTCAGTAAAATCAACAAAATGGATAAATATAAGTCTTAGTGTGTATTTGCTAAAACGTAAACAAGGTCGCCGACGCCAAAGCAACTACCGAGCTCCCCTCGCTTTAATTGATTATTAATACCTACATAAATATTCAAAGGCCAGTTTTATAAGCCAGTGTTATAATTTGGGCTATTGTAATGAAAGTTCTTTCTTCATTTTTCTCTATTTCAGTTATGTAAATTGATATGACCAATTCTATTCAAATGTATAAGACACATATAACTATAGAAAAGGCATTAAACTACTATTATCTATGGTCCGTAGACATTATGCATTAAGCATTTGACATAGCAACAGAAAAACAAAGTATTAACTTCGTTGGTTATGTCTATTACTCAAGCTGTCTCTGGTAATGGTAAATAAAGAAAGTAGTAACTAAAAAATAGTACATTTCTATTACAGTAAGAACAGAATTTCTCTTTTTAATGAAAATACAGGACATTTCTGATATACTGCATACCGAGGAACAATGGAATGGATTTAAATGTTTTAACCTTTTTTTATTACATTATTCACACTATATTATTCTACATTCTTTATACTTATATTTTATTCTACCCTGGCTAGTTAAAAGTAAAAGAATTCGCGACTGAATTAGTTTTCTTATAAGTAAACATAAGAAAACTAATTCAGTCGCGAATTCTTTTCTTTCCTATTTATATGAATTTTTTATAGACAAGTGCCATGGATAAGGTATAAATTAGGCAGCTTATTATGAAGAATCAAAGTATGATGTTTTCAGACCATAAATTACTGTAGTTAAATTTATATATTTACTAAATTCATTTCACATAGTCATCAGAAAAACGACTATATAGCTGTCAGGTTAGATTTCAGCTTCTGGATATCGGAACACAATTCCACTAATATCCCACTAATATTGTATGTGTAGATGTAAAAGGCTGTATATTTATTACTCAATCACACTTTAATGGCTGAACAGAATTAAATGACAATGCAGGAATATAATCTATACATCAGAATAACATATACTTTATAAGGATACTAACTTTTGGTCACGGCTTCGCTTGCTTGATCGTAGAATGAATTCTTTAGTTATATCAATGGCTTAATGGTAACTATAATGTTTAAGATAGGTTCAAGTTTAACATCAGTCCGGAATTGAGATTGCGAACAGGACCGGAATCAGGATCAATAGTGTAAGTGAGATTGTTCCATAATAGAATAACGACGCTACCTCCAATGTATTAACATAGCATGCACCCCGCTGACCCTCAGTCTGCCTTCACTACGAATCTCTATTCAGGATTGAATATTGATTCCAGATTGGCAGATATCAAATACCTAAAGTATTTTTATAATTATCGTACGCGTACGTAGAATTAACAATTTAACAGTTAGCGGAATAAGATAATTATAAAATAAATAACATTTGCTTAGGTGTTCGATCTGTCAATCCTCTGGAATAAATATTCAATCATTTGGATAGAGATTCGTAGTGGAGAGGCAGATTCGAGGGTCAGCAGTGGGTTGCATGCTGCATGTTAATGCATGTTGCAGGCAAGCGTCTAGCGATTTCCGCGAATTAACACCTCACACAATATAATAAAAAATAACGACCTTATATGTGTTTTCGGCGTTAGTATACAATGAGTTCCTCTGACATGGAATTGAAAACAGGGATCATGGTTGATAATATTATCAATCTATACAAAAGATGAAAAAGTTCATTGTATATCTTTAGACTGACGGAGCCGCGGGTGAATTATGTATATTTTAAACAGAACCGGAATCTAGACCGGGATCAGAACCTGAGTCGAAAGTGGAGGACTGAAATTGAAAGTACACCGGAAATAACATGATAACAGAACAATATAGGGGCAATGGTTGATAGCGTAATCAGTCGATATAAAAGATGAAAGAATTCATTCCATACCCACGATGGCACGGGCAAAAGCTAGTATAAAACTATGTTTAAACTACAGATTAAACACTAAGACCATTGAAAATTGACAACACTGAGAAATTATTGCCATTATGACAACACTATCAATTTGTAGCAATTAATATACATTTTGATAAATATCATCTTTTCATATCTCACAACTTTACATCTATAACTCTATTGTATTTGCAAATTAAGACAGCTTTTCTTTATATTTTCTTTTTCATACTACTCTGGTTTATTTATTATAACTAAATATAAGTGGATAGCAACATTATATGTAACTAATTAATAATTGAGTTTATATTAGCATCATGCAAATATTTACATACAATTTTGAAAAAAGCACAATAAGCATGCAGTACTTACTTCATATATTGTTCATAAAGGTGATGTGATAAATTTGTTCTAATCCTTAATTTAAATTCACCTAAACTCCACTTTAACACATTGTTGACCAAAGATATCTGAAATCAAAAAAAAATTATGAAGCTGACATAACAAAATACTATAAAAATTATGATATATGGAATATAAAAAGATTTCGAAAACAAATACAAATTATTGATATTGGTTTTTAAAAGAATTTTAAAAACATAACGTTATGTAAGCGTTAGCATAGTAAACGATATTTGAAGTATAGTACAACTATTTTCGCCTGAGAATTAATTGTACGATTTAGCTCAGCTGTTTAGCATTACGTCGTGCGCGCGGGTTGTCCGGGTTCAAATCTGTCCTAGCATTTTTTTTTATTTATTTAATTATTTTCAAATGTTTTAATTAATTTTATATTTTTAATATCTTTAGTAATACTTTTATATCAACAGCAATTATTGTATAATAATTTTATTGTAATTTTGCAAAGAAGGGAATAGTTTGAAAAACTTAAATACATATTATTTGCTGAATCATTTTATTTGTAAAAACACAAACAAGAAACGTCTATGTAAAGAGAAATACATACGATTAACTATTTCAAAATATTCGTAATAAAAATATTTCTAACATCATAAGTATCATTATATTCTTTCAGCACTTATTTTTTTTAACAAGAAATAATATTTAAAGTTTTACGTTTTTTATGCATTCAAATTATACTACTTTTTGTTTATTATTAAAATAATAAAAAATGCAATGAATTGTATTTTGATGAATTTTGGGACCAAGCCATCTACAGTTTATATATATACACACACACACATATATATATTAAAGTATAGAAAAAAAAGGGCATTTTTTTTTTGTAGCAGTGCCCTCTATGTACAAATTATATTATTATTTATTTAATTACTATCAAATGTTTTGATTAATTTCAATGTTATCATTCAATTTAAAAAACATATTTACATACAACGAAAGGAATGTCATTCCAACTGGTGACCCAATGATAGCTCATTAGCTTTTTTTTTTTTTCATTTTATTTATGATAGAAATTCTTACCAAAGGCATAGCAGTGAAGAACTGTAAAAGAAGTTTTTTGAAGTCCTTCTTGTTCATGGATATGATTGACCTGTAAATTTAATGTAATTTAGCAACTTGTATAAATTAAAGTAGATAATCTAACATATTCAGTCAATACATGTTCCATAGCTTATACAGAAAATTATATACAACTATTTATTTTTCGTATTGTATTTTATATTGTATATAGTGTATTTATTTATATAGCGATAAAAGTTTTGCATTTTGGCTGGACATAAATGTTTGAATTTAGAGTACAATATTTTTGGACAACAGAGAAGAGCTTTATTAATTAAAATATTTGTTGTTTTAAAGTTTGTTTTCGCCTAAATGATGCAATACTCTTTTTCACAATGCTTTTGGGAGAAATCCTCATGTGAGAATGTAGTGTGATGAAGTAAATCAGAGATATATTTCTCTTTGTGAGATTCATGAAGATTGGATATCAATCAATCTTATTGCAATAAAAATATATTATCATTTGTGAGGAGATTTAGTCATTTAGAGATTATTATGGGTTAGATCCAAAAAGAACCAATTCAAAAATTTGAAGATGTTGTCACTGAATTTCTCATGATGTCACCTAAAAACAATAACAGAATCACATTCTTTTTAGAGTTGTATACCTCAGAAAAGGAGAAGCTTTGTTGTCCAACTGTCTGCCTGTATGTCAGTTGAGACCCTTGTCCACAACATTAGTCTATTATCATAGAGATTTCAAGGTCAAATTAAATATTAAGGTCTGCAGTCCCTTAGAAGTGTAAAAAAAAACTTCAACATAAAAAAGATATGACTATTCTGTTACATATTGTAATATATGCAAACTCACTCATTGAAGGTTATAGTTTTATCGTTATACTATCCTAGAATCAAGAACTATGGCAAAAAAATAAGAACTCAACCGTTCCAGTATAGGGGAAAATCCAAATATCTGTAATTTTCTAAATCACAAGCTGATATTTGCAGTTGAAATATCGACTGTAATGTCGCCTTGTGTATGGGAAAACATTTTTTAACTTCCCACTATGATAACTGAGAATTATAAATAATTCGGCAAGTTAAAAATCCAAGTATATTTTGGAAAAAGAATTATTAAAAGCTTCGAAATTATCGAGACCGACATCTTGCCAGTACTGGCATAAAAATACGTAGATAAGAATGCATGAATATGTTTAAGAGAAAGCCGAGCCGTTAGGCCCTCTTTTTGCGTCAAACTCGACTCTAGACGACGACGGTACAGAACTGCAACCAACTTTATGGCAAATATCCATTTACACAGGTTATGTAGAGCATTTTTATCTCTTGACATCCACAAATGAAATGGTCCTGATGGAGTACCTTATATTGTTTAAAATATGCGCCCCCGAGGTGGCATCGGTTTTAATGCGCCCATTTCGTCACAAATACATTTTCAGCATTGTCAGGGATTCTCGGAAAACCGTTTAAGTGCACTCAGATCAGTCAAGTTGTAGGTCTATCGCAATTACCTCCTTCTTCTCTAAAATAATGAAATCCATTATCTATTGCGATCTTCTGGGCTGCCCTAAGTAACACTAGTTGGTTAATGACCGCCAATATGGTTTTCGAAATAGCCGCTCAGCTGGTGGTCTTCTCATTTTATTAACCCATGGTCGGGCGGCGGCAATCGAGAGCAAGGGGGAGGCTTTGGATGTTAGTTTAAATACAGTGAAGGCCTTTGATTAAGTGTAGTACAAAGCACTACTCTCGAAACTTCCTCCATGTGGATTTTCCGAGAAATTATGCAGATGATTCAACAATTTGCTAACAGTACGAAACATTAAGGTCACGATTGATGGTATTTGCTCAGACCCCAAGCCCTTGAATACCAGTGTTCTTTAAAGATGTGTATTGTCCTCTACCCAGTTCCTTTTACATGTCAATGATTTACTGATTTATTTGAAAATCGGTAGCATTTCTTTCTTTTTCTTCTACATTTTTAATAGTAAATTTGAAAATATACTATCAAAATTGCTGTATCAGTATAGACATTACTGCTTAAGCACAAAAATCAACAGAACTATATTCCTTTGGTCAATGAACTATGAAATGGGTAGAGAAACCAATTTTTATAATATGCACAATTTCTAAAGTGATTGAAAAGCAATGCTCATGATGAATATTAATAGAATTGAACTGGCTAACCTTTGGTATTGAAAGCCACGATTTAAACGTTTAACAGAATACTTCAAAACTTCAAGTGAAAAAAAAAATAATTTAAAGTTTATTTAAATCATATTAATGGAGGTGTCTATTTTAGTTCAGTATCTATACATATGTAATGAAAATAGGTTGTCTTTGTTCGCCAATCACGTAAAAACTACTAAACGTATAGACATGGGACTGGGACCATTCGATGCGGGATGATTTGTAGATGGTTCTAGGCTACTCATTTTTCCAATTCCGTAAATTCTTCGCCATTTTATTTATAAATAAAAATTACCCAGCGAAGCGGGCGGGACAGCTAATATGTTTCTAAAATACATGATTACACATCAAAAGCATTATACCATACTTGCATGTTTTAAAAGACGAATAGCTATAAAACAGAGATCATTAGTTTATTACAATACTTACAGAAATTTTTATAATTAAAGCTATAAGACAAAGGAAATGGCTATACATCTTTATTTTTTTTTATAGCATTTGTTAGAGACAAACACGCATGCGAGCCACATAAAACTAGATCGTCACTGTCACCCATGGACACTTGTAATCCCACAGAAGTCACAGTGCCTTGCTGATCTGGTGAGTGGTAATAAAATGTCCATTCCCCCTTCTAGCAGAAGGGGGAATGGATGGATGGTGGGGTTATAATAAAAAACTAGCCAAGAGCATGTCGGACCAAGCTTATTACAGGGTTCTGAAGCCACTATTACAAAACCATTCACTACAGATGAAAATACAGTGGAATCTCAATAACTTGAACCACGTTAAGTCGAAAAAAATTGCCATTCCCTTCCGATGAACCCCGAAATACGCGGTATATCGAATTATTTAGACTTTGTAACTCAAACAAAATGTTATTTCCCTATGTAGTATTAATAATACGTATTTATACTCTATAACTTGAATTTCAAAAAGGAGACTCTGTAAGTCGTAATTGGTAAAATATAATGACAACTTACTTGGAATTCCCCAAAATAATAGCAATGAATTCCACAATGAATGTTCGGATTCGGGGCTTCTGATCTATTGTTTTTGTCTTGTACACATGCAATGAATGAATACATTCATGAAACTTTCTAAGTAACACAGCTGTGAACATTATGTTTGTTCTTTGTCGACACAGTCATATGTATCTCGAAGTTCTTGTTAAATCGAAAACTCGTTAACTCGAATTGTTTTGTATTTCCCTTGACATTCGAGTTATTGAGATTCCACTGTAGTATGTTATTACAATTTTTTCTGCGCAGAATAGTTATAAGCACTTTAGTCATCTATAACTAGAAATATAAGTACATATGTCGACTATTATTATTAAACTTGTGCAAACCGAAGTGTCTTCATGGTTTTCACGTCCTTTTGTTGAAAAACAGTTTTTCGGCAATAACTCAAATAGAATATTCGATTCACATGTGTCACATGTTGGCATTTGCCAAAAAAAATTTTTTGCAGATTCTGTTACATATATGGAGAGTCCCTCTAGACATATTTGCTTTTATTATTTAACTATCAAACTAAGTAGCGGCTTTAACAAGACACACACTATAAATTTCATCAATATACATCTTGATGAAATTTATAGTGCGTCTCTTGTGTATACAATTTTTGAATAAAATGCCTGTGACATAAGGACAGACGAACAAACATGACGAAACTATAAGGGTTCCGTTTTTTCCATTTTAGGTCAGAACCCTAAAACACTCCAATTTAATTATATTCATAAAAATATGAATAACTCCTCACAAAAATGGGGGTATTAATAAAAGTTGATGTTATTGCAAACTAAGTGTACTTTCCTTTTGTGTTTAATAGTGTTTCTTTATTTACATATTTATAGAGTGTTCAAGAATTCCTGGGAATTCTTAGTTGAGAATTCTTGAGTTGCAGAAAAAAAATAGGTCGAGAAATTAGAATTACTAGCCAGGTAGATTTTGAGAAATTTCAAAAAATAATTTTCAGAAAATGTCTAAGACTGACTTTTAGAATAATGTACTGATCGATAACAAAATCTAAATATCACTTTTCACCAAAAAATTGCGTCGATTGCAGCAAACTGCAGAAAAATAGATTGATTTGTTAAAAAAATGTCATTGGAGAAAAAACTTTCAAAAAGATTTAATATAATATTTTATAAAGTATTCTACCAATAAATTCTAAAATCTAACCAGCTATTAAACTTAAAAAACATTGATTGTTGCAAAATGCATTGACATCAGTCGATTCGTCTGAGAGATATGGTTAATGAAAAATTCAAAAAGGAAGAGTTTTTTCAAAATAATTTGTGAAATTCTTGATGAATTAATGTACAGTATGTAGTCATCTTTTCTGCTTAAAAGACAGCATCATATGCCATAAAGCAGACCAAAATCTATGACATGTTCGAAAGATATAGTAGTTAAAAAAATTAACAAAAGAATAATTTTTTATTCATAATGATTTTAAAGATTGAATTGCTCAAAAATTATTAGAACTATATTTTCGTACTCAGAAAGCTAGGATCTTTTTACAATGGCATTTAAACAATTGTGTCACATTTAGCACTTTACTTTTAACGTTTGAAGTAAGAAATTAAAAGCCAGAAACAGCATAATTTTCAAGATTGTTCTTTGGAGTTGTTCTAATTAAATAATATGGGATCTTACAGCTCTTCCCTATGATGTAATGCAACAAATAACTTATCATAGATTGAAAGAAAACTATATTGGTTTTAGTGTATTAAGGTCAGAAATAATATGTTTGAGTGTTTTTCATGCAAACAGAGTGCTATAAGTTTAATGTGCATATACATTTATTTATTTAGTTGATGAATATAATAACAGAATACAATAAAAAATAATAAAGTATAAAGTGTAAATGCAAATAAGCTACCTAAGCTTCATAAATATATATAAAAACATCAGTATTTGATTGTTAAGTTTAGATACAAAACTTGGGTCTTGATTGAGATTTAACAATCCCCAAAATGATACGCTTGAATCAAAATATTACCTGCTACTTATATTAAACTTAAAGAGCAAATATGTACTATTTACTTACTTTTTAGACATATTGTTTGCATCAGGTATTTTTTTAAATTGTTAATTAAATTTTGTGAATATATAAATTAATTTTCTAATTGTTCCACTAATCATATCAATATGCTGTTTGAAATAAAGTTTGTGATCAATAAGTACTCTTAAATATTCATAGTAAGTTGTTTTGCAGATTAGTACAGGAACATGCTGTATGGGATACAATGCCCATATGAGCTATTATACGAAAGAGTAGCAAAGGAGATTGTTTTGACTTTATCATTGTAAATGTCATATGTTTTGATTCTTTTAGTGTTTAAAGCCCAAAAGTTCTCACAATGCCAGTATGCAAATTGATAGTATGCTCTCTGAGTATGACAGTATACATTATGCCATTATTTCGCACTAAGGATGAGGGCTATGTCATCTGCTTATGGAAGGATTTTTCCATTGTGTAAGGGAAGCTTACAAATTTGTTAATGTAAACTAGGAAAAGCGTGTGTCCCAGAATACTGACTTAGGGCACTCCATAGGTCACTGGAAGCTCACATTGAGGTTTTATATTTTTACATATTGGGTGTGGTTTGACAGATATTCCTTATATAATTGAAATTGTGTGTCTCTGATTCTAGTGTTCTTACTTTTTTATGTATTAGGGAATGAAAACTACGTTGAATGTTATTATTAAGCCTATAAAACTTTGTTTTTCTTATCCATATTTCAAACTATAAAATTAGTAACTTCATGAAGAACATTAGTAGATTTAACCTCTCAAAAACCATATTGTGTTGACGACAACAAGTTTTTGCTCTCTAAGTAGTTTTCTGTTGTTCATTAACCCTTCTAGTATTCTCAATAAGACTGAAAGTACAGATACAGGCCTGAAATTGTTCAGGAACGAGGACCTTTCTAAGTTTATCTCTAGACTTTTCTACATCTATTATTAGTTTATTGGATATATTATCCTTATCAACAGCACAGTGTTTAAGTTCAAGAATTAACTTTCGATTTCACTGTTGTTCGTAAATAAGAATATAGTGCATTTGAGAAAATTTCAATCTGATGTGTAGGATGGTGGAATATGGCACTTGAAATTATTGTTTTGGAAAGACTTTCCTATAAGAATGTACAAAAAAATACAAATAAGAACTTTCGATGTATTTTTAAATATCCAAAGACCTCTCACTTTGAAGTGCTCGTAAATATATTTTTTCATACTTCAATTTTTTGTATGGATAACTATTAGGTCGGGAATAAAATTGTTTTCGTATTTTGTAAGTTAAAAGTTGCAGTGTAATCTCTTTAGTTGTGATGTTTGTATCTAGTTCTCATAAAACATTTGAAATGAAAAAAAGTAATAAAAGCGAAAATGGTGTCTCTCTATTTTTCTATTGTTTTCTATCCTCCAAAATGAGTGAATGTAATGTAGAAATTCTTTACATTTTAAATTTTTCTTATAAAAAAAAGGAAAAATGCAACACAAGCTGAAAAAAAAATTTGTACCGGTTATTGATCTAATTCAATGCCCATAAGAGTAACACAAAACTAGTTCAAGCATTTTCAGTCTGATAATTTTGATAGCAAAGATGAACATTGTTCTGGTCAACTTGTTACAGGTAAAGTTGATGCATTTTAGAAAAAGTAGATCAAGATTGACAGTTCTTACGAAATAGCTTAAGAACTGGAGATTAACCATAAAACAATCTTGATCCATTTGAAAAAAAGCTGGATATACAAAAAAGCTCAATACTTGACTCCCTACACGAGCTCCATGAAAGCAATCTAATGAATCATGTTCTCATTTATGATTCTCTATTGAAACATAATGAGAACAAACCGTTTTTGAAAAGGTTGATTACTGGTGATGATAAATGCATTACCTATGATAGAAATGTGCAAAAAGGATTATGGTCAAAAGGCAAGTAAGCTCCAAAGACTATAGTGAAATCTGGACAATTTGCAATAATTTGATGCTGTGTATGGTGGGATCGGAAGGGCATTATTCATTATGAGCTTTTATCGCCGAGAAAAACCATCAATTCAGAACTCTACTGCTAACAGCTGATGAGATTCAAGCAAGAAGCAGAGAAAAAATGGCCCAGATTGATCAAAAGAAATGGTGTGGTTTTTCCCATTTTAATGGCAGACTACACACATCTTTAGCCATTCAGCAAATATTGAGAGAGCTTGGTTGGGAAGTGTTAATACATCTACCATATAGCCCTGACCTTGCACCCTCAGATTTTTACCTGTTTCGGTATCTTCAGAATTCTTTAGGCAGTGTTAGGTTTAACATCAAGAAAGGACTGTCATAACTACTTGTCAAAATGTTTTTTTATCAGAAGTTCCAGAATTTGTACAGCAATGGGATTATGTCACTACTTTTAAAATGGCAACAAGTTGTTGAACAAAATGGCATATTTGTATGTATATACATATGCATATATCTGCTAATAAAATATGACAAAAAATTATTTTGAATTTGTATGAATTTTTATGAAGTAACTTTTTTCCTGACCTTACACTTCCAATTTTTTTATAAGTATTCAACACAATTTTATTGATTTTTTGCACTTTGAGATTTGAGACCTTTCTTATGAGAAATGAGTTCTGAGAAGTGACAACCGTTTTTCATTTTATTGTAATATTTTATTTTATCATAGAAAATTGGGAATGAAAATGTTTCAAAAATGTATATAGCCCTGACCTGCATCTTGAACATAACTAATTAAAAAATGCCATTAATAAACTATACTGTTTTGAGTATCATTCTGCCTTATTTTAGCTTAGTTTTTTTTTTTTTGGTACAATGCTATTGAACACATGATTACAGACAACACTTAATTTAAGAAATAAAGATGGTGTCATTGTCATAATGAATGTTCATGAATGAGCATGTCCAGTTGACAAAGAGGGATAGAGTCATAAGAATGAAAAGAAGATAGCTGCGTATTCTTATTTTTTGTATGACTGCATACCTTTTTGTCCACAAGACATACTTGCATGTGAATATAGACTTTCTGTTGATTGAAGCATATTGAAATCTCAAGGAATGTTCAAAAATCATAACTATAAAACTCAAAATAGACAACAAAAAAAAAAGCATATTTAAAAAACTGTGTTCATAAGTACTTGTTTAATCTTAATTTATAAATTAATGTGAGATAATAAGGTTTTTCCATTATTAATTATTTTTTTTAATGTGTTATCTTTTATTAAATTTTATTTGTGATAGATAGTTAACAATTTTCAGAATGAATGCATAAATAAATAATCCTTTCATACAAAAGCATTTTTCAAAAATTATAATTTTATTATTTTCCAATGATCTATAGATTTTTATTTGATTTTGTAAGGTATGTATGTAACACAGGTTCAATTTGAAACATCTCTTTTTTCTTTAGATGATAACCATCAGTCTACTGACTTCTTATGCTTCTATAATGAATTTCAATGGTTAAGTGCTTACTTAATGACACTTTGTTTGATTTTATTTTACTTCTATGTTGGCAGCATTTCATTGATATTTATCTTGCTTGATCAAAATTATACAAAAAAGCTAACTCAAAAGCATAGCATTGAATGATCTAAATGTGGGTAAAATTGTATTGACAAGGCCCTTTTTTTCAGTATCTTCCATTGATAGGGTCGTGGGCAAAAACCCGTTTCACCCACACCTAGAGCTACCACTGAGCTATCATTAGTTCTGGTGTAGTTGCACCACATCAAAAATAAATAAATAAGGAAGCACTTTAAATGATAATTTAAAAGTTAAAAAAAGAAGATGAAAATAGCTCTAAAATAATAAAAATGCTTTTAAGAGAAGAGTCCAAGTTCGATTTCAATAAAATTAATTATGGACTTTATAATATCTCACATTGATAACATATCAGCTTTAGTGAGAAGTCAATGAAAAGATAGATAAAATTGTGAATAACAATGTCCATTTTTATGTAATAGGTAATTATTACCTATTTACCTATATATGAGTACAAAAAAATATTTTGCGTATGCACAATCAACAGAAATAAGTAATGTGTATATTTTATAATATATAATAGGACATGAATTTGCAATATAGTGTTCTTGTTTAATGTCCTTCATCTGTTTATTTCTTTATTTTTTTCTCTAAATAATAAACACAAAGCTCATCAGTCATATGCACAATATAAATTTATCTCACATTTTTAAGAAAAATTAATTACAATATTTATCAAACCAAAATATTCAACTTCAAGTAACATGATACAACAGGGAACAATGAACAATAAGTATTACAATAAATTAACTCACCCTTCGATCAATGTGCTGTGTTGAATAAGCCATAGGTCGCACATTGATCTTGAAACTAGAGACAATGCTATCAAGACTAAAAAGGTAGTTTCCTTTGTCCATAAACCTGGTACAATAATTTTCCATATTGATTTTAGTTCAGAGAAAAATCTGGCATCAACTTGAGCTTTAGGCACTTTTTGCTTATTGGTGTCTTTAATCATATATTGAATTTGATCTTCTGGTGATAGGCCATTGTTCTTATTAATCTTGTTGCTAAAAATAATCAAAACAGTGGATTACTCAAACAGTTAATAGTGATTCAAATATTTATTCATATTGAAAACAAATCTATAATTAACTTCTACATATGCCCTTTTATTTAAATTAAAGACTGAATAATATAGATGAAAGATTAACAGCATCAAATCATAAGTTAATAAATATGCTAAACACCATTTCCAATTCTTTTCACATAGCATGGTGAGGGTTACGGGTCATTATAATGTAACAAATTAACTTATATAATAGGCTCACTGTTTTACATAAAAAATCTTATTGTATAAAAATTATGACAATACATATTTTGTGTAAAAAGAACTATACTCGGTTAAGTTTTGGTTATCATCATTGTCAGATCATCGGTACCTATTCAAACCCATGTTAAAATTTTGTACATATTTCATTATTACATACTCAAAGTAGTATTAGTAATTTAAAATCGAAAGAAACTAACTAAGGAGCAGGCGGACTAACTCACCTTGAGGATTTTCTTGAATGCCTGATATACCAAGCGCCGAGAGCAGCGGTAGTAGCAATAAGAATTTTGATGTCAGTTCTATTCGTCAGTTTACTAAAATTAGGCGCCATAACTATTTTTTTTAATTATATATTCATTGACTTTTATTCGTATTTACACACACATTAATTGCTATCAAATAAGAAAAGTCCAAATATTTAGTCGCAGATAAGTAGAAAAAACATTGCCTACATAATTTAAAACTTAGAAATTGACCTGAACTTATGATTATATAAAAAAATAAGAATTATGCGTGAACGTAACCCACTTTAAACATCTAATGAACTTTGCTTCTAGTTTATCCCCTTGACAAATTTAGGGTATCACCCACTGGTATCACCTAACGTCTATTACACATGCAAACACCTAAATTATGACCATAGAGTAGTATGAACATTGGGGATTATGACCAATGACAAAAGAGAGACCACAGAACACGACTCAACGAGATTTTGGTATAGACAAGTAAGGAAAAAAACGTCAGTTAGAAAACTCATGCAACTTTGCCGCTCTGAATTGCCAGCGAATGAAGTAACGCGTAGGTTTAACACACTGCGACCTTTCCTTCTTCTACCTCGCGTGTAAATTTTACACCAGTACGAGTCTTTCGTGACTGACTTTATAGCGGCAGAGTTTCGTGCGTTGTGCTGTAATTAGAGATCTTAGAAAAGATATGCGGTTAAAGAAGTTCAATTTGAATGTTAGAATCGATTTCACTATAACTCCTTGTGACTTGCCTCTTTACATTGTTTTTCACTGATCAATAGTTTATTTTGACGTTCATATAATGTTTTAATTGTGATTTTTGCATTTTTTTTATTATGACACTTAATTTGTTTGATACTTAAGGAAAAAATATAATATTGAGAATAGTGGGTACATTATTGAATTAAAACTATATGAGCCATTCTAAACGTAATAAATAAGGAATTTCTTTTCAGGACTTTGTTTCAAACATAACAATTTTACATTATTAATATTAGGGGTAAGAATAAGTTTCCGTCGTTTTGATAGAGATGGAATGATACGAGATTTACCTTAGAATTTGCAGATGATAACCGGCTTGAAAATAATGCTAATTCAAGAATAATATAACCCTATCATATTATTAACTTCATATTAGCATCATATATTTTTTTTATACAAAAATGTTTAAATTTGAGCCAAATAAGCGTCATTTACTTCTTTAGTTTAAAAAATCTGTAGCTGAGGCACATCGATTACTCGTAAAAACGTAAGAGTCTTGAGTGAGAGAATGTGTCGTGAATGGTTTCCAAAGTTTAAAAACGGTGATTTTGACATAGAAGGCAAAGATCGCAGTGGAAGGTCAAAAATTTATGAAGATGCAGAATTTGAAGAATTATTGGAGGAAGATTCGTCTCAAACACAAAAGGAACTTGCACTTACTTTAGACATCACTCAGCAAGCAGTCTCGCATCGTTTAAAATCGTTAGAAATGATTCATAAATAAGGTAATCGGGTTCCATACGAATTAAAGTCGAGAGATGTTGAACGCCAATTATGCATGAGTTATGAATGCTGCTAGTTAACCCAAAAAAAAAGTTT
This sequence comes from Eumeta japonica, assembly GCA_005406025.1. Lineage (NCBI taxonomy): Eukaryota > Metazoa > Arthropoda > Insecta > Lepidoptera > Psychidae > Eumeta > Eumeta japonica. The sequence goes on from BGZK01000040.1 coordinate 822,275, forward strand.
TCTTACATCGAATTGTCACTGGTGATGAAAAATGGATACATTATGATAATCCAAAAAGAAGAAAATCATGGGGACTACCTGTGAACGCGTCAAAATCCACAGCAAAACCGAATATTCATGAAAAAAAACTCATGCTGTGTATTTGGTGGGATCAGCTAAGTGTGGTATTGCTTAATCCAAGTTGCTTAATCCAAGCGAAACAATCACCGGAACTCTATACCGAACATAATTGATGAGATTGAACCGAGCTCACTGAGCATATCAGTGACCGAGCTCTGAAAAAATAACGCCCTCAATACTTCTCCAGACTCGACAAAATTATTCTTCTGCAAGATAATGCTCATCTGTATGTAGCGGTTTCAGTGAAAAATTATTTGAAAATACTTGATTGGGAAGTATTACCCCACCCGCCGTATTCACCAGACATTCGACAATCATCTGTTCTGGTCAATGGCACATGCTCTGTCAGAGCAGCGGTTCACATCATATGAAGATACCAAAAATTGGGTTGATTTGTGGAGAGCCTCAAAAGACAAGGAGTTCTTTAGGCTTGGAATCCGAACGCTACCTAAAAGATATAAAAAAAATAGGTGACCCTGTAGGCCAACCCTGAAACTTCCTGCTATTTTCGACTTCAAAACACTCGAAAATATACGGGATTTGACGCGATTTTTTGAGTAAAAAAACGGTTTGTTTCGATTTCTTTCGACAACGATTTCTCGCAAACGAATCAACCGATTTTGACCCGGTTTACGGCAATCGACGTGTTTTTAATAGGTTAAGAGCGGATTAGTTATTGGAATTAATCGGTCAAGCCATTTTAAAGTTATTTAGAAAAAAACCACTTTTAAAAAACACTTTCTTAGTTTTTTGAAAATTTCTCAAAATCTACAAATCCAAATCGACTCAAACTTTCAGGAAATCTAAGTTTGGTGAAACTCTTTGGAACGCCGTTTAGTGGGCTCGATTCGTTCAAGCCGTTTAAAAGTTATAAGAGGTTAACATACATCCACACATATACACACACAAAAACACACACACCCACACACCCACACACACACACACACACACACACACACACACACACACACAGCCATACGGACATCATCTCAGGTATGATCAGGGAAGCTTCCTAGACCCTCAGAACGTCGAGATCTGATGAGAACTCGATTTTTGCAAAATGGGGTGAAACCAATAACTTCCCGAAAATTTTAGAAAATTTTCAATTTTCTTAGCGGGAAGTTAAAAATAGTTGTTAGTGATGGATAATACTTCGATTAAAATGAAATTACCGTTCTTTCACAATAAATGTTATTTTATTGACAAAAACGGCGGAAACTTATTTGTACTCCTAATAAATTAATGGCTAAAATAATAAGTATAATGCATTTTAATTTATATTAAATTAAAATTCATAAAAAACCAAACATATTATGTAGTATGTTATTCAGATGTTTGTTTATGTATCTTTAGGTTATATTGCAGATGTAATGCAATTACTTAAAAATATTTTTTTCCCATTGTGAAACTTAAATAATATTTAGTTTCGGTTAATTACATTGTTATTCTACATAAAATTCAAATTCTAAATATCGTACTTCATAGTTTTTAATATAGCACTTGCAATATGTCTTAATTTTTTGTGAAATTACACTTTACCATTTGTTTGAAAGGCAGTTTTCTATCAAAAAGAACGAGTAAGAAATTCCTATGGGTATCTTTTTTCTAATTTCATCATGCGTAGCCTAAACAAGTATAAAACTATCGATCAACGGAACAGCCCAGAAAGAAGTCACTTATGCCCGGCCATTTAGGCCCATGGATATTTGTATTCTAAAAATTCGGACACTATATATCCTTTTTTTTACGAGTAATGCTCTTAAATTTATATAAAAGTATATCTTATATATCGACAGGAACGTAGTTGGACATGCGCACGCACAATCCCTTCAAATTAATTTGTGAATTTTCATAGTCAACTAACTTGTAGACATAGTTTATTTTATTTCTGGTACTAAGTTTCTGTGGATTACTATATCTTTCATATATTTTAATTACACACATATATATATATATATATATATATATATATATATATATATATATATATATATATATATATATATATATATATATATATATAATTTTACATATATGTAAAGGATACATCGATTTTGTTGATAGGCTAATTATATAGCTATATAAAAATCCTTTGTTTGTGTGTTCGCATACATCTTTGAAATTTCTGAATGGATTTTAATACGATTTTCGCGGATGAATAAAGCTTGGCTTGGAATAGAATATAAGCTTTAAATCAAGAACAGAATCAGAACCAGAATTGAAACGGAAACGAGATCGGAGTTGACAGCAAAATCTTTCCACACGAAAGGTGAATGGAGACATTCTATGTTCACGCATGAGAAACTGCAGGCGAAAAGCTAGTATATATATATATACATATATGAATTGGGATACCAGACTTTAGAGTTCAATTTCTTTAAACTTACTTTTAAAGACGTATTAGGTAAATCGCGTTTGTAAATCGGGTCAACAGTCCACTTCTGCAGCGCGCAAATTTTGTGCATATCATCGGTCATGTCCTCAGAGCAAGATGTCATGTCAACACTATGGCAACAGACAAAATAAACTAATCCAAAGGTTTAGATATTTGAAAAATTACGTGTTTTTTTAACTGCATAGTGGCAGAGTTAAGCTTTTCCGACAACTTACTAATATGAGAACCTCATTGAAGTCTGTTATCTAGAGTAATTCCCAGGAATACGATAGCATTACCTAATTCCAATTCTTCGTTTTGCATTGAAACCATTACTTAAATTTAGAAATGCGAATGTTATACGTTTTGTTTTTATGTAATTAAGTAGTACATTATTTTCAGTAAACCATTTTGTTGACTACCATATTGTCGATTTAAAAAAAACTGGATTTAGAAAAGAATAACTTGGGTGTCATTCTCAATTTCAGACTTTTAGCATTCAATACTTTTTAATGGACAACTGTTATTGCTTCTATAAAACCATTTCTAATAAAATAATTCAGTGAATGTAATGGAGACCAACATCTTAATATTAAAAATAATTTAATAATTCTTACCCTGAATAAAAATGAAATGATTCTTTCAAATCATGTTGTTTTGTTGTATAAATATCTATTTATAAAGTGTAAGGCAAAGTTAAAAATTGAAACATTGGTATAAGTATGTATATATAATCTAAAGTTTGAAAATAAATAAATTTATATAGGTTGATCCTATTAATATTATAATTTTTAAAGTTTGTGTGTTTCGATGTTTAGATGACTGTTAACCAAATCGCAGCTTAACGGATGGACAGGATTATTTAAAACTGTACAGTTGTATAGTTTATAGATCAGAATAACAGATTGGCTATAATTTATAAAAATACTAACTTTTGCTCGCGGCTTTGCTGGCGTGATCGTATATGGAAATCTTTAAATAAGCTGATAGACTATTGATAATAACAATGTGCATGAGAGATTGAAGTTCAATATCGGTTTGGGACCGAAATCGCGAGTCGAATCGGAATTAAGATCAAGGACTAAAGTGAAATCGTTTATAACAAAAACAGTTGCGGCATTACGTGTATTTTCGATGTACAAATATGGGTTTTCCTGGTATCGAATCGAAAGCGAGAGCGAGATTGGGATGATGGTTGATACCGTCATCTATCGATAGAAAAGAATTCGTTGTACATCCTTGCGGACGGAGCCGCGGGTAAATTATATATATTTTGAAACTAATAAAATTTAATTAGGGACCAGAAACGAAATCAAAAGCCCAGCCATTACTGAAATCGAAAGAAGGAACAACATCGGGATCATTTTCTTTGTCAAGTATATCTGTCTGTCACACATATTGTAATAAACTTGCGCATATCATTGCCAAATATAAAAAAAATTCACATTCATAACTAATATACAATTTTATGACTTCGTTTTCATATACATTATTAGTTTCTTTTTACTTGAAATTAAAGTTTAGCAATCTATTTTAAGACCTTAAACAAATAAAATAATAATCATATAAAATTGAATTAATTCTAAAACTTTCATGCTTTATTCATGTTATTTTCCTGATAATATAAGGAATTGTAGTATCAGTAAATGCTGTTAGGTGTCACTAAATCACTAAAAGGTATCACTTATATATGTTTTACTTAGATGGCTTTATACTAAAAATGGAATTATTAATTTAAGAGTTACACGACCCTGCTATCGCATGTGAATTGTGGGCTTGTGAACACACTGTGGCGAAAAGAAAGGTAGCCGAATGAAACAATTAATTATTTCTTTTCATAAATATATATTTATGAAATTGTCGAACGACATCGGACGAAAATTTTTTGTGTAGAATTCAAGTAATGCCTTGCAATTAAATCGAAACACTACAAAAACGGAGAGGTAGAATTTTAACAGACGTTTAACGTCCCATAATATTGGATGTTGCCAAAATGAGAGAGATTATAGAGGAACAAATGAAACGTTAAGACGAGCTTGTGTTGTCAAGTGGTCAACTCCGTAAACGCAATTTTTTTTCTATACAGATACACACACGAATATCCGCACCATGCAAAGTCGTAGGGAGAACCAAATCGACGCCAGCGCTCGCAGCGGATAATTTAGGCGTTTTAGGAGGCTGTTGAAAACTTTCGGGCTATCGAATACCCGTATATTTTCTTAAATTAATATTTAAAAATAAAGTGAAACCACCAGAGTTGCTCTTTTGTGAACTATTTACAAAAATACTAACAATAAAGATAAATGTAAATTTTATATATTTGTGATTGCCAAACGAAAAACTACCCAAACATATATGCACTTATAGGCTGATTTCATATTCGGACGTGACATTAGTATTTAAAATAATACTGACATGAAAGTGCGAGTACGCTTGCGTGCCGTGAACTCTAAATCTAGGTGAATGATTGAGACGTCAAAAGATGCGTACGGATAAGGACTACTTAAAGATGAAAAACATTTTTAAATTTTATTTACAATTTATTGATAAAATTGCAAAAACCGCTAAAAATGGGTGTTCTTAGGATGTTTTGTGTCATTTTGAAAAATATATAGATTTTTCTTTTTTAAGTTTATCAGTTTTACATTGAAATTTGATTCAGAATTTGAAGCATTTTTCAATTTTCTGAAAATTGTGAAAATCTTTGAACTAATCGATTTTTTTAAAACGGGCCGTTTCACGAATTATGACTTGTGGCGAACGTGAATAATATTAGTTTAAAACTGACTTAAAAACATTAATTTTTACATTTGAACAAAATTTTCTAGGAATTAATTAAAAAATATGTTTTAATATTCGGAAACAAATATGCTTATACCTAGTTAATGGATATTGTTTTGGCGCTCATTTTTGGTTTTATTACTTTCGTTTTATTTATTTTTTTGTTATTGATTTTGTTATCTCAATTTTGCGACGTTGCCTGCACAGTGTTGTTGAGTACAGAAAATCGTACCTATTGTATTTTGGTACTCAAAAGTAAGATTTTTCTTCTGAAATTATCATATGTTCTATTCAAGTCAAAGGATTGAGTATGTGTTTGTGATTTTTATAAAAGTTTTAGAATATAGAATATGTAATAGCTAGTTTTAGTGTATTATTATTAGGACCATTTTCATAAACTGTTTTACTAAAAGCGGGCTTGGGGACGGTTGAAATAATGTTTGTAGATACAATTGAAACAGTAAATATATAAGTTCTTCTTCTTTTCTAAAAGCCGAAAGTTCACGTAAGAAAAACTTCCAAAGGGCAGAGTCATTTGTCGAGGTATAAAGATGCATATGAGGAGGTTAAAGCTAGAGATTCACACGAATCTCTAGCTCTAACTTCGAAAAGCGGCGGACATGCATGAAATCAATCACTGTTCTCTCCAGAGACATTTACGAAAGCGACATGCATCTAATCATTATATTTAGAGAACAGATCTGGAGAAAAATGGATTCAATGCACCAGTTGTAAACAACGGCCCAACGAAAACTGCACAGAAAGTGGTATTATAACTATATTTGCTACTATTGCGACTCAGATTGATCCGTCAGCTAAATTGTTATTTGATTAAAGAAATGTTTCTTTTTAGTTTATTCTTAAAATTCTTTTCTTTTAGTTTGCTTTGTTTTGAATAATACTATTGATTATTTTTTTTTTGTTAATTGCGTTAATTGCTTATTACTCGTCAAATGCTGATTGGAAAAATCGTTACAAGTATTAAAAATTTGTAGATTGATTAATGTTGTCATACGGTGCCATAATTATGTTTATAATTAGAATTTATAGCAAATACAACATGTTAAAATATTATATTTGTTTTATTTGCAATGTTTCAACTGATCCTAATCGCTGTTTCAACCCCTAGTATGAGGAAAATTAAAATGAATCGGATTTTTAAAATATTTTTGTATACCCCAGGAACAAAAATAATATGGTCTTTTCGCAGTTAAAAATGCACTCTTAAATTTGACATATCATCGCTAAGTTTATAAACAATACCATGAACGATAAGAGTCAAATCGTTTCAACCGTATCCAGTCTACTGTATTACATTACAGCATTCAAGTAGAAAACCCATGTTTGTAAGATAATTAAAACTGTTTGACTATCTTACAAGAATGGGTTTTCTATTTGAACACTAAACGTTTTAATCTACGTCTATAACACTCTCGGCACTCATCGATTTTGTTATAAAAAAAATATTGTATCGACAATATGCACACAGTTCAGAGTAATTTTTGACCCTATAAAGGCTTTAGATACAGTCCGTCATCAGTTAAACCGAGTACAAACTCTTGATTCACATCATAAGAAGAGACAATAAATGTTAAAATGGACTACTATCACGATGAGCCTTAAAACTTTACTTTACCACAGAACAAGTCTTCCAGATTAATTTATGATTACGTTGTTTTTCAAAAAGTTCTAAAAATTTCAATGCAATGAAAGCGTTATCATTATTATGAGGCGAAAATGTTGGTGTTTTAAGGTCATTATGGATGAATATAAATACTAATGATTAGTGTTGCCAACAAAATATGTACAAGCCCCCTAATTGAAAGATTTCAAAACAGTCAAATTTTTTAATGTATCATTTTAATCTAGGAAAACAACTAATTCATTATTTTATTATAAAATATGTTTTTAATAAAAATAATGAAAAATTTAGCAAAAACCATAAATTTTTAGTGAATATACATTGATATGATAATGAAAGGGTTCAAGTAATTTTTCTTTACTTTATAATTAAAATTAGTTCTTACATTAAAAAAAAATACTTGATAAATGTAATATTATTTGAGTCATCTAAACATATTATTAATCTATCGATATTAGGCAAATCATTAATTTTTTCAAGTATGTTATTTTATATTTCGCCCTACATTTTATGAATACATAATTATTACACGGTAATTTACAAATGATAAATATAATTCTATCGGTAAGGTATTGAGTGCAACATTTTAATTTGACAAATTGTAATTTTTGCTTTGTTTTTGATACTTAGTGGTAAAATAGCTTCATTGCTTTAGTGGTGAAATCGCTATGGTGGCAACACTTGTAATGATGAACGTCATTGTCTATCGACATTATCAACCACTTTAAAAGACTATCAAAACAATTTAATGGTTTTTCAGAAATCTCTATAGTTATACTTTTATGTAAGAGAAAGAAATTATGTTTTTGTGACAAATTCGTCTATTTTATTATTTTAGGTAACATTAAATTAATTTTTCTTATTGCTGTTTTTTTAAATTTTATTTTTTCCTTTTATTAGCAGTATTTCAATTCAATCAATTTTAGTTTTGGTGTACTAATGGATTCCAAATTATTTAAATTTTAATAAAGTCTTATTTAATATGTCCAGAGCATCGAAGTTTTACGTAGGTAGTGTTGTACCATCGACTTGATAACTCTCGATATTTACTATATTATAAATTAGGGCATATCTGTGATGACATGTGTTGAATTTCTAAAACATTTGTCATTGATGCAAATATAGAAGATTTATTTTGGTAATGTAAATTAAACACTGGTATTTCTTAAAATAAACGCAATAAATACTTTTTATACTAAGTCACATTTTGCGTGAATTTAATAAATGAAGACTATAGACTCCATGACAAAACAGTTCAAACTAAAAGGTAAACAAGATGGGAATAAAATGGAAAAAGCATAAAATTATTTTTTTCATTTCTTATACTGAACTGACTCTACCAATTGTGATCGGGTTTTTAACTTTGTTTTTAATTTAAATCTTTTCTCAACTGGTATCTCCGATTCTGGTCTCATTTAAATTCTGATCCTAGTCTTACCCTATATTCCGGTTCCGGTACCGCTTTCTATTGTAATGTCATTTCCACTCTCAATTTTAATGTCAGTTCTGCTTGCTATTTCGATTTCCATCTTTTCCCCGTTTTCAATCCTGACCTGGCTCTTAATTGCGATTTCCTCGTTTTCGATCCTGATTTGGATTTAAATTGCGATCTTAATTACACTTCCTATTACAATCCGAGTCCCGGTCTCGATTCGTTATATTTAATACGTCATTCATCTGTAAACTTATACGCTTTAAACTATTAAAGAAATCTGAATTCAAAATTAATGAAACCCTTAAAAACTTATATCCTAAATTTCACTCCTGTGAAAATTAAATTTACAAGAACACTAGAACATGTGTTTTTTAACATTTAACCAAGACTGTAAATATAAATTTTTGTGATCGTAACTTAAAAATTAACGTTATTCTTTTGTAAACTTTCGGCTCTTAATACACCGATCTTGATGTTGAATATAGTGATTTCATAAACCATAAAATGCGTATTTTTCTATTTGAAAGCAAGAATCTATATTAATAGATATAACTTTCACCCACTTGGAGCTGATGTTTCGTTGCTTATCACTTAACAACATTATAACATTACGGTTCATGCAAAATTTACGTTTATTGGTCAGTCAGTCGATATACATATTATAAAAAGATTTTTTATTATGTATTTATTGATTCAGATCATACTACTATTTGCTTTCCCTTGATTTAGGATTTTATTTTGTAGCGCATTCGTTTAAAAACATGCCACCGAAGTAATATACATAGTATTAATTTACATATATAGTGTTTAAACTTAGTAGTCACGAGGTTAATATTTTATTAAAATGAGTAAAAAATATTTTTATATAGACGTAAAGTTGAAATTTTTACATAAATTACTATAATTCACTTAATATCATTTACATCTATGGAAAGCAGTAAATTACATATTGAAAATACAACTATTCTTTCTTTACAACCTAAAATTTTATTTAAAAAAACATTAAAAGTTAATTCGAGAGTAACTGACTTTCCGATTGCTATCAAACTCTTTAGTTATTATCGATATCTATTTGATTTGACATCCATACTCATATCATGACGTAATCACTTGGCCTGTCGTTATTCTTCTTTCCTTTTTTAACAAACGTGAAAATCTCCTTGCATCTCCATTAAATGCCATGGCTTCTTGTGATTGGTTGCAGTACGTTCGGGGACAAAGCGAATTTTCTAGATTTGCAACCTTTCATTTGCCTCGTGAAATAAATAACGGCTGCAAACACAAATTATTACTGCCATTCACTAAGGAAATGTTTGTATTCATAGTAAAATTTAAATTTTTTCTTATCAGCCGTGTATATTTCAAAACTTTTTGTTTTTGTGCGCCAAATCAGAATTGAAATTTGAACGTGTGTTTCACTAGTATTGGTTAGTTTGAGCCAATAACAGCGCTCCATCTGTCTTGTAATTCTAGCAGTTTTTGTCCTTGTCTTTTTTATTGCGCGTAACAAGGAGAAGTATATAGCGCTGCTACGTTCCTCGATTTGACTAGTACACGTTTATGCATACGCTCGTACCGCTATCCTTGTCTTACTAGAGTAGAATAGTTGCTCGTTTCTGACTGGCATTGCTGTTTCGGGTTGATCAAAATTTTCTCATTCGTGGCCAATCCTAGTACCGTGTAGGTTGTACTGAATCAAAACCAAAATGAGGTCTTGGTTGCTTACTTTTGTCAGTTTCCTGACATTTTATGCCGTAAATTGTGATGTATATTTCGAAGACAAGTTACCAGACGGTGAGTCTAGTAATTATTTTAGGTATTGTCATTTTTATTCGCACATGACCGGCACGGCGTGGCGTGGTCATGGCGTGCCGCGTTTGTCTAAATCGATCAATATACCTGACAATCAAGTTTTTATTTTGAGAGTTCCGTAATTTTATAATATATTAGGTGTATATTTATCTACTTTATAGATTCTTGGGAATCCAATTGGGTGTACAGTGAACACCCTGGCAAAGAATTCGGCAAATTCAAGCTGACCGCTGGTAAATTTTATAATGACCCCGAAGAAGATAAAGGTAAGTTCAACACCATTTACACGTTTTTATGTTGGTATAACTAATCCTTCGAGATAAATTCATATTCATCTTAAACTACATCACAATATTTGCATTTAACTTGACTTTAAAGCCGTGTCAGTATACCGGTAAAGGTGAACGACCTAGTCATTTGCTTCGTTGGCTTGTTTCTTTGGGACATTTCGTCTTTCATTTGTTCATATTTGTTATGTGGTATAGGTAATTTTCGCAACATTTGAAACTATATCATTAAACAATATCGCTATATACATATGTATGTGTAATTTAAGTGAATAATATTTTTAAGTTCTTCTTATTATGGATTTCAGGCCTTCAGACTTCGGAGGATGCAAGATTCTATGCTCTATCAAGAAAGTTCAAGCCATTTTCAAATGCTGGTAAACCTCTGGTTGTACAGTTCACCGTAAAGCATGAGCAGGATATTGACTGCGGCGGCGGTTACTTGAAGGTCTTCGATTGCAAGCTGGACCAAAAGGATATGCATGGAGAAACCCCCTATGAAATCATGTTCGGTCCTGATATATGCGGTCCTGGTACTAAGAAGGTAATTACATGGTTCAGTTTAGACTATATAATAATCGTTTTGATGGCCATATTTCTTTCTGATCTTCCTTGTAAAATCCTTCTTTTTATTTCATATTTATTTATGTATAGTTGTGGTGAGTAAGTAATTTTTATTATGGACTACAATGAATATGTTTTCTCATAAACTATCTGAAAGTATGAAGGCTTCCAGTAATGTTACTTAGAAATATTAAGAATATTCTATTTCTAATGCTCTAGTAATCGATGATAAAAACAGTTTCTTCTTCAGAGGCTCCATTCTATAGCCAATATTGTGAAATATTTAAGTACAATAATATTATTGTTGTATGTAGTATAGGAACATTGAATGACACAGTACTACTGCTAAAGTTTATACACCCTGATATAAAGTTTTTATATAAAACGGGCAACATTATTGCAATAGTTAATGGAATAGTCAAGAAAAATAATTGAATATGGTTTATTCAATTATTTTTCTTAGTTGATATGGTTAATATGGTCGACCTATAGTAATTAAATGTATTTCAGACAGAAACAATTCAAACTGAAAAAGTATTTAATTTTGTTATAAATCAAAGATAGTGGAAGCCAAACATTTAAATAGTCAAGTAAAGGTATAGAGAATTCGTACAGACAAATTGTACCTCTGACCATGTTTATATATTTTAACATTTATGAAGCAGCATTGTTACTCAGCGAAGAACTGTAAAACAGTGGCTAATTGATTTAATATTTTGAAACTGATGCATTTATATATCCTGTACGATAATAAGACTTATTTTTTTTTAAATGTTGAGAAAGAATCATAAATTTATTTAAAAATTAAATAAAGATAATTAATAAAGCACATGTTGCAGTATAATATTTTTACTTAAAAGATGTTCGAGTCACTAGTTGGCATGATAGCCTAGAAGCACGGCCCTTATTAATAGATCTTTTAAATAAAAGTTAATTGCTATGTGGTTCGAACTATAAATCACCTTTTTTGAGTTTAGCATAAAGTGAAGTACATATTAGTTCTCCAATGTAATAATTTGAATGTTCCTCATGTTTAGATTTGATGTTGAATGCTCACGTGTCTACAAAGGCACATTAATTTTAAATAAAAAAAATATTAAATTTCATTTCAGACTTTTACAATAAAATAAATAAAGTTTTACATTATATTATAAAATATATTAATGGAATTGTTACTTTACTTTGTTGCATTAAATGAGATCTATAAATGTTTGTTATTTTAGCAAACTATTCTTTCGAATATTTAGTGAGCAAAATATGATTGTCATATGTTGTATATTTACTTAATTTATTAACAGAATTTTGAAATTCTTTCCATTTTCTATCAATGTTGTTAATATTTAAATATTTAGTAATATGATTTTTTTTCTTAACATTCAATTATTTCTGAATACCTACATAAGCTATAATTTTATTCTGTGAATTATTGTTCACCATTATTTTTTATAATTAGACTTTTGTTTTTATAGTTCTTAGCATTAATTAAAATAATTTAGTTGTACATACCTATTATCTAAAAACCTGTTTGACATTGGCCTTAATTTGATTTAACAACAAAATTACTTTTCCTGCAATGATAATTAGTAAACTTTTCAATTTATATGAAAAGTCAGTGAATATGACAACAGTCATCAATTATTAATATTTAATTTTACCGTGTTATGCTTTGGTGTCGTTATGCCACAATTTATTAATGCAGTCCTATGCATTAGTAAATAATACAAGAAATTGTTTTAATGAGACAAACTTTAAAACACATTATATTTATAAAATATTATGTACTCAATGAGAAAAGAATTGTTAATAATGTTAACTAAAGCAATGTAATATTTTAGAAACTATACCTATAAATTGACACGGTATGTGCACAAGATAGGAAGTAATATGATATTGGTAGCTTTATGACTCAATATATTAATACAATCTGATAAACAATAGTGTGTTTCTAACCCATTTTATTGTAGGTTTTTAAATGATTACAATTTCGATCTTATGATAAGTTAGGTAAGAACAATAAAAATTTTGATAATCTGTAATAAATAAGATACAACAATATTTTATGACAAAAATTATTTCCATTCTCTAATTTCAAAGTTACTTATATTTCAATTTTGTGTATTCATCCATTTTGTCCAAGCTCTCTTATCATCATGTAATAGTTAAAAAAAAAACATGTGTCTACGTACTGAATATTCTAAATTCTGAATAATTATGTCAATAAGATTATACAGGTACACAGTGAGACGAAATATAATTTCTTGTCAGAATTTAAACATTAGATTTTAGTGGGGTTACACACCTTTTTATGTTAAAAAATCTAATAGGATTACATTTTGAACTTCCATTTTGGTATAAAATCTATAAGAGTGAGTATTGTAAAAATGCGTTAACACTTTAATCTAGAAAAAAAAATTGTAGTCAAATTTCATAAGATGCGTAATAGATAGTCAACAAAGCGTAACTAGTAGCGTTCCATAATCAATCTCGGTATAACAAAAACTTTGGCGTTTCCTTTTGCTACGTTCGACACGCGATATATTGTATTTTGTTGTTAGTCTTATGTAATATCTTATTACTGAAATTTTCAGTTTTTTTTTAGTTGAATAAAAAATTGTGAAATGTTCTCATAAGTGTAAGCCACTGGATAGTTATGGAAATAATTTGAATATTTTATATTTCATTGTTTTATTTAGTTTGTTCTGTTACTATCTCGTCAATTTATTTTAACTCTCAAAATCATCAAGTGTTGTCGACACCATGTCAAATATTTTATGTTTTTCTTGAATTCATTACCAAACAGGGGTGAGGTCTGCCCATTTTAAATTGTTAATAGCATTTATTTAAGAAGGAAGTTCAGTAAATTTTTTTTACATTGCTATCCTAGATCCCTTTAAGCTTAGTCTACTTCGGCTGCTGCTTAGCAATGTTTTGTTCATCTATTTTTTACATCCACATTTAGGCCGACGTTGTCTCCCTACGACGTCATTGTAAGCAAGGAGAGCAACGATCACATTTAATAAAAAAAAAAATATTTTTTTTATTTTAATATCTAGATTTGTTATCTAGATATTAAAATGAATGTATCTCTTAATGTCGATCTTATAACTCCCATCACTCTTAAACGCCTATTTATGATCCATTATTTTTACTAAATAGAAAATTATTAGTAATTTCGTAATGGAATTTCTCATATGCATATTAGTGATAATTTTGTCAAAGTTTATCTTTGTAAGTCACTGGTTGCAACCTTATTTTTATTAATTTTACTGCTACTGAGATTTATGTTCCAAATTAATTGAAAACAATTGAATTGTCTGATCTAGTGATATCCCTTTTGATTCATCTATGTAAGGTAGTTTGCTCTACATGTTCAGTGCATGCTGTGTAAATGTAATATTATATATTTTTCAATACAACTTTGTATTTCATGTGTTCTACTTATATCTTAAGTTTACTAAACATTTAAAATATATATTTCAAGATAGATGTTTAATATATTCATAGTCTTTAACTGGTTCACATTTATGTAAGTTGAGTATTCAACAAATTCATTATTGCTTTATTTAATTTTAGGTGCATGTCATCTTCAGTTATAAGGGCAAAAACCATTTGATTAAGAAGGATGTCAGATGCAAGGACGATGTTTACACCCATTTGTATACACTGCTTGTAAAGCCAGACAACACTTATGAAGTGCTGATTGACAATGAGAAGGTGGAATCAGGTGACCTAGAAGCTGATTGGGACTTCTTGCCACCCAAAAAGATCAAGGTTTGTAGTAAAAGTATTTTTTTGCTATACACTGCTAAAATGGATTATAGTGATTATACAAAGTTATTGTTATCATACAATTAATCTCTTATGTATAGAGTTATAAGAAAGACAATATAGAGTTCTCAAAAAAGACCAAGGTGAACCATCTTTATTATGTATAGGACCCAGAAGCAAAGAAGCCCGAAGATTGGGATGACCGCCCCACCATTCCGGATCCGAATGACACTAAACCCGAAGACTGGGATAAGCCAGAACACATTCCGGATCCTGATGCAACCAAGCCAGATGACTGGGACGACGAGATGGATGGTGAATGGGAGCCGCCTATGATCGACAATCCTGATTATAAGGGGGTCTGGTCACCCAAACAGGTAAGATTGTCTTGAATACATTGAAATCAATGTAGCATTATAATTAGACGGGGACTAAATATAATAATGGAAAATATTAAAATTTTGCTTTGTGCTTTGTACTTTTGAATTTCTATGATTAGGGATTCATATCTAGGGGCTTCATTCTTAATTCATACTGTCAGTGTATTCTCATGTATGAATATTGACATTTAAATTAGTGAATGGTTTATCGAAATTTCGAAAGTGTATAAAACCAATCCTGAATATGCTCCAGTACGTAATTAATCTGTAACACTTTAAACGAAACTTTCCACAACTATAAATGAACCATGTTTTGATCAACAGATCGACAATCCTGCATACAAAGGTCCCTGGGTACATCCCGAAATTGACAATCCTGAGTACACACCCGACGCAAACCTGTACAAGCGCGACGAGCTGTGTGCCGTGGGCCTGGATCTCTGGCAGGTGATTACAGAATATGTTTATATATACAAATGCAAAAAACAAATGTTATTTATATATACATGCAGATATAGGTGTATGAAATGAATTTGCATAGGTTCTGCATTATGCGTGTAATGTAAAACTATAAAAATAATAGTGAGAAGCTACTTTATAATACATGGCTAATAAATTAGAACTCATTAAAAAACATCATGTCATTTTTTTATGATAATCTCTGAAATCAATAAAACAACAAATGTCAGCTCAATGTCTCTTTACGGGTCACTGTTTTTTTTGAATTCATATAAGTTTGCGCATTTAGAAAGATAACAATTTAGTTTTGGTTTTATTATTTTAATATCAACTATACAATAATGCGTGCGTTTTCTAGGTTAAATCGGGTACAATCTTTGACAACTTCCTTATCACCGATGATCTGGCTCTCGCCAAAGAGCGAGGTGAGGCCATCAAGAAGACCCAAGAGGGTGAAAAGAAAATGAAGGGTGAACAGGACGAAGCGGAGAGAGAGAAAGAAAAATCGGAAAAGAGCGAAGATGATGATGATGACGAAGACTTAGACGATGATGCAACGGAGGTGCCGTCTGCGGTAAGACATTTGCTTGAAGGCTTTCATGATTTTGGCTTCATTAGATTAGATTGTTATGCCTATCTACAAAGTGCTGCATATCCACTTGTTATAGTAATAACCAGCCCCCATGTTGTTATAGGAGATTGCCTTTTAAAAAAATACTGTAGCCATTTTTATTTCACCAATGTTTCATAAATCTATTTTCACATGATTTTATATAAAACTATAGATGATAAAAAATTAAATCTTTTATTTCTCATGAAATTATGAATATGAATCTCAAAAAAGTTTAAAATATAATGACTTTTTATTCATTTCAGGAGGATCATGATGAGTTATAAACATTTTGTGTTGATGTGTGAACGTCGAAAGCAGAAATTGGTGCATATTTGGGTGCGCGAATCCTCTTCAACCTTAACCTGGAATTTTTAAATTTTATGCAAGGAACAAGTGGAACTAGCTGCTGATCACCACACTAATATTGATATCAAAATAGAAAACTGAAAAACTGTTGTCTGTCAATTTTTAAAATCTATTATTCTGTTGTGTCGCAATTAAATATATATTTTAATTTTATTTACTACTATAGTTGAAAATATAAAATATCGTCTTATAAATTAAAAACTACTAATATACTTTGAAAGAAAAACAGTAAATACATGTTCTCTATGGGATTATGAGAATGAGACAATCGTAGGTTTAAGGTGATGTTTGAATGTTGTGTGCACATATATGTTCTAACAAGTGTAATAATATTTTAAAAACTGCAAACCTTTGGCAACCTCGAATATTTGTAACAATCTTGATGCTATTCTGAATGACATCCAACAAATAATGAGTATGATGTTGATGTAAGACCCGATTTCCATATTTTCGTTAGTTGAAGTAATCCCTCAACAGTGTTGCCATCTTACATCGGCTTATGATTCATGCACGAGGTGTGCTTTTATGTCATATTCTAAGACTAATGCGATAAATGTATTTAATCTTCCAATCGTTTTCGAAAAATTTGTCTTGAGATACTAAATATGGGATTTTTCATGAAAATATTTAATGTTTAATTCAAATTCCAAGTATTGCATTCACATTTAGTGTAGATATTCCCGAATTCAGTATCTCGCATAATATTTCCTGTAAACTAGTATAACATTTATTAGAATCCTATGAAGGTAACGTTTAAGTGTGTTAAAAAATTTAATTCCATTTCACTAACAAGTGTTTTATTGTGTTTACTGTGTTAAACTACTTATTTTTTCCACTGAAGCATTGTTTTTTTATCACAAATGCACAGTAGATTGTTGCGGCTAGGTATATTTTTTTTAATTGCGGCTCGATTCATTGTGCGCAACGCCGCGGAGAACTGATTATATATTATGTAATATATTTCAATATAGTTGTGAGTTGTATGAGATCTCCTATTATGTTACAATATTAGACGAAATGTGTAGGGTAGTTTTTTACAGTAAGTGTAATATTGTAGAATAATATGTGTGTATGGGGAATATGTTCTGTTTTGTTATGAGTACGAATTAAATATTGTACAATAATAATTGAGTTTCCTTCTTTGAAAGTTATGCATGATATGTGTCTTATTACCTAGTAAGATAACACTTAACACAATGAAAAGTGTTATTGCAATGAATACAAATTCTTCAGTAATATTTATTTATTTCAAAAACAAAAAATGTTTCCGACTTAAAAGCTAATACATGTATGATTGATGTAGGACTTTTAGTTAGTAGGTGCATATCTTCCTTTACATGTCTCGAGCTGAAAATTTATAACCAGTACGAATATAGAAACTGTGTTTTAGCATTTTCTACAATCGGAATTGGATTTACAACAATACACACAAAGTGAATCTAAAATCAAAATGTTGAATGCGATGTGAACATGCATGGAAATGTGTTGAATTACTGCAATTTGGATAACATTTTGATATCGATTTCTCAGTCATCTCGATATATCCATCCTATTATAGCAATACAAATTTCTATCTCTGGATACTTTTTAATTATTTATTACAATTTTCTTATGTTAGTTTATCAGCTATCTTGAATCTTGGTATTTTTATTAGACACAATCTTGCTTAAAAGTAAATTGTGAGTTTTTAACCATTACAACATATATACGTAGTCTATGAATCAATTCATATAATAAAGTTGTAAAGAAGCCAAATCTATACATTACAATAATTTTTGAAAAAAAAGAAAGTGGAATGGACATACTATACACATAATATACAGACTCCAAAACAGCTGCTTTGAAAGTTTTGTGTTTGTTTGTTCAAGCATTAGTCAAAAATTAATGGGTAGATTTGAATAAACTATTTATTTTTTATTAGTTTTAATCCACTGCTTAGGATACAATCTATTACGTTAGGTTAACCATAGAGCAAATTAAAATTTTTCGCTGTTAATTTGAAGTATACCTGCTGCATAGATTTGGGCGATAGTACTTACCTGCCATTATTTTTTTTTTGTGCGAGGTCATAGATATGTCCAACTGTTCATAACTTTCTTATTAATTTTAAAATTCATAAAGCAAAAAAGGAAGAAATCTCACAATAGACATTGTGGCTTTGAAGGAGACGAAGAAGATGATCGTTTAGTTTTTCAATGGGTGATGAAAGACAACGAGAAAATGGACAGCTTCCATGTATTTTTAAAACTTTGTTTCATAACCACCACGTGAACAACGTCACGGGCAGCGGCTAGTCTAAAATAAAAAGATCGTGGGAGGGTAGGTATATCTCGGCGGCGCGGTTATAAAAACTGATTGTTGCTGTAGTCGACTGTGTCGCGAGATATTCTAAACCCTTCTAAATTGATTTTGCACTTTTGATCATTTTCTAAATAATACTGTATTTCATCTATTCTCTCGCCTAATCTTTATTGCTCTATCGTGAAAAACTGCGTTCCTCAACAAAAGGACGTAAATGCCTTGAGAATACGCTCTTTTGCTGGTGCACTCTAGTTTACACTAGTTTAATAGTAGTAGTCTACATACTACTTGTTTCTCTCGTTATAGGCGACTAAAGTTCTTGTAACTATTATGTGCGGGAAATATGGGAAAAGTGTAACAACGTAGTTTTTTCATCTGTAGTGAATTTCTTTGTAGAAATGGCTTTGGAACCCTAGCATAGTCCAACTTGCTTTTGGCTGGTTTTTTATAAACATAAATGTGTGGAACTTTACACAAAATAATAAAAAAAAATGTTTATTCCCTTGGGTGTGTTATTTGAAAGGGCACGAAATGATTGTAATAATCAGTGTCGTATTTAATGTTTAGTCACTTGATGTTTGGTTTAAAAATACTATTCTATTTAAATATCTCTTAAGTTTGTAAACAAGCGACTTGAATTAATTCAAGACTAAAGGTCTGATGTATTTTAAAGGAAAAGTGAAACGAAATTTTTGATATTTAATACAGTTTTTGGTCAAACATAATTTATTTGTCCAAGTTTTATTTTGATTAACTTTTAACCACTTAATTTCCTAAGTTAATAAGGTATTAAGCGTCCTATTCGGATTATTTTTAAATGTGACTTACTTTAAATAGGTATATCTTTTCACAATTGAAATAGGTACTTGCCTAGTGCTTTTATATCTGAAACAAAGAAACATGCAAGTGTTATTTTAGTTTCGAAACGCAACAATTTAAGCGCTCGCCAAAATTTTTAGACCCTTATGCTAGGTGCCTCATAAAATAAGTAGACCCTAAATACCTAAATGAAATTGATAGCAAAATAAGGGTCCCATGAAATAACTCACTAAGTTTCAAATTAAACATTGGTGAATCGGAATGATTACGTAGACTTAATAATTTTGCGTCCCAAAACGAATAAATGCTCACTAATTTTTGTTTTACTAAAATAATATACAATTGTAGTTATTATTGACTTATGTTTAGTCAAAATTTACAACTGTATCCATAATATGTTGGTGACTGCCAAAAAAGACATTCGTTTCCCTTTGCCCCGCAACCCGCACGGCTACCACAGGAATAATGGCCGAAGAGGTATTCAGATTCTGATGTGAGTACAAAATAAAAGATAAATTAGCTACAGTTATAAGATAATTTGTGAACGCATTTTGGTGAGCATTTATCCATTTTGGCAGTGATTTAGAATTATTTAGTCGTTCTAAGCTACATTTCTGCTAAGTGTTTAAATACAAGCCGTTTTCAAATAAGCTTCAAGAAACCACCGATTGATGTCAGTGAGACAAGAAGAGTATCTACAGATGGATCTGTGATCTCTGTTTTTCCAATAAATAGGCATAAGCCTGCAAAAGTATGCATATTTTTTGAAAAAATCTTTTAGATAAAAATTATTTCTAACCGACTTTGATGTAGGCATACTAGCAAAAAATCATCTAAAAATTCTAATTATATTTTTAATTATATATAAAGATTTGGAATACAAAATTTATTTTTTCCTTAAACCTAAATAATCCATAATTTAACATATTATTCATAGTACCCGAGCCTCGGAGCCTCACTCGACTTTTTGTGAATTTGATCTAGGAATGTAATAATAGTATCTACAGGCGAAGTTGCTTGTACTTAAATATACAATTTATATGAAAATTTTTATTGAGACTTTTCTCAAAATTCAGTTATGAAGGAGTTTATTCATTTAATAGGTAGATTATACTAGAAAAAATAGATATTAGATGTACAGAAAAAAAATAATATTTTATTGTGGCGAATGTCATTTGGAAATGCCAGAATCTCAAATTTTGTTTTTTTTTTGTGTCTAAAATTATTCGCCACCAGTTCAAGAGTCACGCAATTATGTTTAGTGTAATCGGATACAATGAAATTACTAAGGGAGTGTTATACTCCGGACATACTGGTATTACGCTTTTATTTTCAAATTGTATATATTTTTTCTTGTTCTTAGGGGCGACATCTCTTTAAATAAAGTCAAAAATTAAAAAAATATAAAAAGTACCTTACCGTCCATTATTTTTTTAAGATCTTCTTCCTTTTTCTCTTTCTTATCTTTATCTTTCTTGTCGTCCTTTTTTTCATCCTTTTTATCGTCTTTCTTCTCGTCTTTTTTATCGTCGTCTTTCTTCTCAGGTTTGTGCTTGTGCTTGTGCTTGTGCTTGTGGTGATGCCATAACCCGAAGCAAGGTTCAGGTGCCGCCGTCACTGAAAATGAATCGCTTATAAAATTAAAGTTCATAAGATCATCTAGTTTTACAAATAAAAAATAAAAATAGAAATTTTGGTAAGTTGCTTTTGTGTATGCGACCACAATAATAACTGTAGGAACTTTAGTCTTCGTACTTAAATAACTACGCTACGTATTTATTATTAGTAGTGTATTTTTTTAATCGGAACCGAGTTATGGATTCGGTATATATTTAAAACAATATTTTATTTCAAATTACTGTCATTAAAATAGTTAAACAAAACTTTAGCAGGGCTCAAAAATGTTATTTCATTTACCTACTGTTTCTTTTACTACTTCCTTGATTACAAATCTAAGGTAGATACAAAACACTAAATTACGAAATAACGAGGTACAAAATAAATTACCTTCCTGTTCCACAAATAAAACGATGACCTGAAAATAACAAATTTTATTATAATTTCGTCATTTATACAGTAACTTAGCTTAAGAGGCAAAGATATTTACTCAGACATATCATAATGATTTGGTTAATTAGAAATTTTTATTCAAACTTAATTCATAAGTTGTGGAGTATTGTTATTTTGTCTAAATTGTTGATTAAATTGTACTTTCTTTTTTTTTGCGATTGGAATATTTTTATTATTATTTATATTTTTTAAATGTCTATATCAGAATTATCGCAGATATCTATATTCAATTTTCACGAATCAAAGATGCGACGTTTTTTTCTTAATAATATTAATAAAATCACCGTTTATATACAGTTTTACGAAATACCTAACGTATGTTCTATGGGTACGTACTATGTGAAAGAGATACGGTTCATAAGTCAGTCAGCGATAGATGTGATTTTCGTTTTACTTATTCTATTTCGGACACTTATTCAACGGGTGTCATCTAAATAAATTGATTTGTTCATAATTCCTTAATCTATTATACGCGCTCTATTTTGTAAACTTTTATATAGTTATGAAAATATAATAGTTATATTCTCGTCCGGTGACTGATCCAGTAAGAACTACCATAGTCAATCAAAATTGAAAATCACCTCTCACTTTATCTTATTAAATGCTTGCATATCGCTTTCTCTTGCAACTCTGTAAGCTCTTTTGAGTATAAACTAAACATCAAAGTAGGTACTAAACTGTTAGGTACACTAATTATATTATTCCTATAAGTGGCTTGCATTAGGTAGCTAGTTAATTTTGAAACTAAATACCTAATAAAAAAACGACAGTTCTTATTTTACGAGATTTTTAACGAGGTGTTCAGCATTTAATTCGATATAGAATTGGAACAACTTGTTAGGATTTGCGAATCAAACAAATATAAAGTAATACATATATAAAATACCTAATCATATGAATACATATGATTAGGTAGGTAGATATCCTTCATATATATTTACTAGTATTTATGTACATAAATGTTAAAGTTTTGAGGGAGTACTTAAAAAATGTAATTTGAAATAAAAAAAAATACAACTTTTTGAAATATAGTAGACACCGCTGCAGCTGTGGAAACGATCAACGTTAAACAGTGCAATCGTTTAAATTTTGAATCATACTCGGTAAGAAGAATATGCGTAAAAAAGTTTAGAAATGTCAAATGATTCTATGTTTACTACGCTGAATTGTCTTGTTGGATTATGTTAATTTTAACTTAATTTAGATGAATCTATATTTAATAGTAATAAGTTACAAAGAGCTCGAAAGAAAAAATGTTAAGTTCTCATATGATCGTAATAGTTGGTAGTTTAATTCTATTTTCTAAATACAAATATAATGTATTTACATCGTAAAATATGATATTAATACATCATATTTTATGATAAATACTTTAAAATTATGGTATATTTTCTATCTTGGTAACAGGTAATAATTGTTGTTTCATAGTAAGGTGATGATTTTACGGGAAAAAAATATTTTTGACTCGTGATATAATGAAGTATTATATATATATATATATATATATATATAAATAATTATCGAAGCAACGTTCAAGGCAACAATTGAGGAATAATGTAATGTAAAACGACTCACCAGCAACGATACAGCAAGTCCGAGCGCTAACTTAGACCGCAACATTTCTGACGTCCGCCGACAGCTCAGTCTAAATGATTTTTTTCGTCTTTCCCGCCTTATATATGAAAACTTCTGTCACGTCATGTTTGCTATGTTAATTTGAGAATAAAGAAAATTGTATAAAGGCGTTATTACGCATCTGTTTTTCTTCAGGGAAATATATGAGACACAATGAGAAATACATTCATATATTTGTTCCGACGAGGCGAATTTTCCAGTTGTCAAACTGTGAAACAGCGATGTTGTTATTTTAATTGTACGTCTGAAGCGAAGTAATTCGTTGTTTCGCACTAATTTTTTTTTTGTAAAATCTTTCTAGGTATATAATTGTCGATCCAGGGGCAAGTATTTATAAAATTATTCGCTCTTCTGATTTTAATTATCTGTCGACTTAATGATTTATCACTACCTTGAGTCAATCATTCGATGCTAGAAAAGGCAGCTAAGTGCGACTGTGCTGAATACTAATATAATGATAATACTAAAAAACTCATGCATTTTCCCCAGAAGGGTAGGCAGAGTCCATAGATTTCTACACGGTACAAATCTCTTTTGCTTCATTGACATCCATTAATCTTTTCGTGCGAGCTCGTCAGTTACAAATGCTTAAAAATTGATCTCTTTTAGGGTTCTGAGCCAAAATGGCAAAAACGAAACTCTTACAGTTTCGTCATGTCCGTCCGTCTGTCCGTATGTCACAGGCATTTTATTCAAAAACTACAGACCTGCATTGATGAAATTTATAGTATAGGAGTTTTGTGTGAGCCGCTACTTAGTTTGATGGTTAAATAACAAAAATAAATATATCTAGGGGGGTTCTGCATACATCTAACAGAATATGAAAAAAATTTTTTCATCAAACATTAAGGTGTGATACGTATTTTGACAGTTATTTTAAAAACACTTTAAGGTTTTTAAGTAATTTTTCTGATTAAGGGAATAATTTCGGAAATAATCGCTCCGAAATTTGCAGAAATCATGTCCGTCTCTCTATTTTCTAAACCGTTTGTCCAAAAATATGTTTAAAAATAATAAACATAATGCTTAATAAATAATTTCAATGAAAATTAATTTGAACATGGTCCGATATACTGTTTTTGAATTATTGCCGAAAATCTGCGCTTCTCAACAAAAGAACGTAAGAGCCATGAAGATACGTTCTTTTGCCGATGCACTTTAGTTTACACTACTTTAATAGTAATAGTCGACATTCCTACTTGTTTTTCTAGTTATAGGCGATTAAAGTGTTTATAACTATTCTGTGTGGGAAACATGGAAAATATGTAACAACGTATTTTTTTTCATCTGTAGTGAATTTCTTTAAAATAATGGCTTCAGAACCATATAGTGAGCATGGTCCGCATAGGATTTTCCTTGTCGACCTTTTCATCACACGCACCCGCTCTATTTTTTTTTGTTTTGTCAGCCTCCATCCATTCTTCCTTTCCAAATGGCCAAACGACCGCAACATACCTTTTTCTATTATAGTCGTTAGCTTTTCTTTTAAACCACACCCTTCTCTGACATCATTGTTTCTTTATTTGTATTTCAAAGATATTCCACACATATTGCGATTAGATCGCATCTCTACCGCATCTATTCTAGTTTCATTTTTCTTCTATCATACCCAACTTTAATTACCGTACATAAGCGTTGCGATCAAGATTCTATCATGGTTATTCAAACGCACTTGTCGTCAGACACGTTTACTATTCATAATAGCAAGCAAAGCCCCATTCACTTTATGTCGCGCATTCACTCTTCCTTCAATATCATGTTTACTATCACTTGTAAACAGGCTACCTAAGTAGGTATACATACTCTTTCATTTGTTTGATTCTCTCATGTTCTATAAACATATCATATTCAGTCATGCTTTTGCTTCTTTCAAACACCATGATTTTTTCTTACTGACATATATTTTCATACTTCTTTAAAAAAAAAATCATTGATTTTAGTTACCATCTCCTGCAACTCGCACGTCGACGGCGCAAGGATTACTTCGTCATCGGCTTATAGGAGGCATTTGGCAGACAGCTCACCCATATTTAGTTTACCCTTATACTTATAATTTCAAATCGTCCAAACAGCTATTCATGAATACATTGAACGGCCACAATGAAACTACACATTTCTGCCTGACACCCCTGCGCATGTCAAACTATGTGTGCGCGCCATTTATTTTGAGGCAGGCACTTAATAGATTACAGGGCCCCTCCTCCCATATATGAATAGGGTTTTCCACAGGATATTCGTTTTCATTCTATTATAAGGTTTTTCTTGGTCTACAAAAGCACAAAAGACCTTGTAGCCTTTGGCCAAAATTTTTTTTTTTAATATCTCCCAGAAAAAAAATTGGTCACGTCACCCTATTCCTTTTCTAAATCCCGCTTGTACATCCCAAATCTTATTTTCTGTCTCATTAACAATCCTTTCAAAATGATTTTCGCATACAATTTGCTAACGACGCTGAGGAGGCTTATAGGGCGGTAATTTGTGCAAACGTGCCATGAACCTTTCCTTTTATAGAGGGGCGTGCACCCCTCGGCTTTTCCAGTATTTAATAAAGAGCTGGTACCGCAGGTTTCTTACTGTTCCTCCACCGCCCCTCTGCAACTCTGACGAAACCTCCTGCCGATTACGATACGAAAAGACGCCGTCTCCAATTTTCATACGTTTTAGTGCTTTCATAATTTCATCCATCATAATTTCATTTTCATCATCAATCATATATTCAGTTATAGTAATATTGTCATCTGCAACTGTATCTTCACTATAAAGATATTTTCAAAATAATTGTTTCAGGGTTTTTTCTCATGACTTTTTTCATTTAGTTAAACATCTATCATTAGGTTGAATTCTATATTTTTGAAATATTAAATTCATAAAATAAGCCTGTTGTAAAATGGAATAGAGCTGTGGAATTTTTCGTATTTACTATTATGCGGATTAAATTTCTATTCATTAAACATTTTTGTTTTCTTTAATATCTATCTTATCACTAGTTATATTATATGATTTTCAAGACTACAATTTCGATAAACGTCCATAGAAACAATGATTTACGTATACTTACGAAAAGTAGAAATCCCGTAATAAAGCATATTATAACTTATTTTAATATTGTACTTACTTAATAAGTACAAAGAAGGCGGGTTCGCTCCGCTACCGCCGCCACTTCATACCGGGTTCCCGTAACCGCAGCGGCTCATCTGGTAAGTTAATGTCATTGTCTTTTGAGGTAATGCGATTGACTATTGTTTACGTTTATACAGGCGAAGTTCGGTTTCATTTTTTTTCCCTTATTACTATAATAGGAATCATATAAATCAGGGAATACTTTATGATACCAGGTGGACATTAAAAATTCCGGATCTGCTGAACATAACACAAGGAAATCTGTATTTTTTACAGGAAACGAAAAAAGAGGGTTATGCTTTATTAGTCCGGTGTTAGTATGTTCATCTGTTTCCGTGTAGCTCCTAAATTACTAAGTATTTGTTGAATTTTGAGGTGTCGTTAATTCGATTAACGACTGTCACAGATTAATTATATTGTTCATTCAATCCGCGACGGTCTTTACTTGCGTAATACCGCTAAGTAACAAAAAAGTGTCGCAAATGTATCAAATATAGTATCTATAATTTCACAAGGTTTTAATTCACAAATATCAAAAATGCATAACCTATATTTAAATAATCGTTGCGTTTGTAGCTGTAAGTGATTGTCTATTTCTGAATGATTTGACCGATTGAGGTCGTATTCATTCAATATATTTATTTCACTGAAAATATGGTTCATATATGTGCTAAGAGGTGGCGCTATCGTTTAGTTATTACATGTATGAACCAAAATATGTTCATATTGACAGTTATATTTTTATATGTATAAAACAATATATATATATATTGTTTTAGTGTCAAAAAAAAGTAAATCACGAAATCTGTGTGTGATAGGTGGTGCTGTGGTAAGTAATTACTTAGTTTTATATTTATAAATCAATATGATTCAAATTTACACAATATTTTTGCTTGATAAATAAAACAATTTAAAAGATTTTGTATAATTTGCATAGAATATGTAAAAAAAATCTAAACGCCACCTACCAGTTGAGTGCAGAACAACGTTTCCTAGGCCAGCTGGCTTATATATAATGTGTCATTGCTCTGAAATCGATAAAATGTATATGCATATTAAGGAATGTATTATTGTTTGTAAATAATGTGAAATATAGTGAAATCCATGGCTACTCGCCATGAGCCTGAACGCTCTTTATGATTGTATAGCTTACCAAAAAGTGGTAAAAGGCCGGCAACGCACCGGCGACTTCCTTGGGATTGCCAGTGATCATGGGCGGCGGTGACCGTATACGCGCATGCTCACTTGATCCTCTAAACTGGTGTATAAAGAACAAAACAAAAATTAGAAACTTATGTATTACTCTATACGTTACACTGACGAACGAACAACTTGTTTATTTCGCTTAACCGAACGCAAGCGTACATTGCCTCACATGACACTTCAATTCAATGTATGCAAGTTCGGTGGACTATGGATATGTCCAGCTGATTTTATTAAATATTGTAAATCGTTTGCAGAGAAATTACACTGAAAAAAAAAATTGGTCATTCCAAGCATGACTTTGATCAACGTAATGAATTTGCATTGTTGATTTTGAACGCGTCAACATTTTGGTTATCTTAACTAACCTTTCTATTAGTGTGATTGATCCGATTGGTTAAATTATACACATTATTTGTTAATACAACGAATTACTCAGTTATTGCAACAAAATATATTTAACCAAGCCAAATTCGAACTTGGTTAGAAATATTTTTTTCTGTGTAGATACAAACTAAACCACGGCCGTGCTCATTTTCACTAGAAATTTCTTGATATAATTTGTTCATCCAAAAGGCAAATTATTGCTTGTATGGCTACTTCCAAATAAAAAGGAAAGTTGTAAACATTTGACAGTACAACGCATATAAAGATAGATATGCTTGTATTTGTTTTTCTTAATATCGAGACTTACATGCATAACAATAGTCGTAATTACCTAAATTAGAATGTTGTGACAAACCTTTGATATATCGTATATGAAAGGCACGTCAAAGGCGACACGCTACCGTGAGCAATATCCTAATACAACATAAACAAACACCCTCTCGGTGTTGGAGCGTTCAAAATTGTTCCCTGTTATGTACTAGGAGATTTTTTCTGACGGCATAGCGCCGTAGAGGCTTTCGTAGGATCACAGAAAACGCAAATATTGACGGTGTCCTAAAGCTCGCCGGCAATATTAAGAAGGGTTGAGGGATGTTTGTTGACATCGCTCAGGAATGTGGGGTGATAATTTTTTAAGATATCGGACGTAAGAGCTATGAATGTTTCGTTTGACGGGAAAGGAATTTAGTTTACAATGGTTTGGTTATCTTATCTATGGATAGAGTCGACCTCAGGCTCAAGAATCGAAAAAAAAAATTGTAATGTTGCGGTAATCTAAAATAAAATAAAAAAAGATCTGAAACGGATGAGCCAATACAAAAACCATGACGTATTATACGATTTCGTTTTGTATTAATTATAATTATATCACTACCATTTGGTTTTTGATAATCATTAAAATGTAATTTTTTGAAGAATAATAGGAGTGGCCAATATTGTGGATTTTTTTCTAATATTTCAAACAAATAAATACTCTTATTATTAATATAAATTAAATATAATTTAAACTTAATATTAAGGGTCCCGACGGCACCCTTTTGGTGCGGAACCCTGATAGGCACGGAACCTTAACAAGCATTGTATTATCAGATTTTCAATTCAAATAAATATATATAAAATCTGTTTAAATAAATTATGATGTCGTTTTTTACTATTATTTTTACATTTTAGTATTAGCTTTATATAGGTGTGTATGTATGTTGAAAATAATTACTGAAGATAGATATGAACTTAATTAGAATAAGAATATAATAATTATTGTAAATATTTATAAATTTAATAAGAATGACAATAACGATTCTTATGCACTCAGGCAAAATAATTGTGAAATAATCTTTAAATCAATTGGAAACATAAAATAGGGATGGTATAAAATGTCTACCTTGAGTTAATAGGAAAACTTTTAAGAAATAAAAATGTCTACAGAAATACTGAAATAAAATTCTTGGTCATCGTATGCTGTGATTGGTTAAACGACATAACCCAGTAGTAACATGTTTCTAAACGAGTTTTTAAGAGCATAAACAATACAAACGTTGATAGTATCACATTCAATATAACTTTACTCAATTAGTATTTTACATATAAGTTATAGAATTCATTTTATATTAACTATAGTTGTAGATTAAAAAAAAAATTAAGCCCTAACAATCAGCTCCGATATTAATTAGTATATGGGTGTGCACATTGGTATAGAGAATAAGGATAAGCTCATAGGAATATATAGAACTAGCGACTTCGTCCACGTGGTGGTCGACATCAGGCATGGTAGAGGATACAACGAATCAAGATTATAGGTCTATGTATATGTCGCCATTTGTATCATGTGACATAATAGAAAAGTCCACCCAATTGTTTATCGTAGTTGACAATTTATTGACGGACGTGAAAGGCATTTTCCTGGTTACCATACATCAAAAAGGAAAGGGCTCGAAATGACCATACATCACCTCCAACAATGTGCACAATAGTTTGCTGTTTCTGTTCCCCGTTAATGTTTATAACTTTTACGAACATTTTATAACTGCACTAAACTTATTAAGTTTTAGCGGTAAATAAAAAAAAGGAATAAAAGACACTAAAACTAAATTTTAAACACACCTTATTTTCCTGCGATATTAATGATTACTAAACGCAATTAACAAAATTAACTTATACTAACAAGCACAATTCTATTCATAAGTATCTAAATATTACTAAACAAAGCATTTAATAAATACTAAGTTAGTTTCAACCAAAAAGTTCTTTTCTTAGCTAACTACATATTAGTAAACTTCTTCATTTTTGAAGCAATAATTATAATAATTGGTAGATAAACTCATGCAAGCAGTGTTTAGAAATAAAAGTGCATTGTACTTATTACTTTTTAGAAATTTTCATATCTCCTATTTTACCCACTTCGACAACATTTTATTTTTAATAGTGATACACAAAATTTTTGTTTTAAACCATGAAGATATACATATTTTTTACATTATTTAATTGAAATTTGGTGGATTTTCGAACAAATTTTTATCTCTTATTTTAAGCCCTTAAGGAATGACTTTCAAAAACGTCATAATATAAATTATCTCCCCGAATTTCAAGTTTCTGGCATTCATAGCCACGACTCTATGTTGAATTAGTTACATAAACTCCTAAGTCTCTTTTATAACAACTCCATTGAATCACTTATAGGGGTAGTTTTGAAAAGTTAAAAAGTAGGTGTCTAATTGTTATTATTTTTGATAGAGAATATAATTATACTGACAGTTTGGAATAGATATGTTAAAAAAAAATAGTTCTCAATCGAACTTGTACCCCTTTTTAAGGGTAATTTTGAAAAATTTGTCACTACGTTATTTTATTACTATTAGTAAAGAGTATTTCCTGTGAGTTTGAAAATACTACAAACAAAAATAACGAAGTTTTTAAATTTCCAACGCCCATTTTATGATGATTTATATCGCATCAAATATAGAATGAGAATTACTTAATCAACAAATTTGTGTCCTTTTTTTCTTTAAGATAAATTTAAGCGTGATATTTTACTGATGTGCAATGTGTTTGCATTTTTCATTCCAGTGCAACCCTCCGTAAATGCAACAGATATCAAAGATTTTTTTGGCATTGAATAAAAAATTTTCAATTTAGGAAAGTTAATTAACTGTTAAAATTCACATATGGCGTGCTCTATACGAACTTAGGGTATATTTAAAATAAACTCAATAGCAAAAACAATAAAATCAACGGAATAAAAATAAAAATCAGCACCAAAAAAATTCTGTACATGGATTATAAATTATTCTTAATTTTAAAATTATAAGTGTTTCTTTTTTTATATAATTCCAAAATAAATCTGTTGATATATAAAAATTAGTGTTTGTAATCATTATAAACCAATATGTGCACTGCTGTCGCCATTTGACACAAGTCGTAAGTCGTGAAACGCCCGACTTTGAAAAAAATCATGATTACAAAAATGTTCATTACTAAAAAAAATTAATAACTACGCTTTAGATAATTAAATCAATCTTTAATATAGAACCAAGTGATTTTAAAAAATTACAATAGGTTTGAAAATGCCCTCTAGAAACTCCCTAAAAACACTCACTTTTTACGTTTTTCTTTTTGTAATCTTCCCAAATTAATTAATTTTTAAAAACGAATATATATTTGATAGGCCGAATGTTTGAAACAGCTGCCTAAAACGCCTAAATTATCCGCTGCGAGCGCTGGCGTCGATCTGATTCCCCCCCCACCTATGACTTCGTAAGAAATGAATATTGCCTCAAATTTTGCAACAC
Organism: Eumeta japonica; assembly: GCA_005406025.1. Lineage (NCBI taxonomy): Eukaryota > Metazoa > Arthropoda > Insecta > Lepidoptera > Psychidae > Eumeta > Eumeta japonica. Next base: position 854,196 of record BGZK01000040.1, read on the forward strand.
GGTTAGGTATATATCACTGGAAAATACATCAATCCTATTTATAAAATAAAGGTTAAATGAGAGTCAAACGCTGTCCGTTCGCTTTTCTGTGAAGGAAAACTGTCAAATCAATCATCACAGGTTATGTGTAGCGTATTATAAGAATAATTGTAATTTGCAATCGGGCTTACGTGTTTCTCTCAAAGATAAAATCAAGAATTCCAACTGTTCGTTACGTTACGTTCACGATAACATTATGTATATGCATAGAAATCTTCAATTGCTTATGAAAAATAGGTATGTATTGTTATTACGAAAAATAAGTATAAATTGACCGTTCCCAGTTTCCGCATAGAAGAGATTAAAAAGTCGTTTGTGAGCTAGTCTGTGCGCTTGTACAGGCCAATAGAGAGAATACTGAGCTTGTTATTTAAGCAGTTTAAGCTGTACATAACAATAATTAGTTCAAATTAATTTGTTATTTTATACCCGGGATTACTTGAAGGGCGAAGTAATGCTGACTTTTAAGTCAGCATTAATAAGTACATTTTTTTTTGTCAAATCAAGCAGCACAATTCTCTCTGTATATTGGTAAGCTCTGTGTATATTGTTTTAACACAAGTATTTTGTATAAATCGACATTAAAAATATAAAAATATTGAGTGTCTTGGCACTTCTAGACTGTATTAATTTTCTAGAGTTAAAAGCGATTGCCGTGTATAAGCGCCTCTTTGTAAGACTGCATTTGTGCCACATAAAGAACTCCATTTCGTTTCATTTCAAGACCGTTGGGGACGGAATTTGGATTAATTAGAAAGCGACATTGAGAAAGAGATCGGCATCGTTCCACGAATCGGACCCGGGAAAGGGAGGGGGTTGGAACGAAGCCGCGGACAAAAGCGAGTAACTTGTAGAACAATGTACGCACCGCTCTTGTAATAAAGCATGCTCTGAGCCGAGTTTTGTAAAAAGGACTAAGTTATTCCTTCGATATGCCCTTGCGAACTAATTTCAACTTTCGCTTCGGAACATCTCCGTTCTGAATTGGGTCAGGATGTAGAATCATTTAAATTATTTTGAAAACGATTCCAGTCTTGCAAGGTTTTTTTATTAGAAAAAACTTTGAAATAAATTTATGCATATCGAGTGAAAAATATGGAATTATTATCATTTTAATTGTCCATTGCTGGCCTTATTTTATCAGCTGTATTGAGATGTAAAACAATAAAAAGATTTATTTTTTCTGATATCGTAGAATGTTAGAAATACGTAGAAAATTTATTTTATTTTATAGTTTTCGTGTAGTAACAAAATAAGAACACGAAAATCCTAACTCAGCGACAAACAAAATCGGATTGTACACGTATATTGTAAGTTATATGTTAAGCAAACTTGGAATTACGCTCTGATTACTATATGATATTTTGCAAGTGCCTTGATATTACTATATAAAATACGCTTAAATATGTATAACAAAGTCCAAAAGGTTAGAAAGAAACATGCAATAATGAAGTGTTGCATATATATATAAATATATACCTACGTAACAATTCATTATTGAATTGATAACCCAAAATCAATTGTTTCATCAATGTAGCTTTCATTTAACTTGCAATGTTTGTTTATAAATTATCAATTTCAAAGTTTGAAGACTACTTTTACAAGTACATACTTATTTAAGTTCGGTGAGAATTCAATGTTGTGGTACCATCGCGCTGGTTTGATAATGAAGCCGGAAGGTGGTCATAGGAACTTTTAAGCTACACATAATAAACCCACCGTGTTTGGGCTCGTTTCATATATCTCGACAAAAACTATAGCCTTTTGTGATGCCCAGGTTCATGTTGTTAAGCCATAAGGTGGTGATAAGAACTCCTAAATTACACATGATTGACTGATTGACATGGACAGTTCACAAGATGCAAGTTAACATCGTCGAATGGGATCGAAAAATTTTTATACACTTCAGCGTGTATTTAGGATCAAAATTTTTTGTTGCCGCCTAAAATTACGTAGGCCTCGGCAGAGTTCGCTTCATTTTAATCTTATCATTAATAAATTAGTTGGCAGCAAACTATCAGGAAAGACATCGCGTAACATCATCGCGCAAACCGAAATGAATAGAATGAGAAATATTATTGGAAAAGAGAACAGTCTTTAATATAATGAAAATATAAATACCAATAGGTAGATACATGCAATATATTACGTCTGCTTGCTTGAAAAATTTTCCATGAAAACATACCTAATGTCTCAACTTCCATATTGTTCTGCCTAATGATTTCCAAGTACATTAACATCGAATAGACAGATCAACATTCATTTTTATACATATTCAGATAAAAAAAGCAAGGTAAGCGAGAGTAGGCTGGATATGATAATAATAAAAACAAGAGAAGACATTCTGATAGAATATTTATTACATTTTAGGTCAATCAAATATTTGACATTTACTTATTTATTGAATAACATACGAAAAGGTTATTTTTCATCATTATCTTTCTATAATAAAAAGTTTTGTTTTACTTTTAAATCTAAATATTTCGAAACACGATTTAACAATTTCTAAAATGTTTCAAAATGATAAAACGAAATGACTAAAAGTCAAATTTATAAATATCTGTATGAGGACCTTGAGATATACTTTCTATTTCATTCGAATCATATACCAACTGTTTATGATATCACTTCTTTTTTTAAAGCTACCTGCACTTTGTTTACTTCCAAAATCGTGACGTGCATACAAATAAAAATATGGAACCGCGGAGTAAGCGAGTACATGTTTCTTTTATAATTGTGATGTAAATACATACAACTGAACGCGATTTATTAAAAAAAAAGTGTAACTAGATCATACATCTATACATATAATATAACACTAGGGAAACAATCTGTATATCAAAGACATCTGAGAAAAACTAATCGGAAACGTTGACCGAATACACTTCATTGGTTTTCAATCTGTCTGCCTAAAGGCGGGGCCGTAATTGGAATCAAAAATGGGAACGGGATTGGAACAAAGGCAGGGCCGAGATTGGAATCAAAGTCTAGGACGGGATTGGAATCAAAGGCGGGGCGGGGATTGAAATCAAAGGTGGGGCTGGGATTTGAATCGAAGACGGGGCTGGGATTCGAATCAAAGACGGGGCTGGGATTGGAATCAAAGGCGGGGCCGGGATTGGAATTAAAGGCGGGGCCGTAATTGGACTAAAAAATGAGAACAGGATTGGAACAAAGGCTGGGCCGAGGTGGAACCAAAGTCTAGGCCGGGATCGGAATCAAAGGCAGGGCCGGGATTGGAATCAAAGGCGGGGCCGGGATTGGAATCAAAGGCGGGGCCGGGATTGGAATCAAAGGCGGGGCCGGGATTGGAATCAAAGGCGGGGCCGGGATTGGAATCAAAGGCAGGGCCGGGATTGGAATCAAAGGCGGGGCCGGGATTGGAATCAAAGGCGGACCCGGGATTGGAATCGAAAGCAGGAACTGGATCCGGATAGCATGATTGGTAGATTTAAAGATGAAAGAATTCAATCGATATCCACTTGGGCGGAGCCATGGGTGAAAACTAGTGATTAATTAATAATTTACTGTTGAAAAAAATTAAGCAATATTAAATATTCTTGCGTTTTATAATAACATTATTTCCTTGAGTAAGAAGAATAAACGTTTCATTTAAACCATTGCGCTTATTGGTTATTTGTCAAAAACGACAAAGATTTCTTGTAATATTTCTTAATACTTAAAGCGGGATTTATTTAGAGAGCGGTGGTGCACGCAATTTATGGCACTTTTACAAAAGACATACATAAATTTCTTTACAACGAGACTGAATACAAATACCAACATTATCATCCTCAATCGTAAGTCCATACAGTTTATTTTCAGTGAAAGCTTTCTTTATTTTAAATGTTTAAAAAAAAATTCTAGCTGAGTAAATCGAATAAGGTGTATGGATGTGAAGATAAAATAAAGAAAAATGCTCATCGAAATATAAGTTACAGGCACGTCATTAAAAAAAAATGAATTAATTCCACTTCGATTAGGCCACTTATAGCTAGCGTATTATAGTATAGCTGGCGCTAGTGACGGGCCACGTTCTGTGGTGGTTAGTTGTGTGAATGTCCACCTATTTATTGGTATACGACGTTTATATGTTTATTTATATAATGTAGACTTTAGAAGAATGAGTGCTGCAACATTGATGAAATTCCGTAAATCGTAAAAAAAAACAATTTATAAGTCTGTATTTAAGTTGTGTATTTACGATACTATAATTTATAATTCTATAATAACCGAGCTATTCTATGAGCTACGTCGGGTACTTTCGTTCTTCTGCGATTTTCCTCATAGAATTTTATCTCAAAGAAAAACCCGAGCATAGATCTTTCCATCGCACGTTGATTTATTTTGAATTTATTTATGAGACTAATATTCAATAGTGAATTTCTAATAGCCGAAACGAGAGCTTGGTTTCGCTATGATTTTGCCCTTTGCCCTTAAAGCCAGTGGTTAATGAAAATTGAACTCTGCACATGGGTTACGAAAAGGATTCGTGATGCAAACATTGCGGGTCCGAGCTGTTCTGTTAAACAATAAACTATTGGATACTTGCTTACACACAAAGGGATTCGATATATGTTTATTTAGTGATGTGGCGGACACTTAGTATAAGTTCGTTTCACCAGTAACATTTTAGCAATCGGCAAAAAGTTTGCTCATGGTCCAAAGGACACCTGTTGAACGTTTGATGAAGGCATTAATAAGTATGACCAACGACCATGAATGTGCATAGACCACCGTCACTCTATATATTTAATTATCTTTGTTTTAAAATTTTTCGTCATGTTTGTCATATTAATGTTTTATGTTCGTTTTTCATTTGATTTCTGATAGACACGCGTACCATTATGAAGGTTGTTTACTATTTTTTAAACTGTTATCCTTTATAAGGAAAATATATTTGTGTGACCGTTTCTGAGAAAGCGAAGACGTTACATGCTATTTCAAAGGAAAAATAAAATTATTCATATTTTAGTAAAGCACAAATTAAAAATGTAACCAAACTTAGATTAGCAGACGAAAATTATTGAAACTAACGTACTTCAAAGTACACATTACAGACGAATGAACCTACAACGGGAATTTATAAAATTCTTATATAATATATAGTCGAAACATAGGTACAATAGATTTAGATCTGTATTCTCAATTAGATTTTTGTAAAATACATCTTTTAATTTCATACTAAAATTTGTTTAATTTATTTTATTTTTATTCTAATACAGACCATTAATTAAAAAAATTGCCAATCAATCTAGTAAAAAAAGTTCCGAGACGTCTGTACCCATAGATGGTTGAACGGTGCTCTTAGACACTAACATTAATATGGGTGATCTCATAAAACAAACATAAAACCGTGCAATATTACGCGATCAAAACGACATCGCCTTATTTGCAGCTTGTTATTTTCGTTGCCGTACCTAAAACAGTTTTCTGGAAATGACCAAGTTTTTGCCAATTATTATTGACGTTTGTACAAGACGCATACGACGCCGGACGTCGGTCTTCTGCGGCGTCTACGTAGGACGTCTCGTCTCGTTTCTTGCCGCAGCCGAAAACCAGTGTCGGCGACCCGCGGCTGCATTCACCGCGACCATAAACAACAGATCCACGGCTTAGATCTACATTGCTGGTTTCGTACAAGATTACAATTGATCATACTATATTGTCGGTAAGAGATATCTCATTATAATATTGTTTTTGGATCGTTGTTTTGAAACGAATGCTGTCTAAATTCCCTTAAAGTTTTCGAATTGCAAATCTTAAGATGTTTTAACTAGATAGCTTATTCATTACAACGTTTTTAATTGTTGCTATCGTTCACTTTAGTTCGATTCCAACACATTCATTTAAAATAGAGTATTTATATTACGGGTCCATCTTGAATGAAAACTTTTTAATGCTTGTAAGCGACGGCCACAAAAATCAATTTATTAAACGTTATGATTTACTGAATTGCTACTTATTTATAATTATTGCATAAATTATTTTGGCATTGTATGTTTCATCATATATATTTGCAATGTTTGTATTTAGAATATTTATATTTTAGGGTTTTTAAGAAATCGATTAATTGTATAATTTGCTAATTTCTATTTATCGTAAAATCTCTTTATTATTTAATAACGTATAGGAACCCTAATAAATAAAACTTTAGTTGTATTTTATTAAAATAATAAGATACTACGCATACTCGACGCCATTGTAAAGTAAAAAAAACTGGCCAAGAGCATGTCGGACCAAGCTCGATGTAGGATTCTGAAGCTGTTACTAATAAGAAATGTACCACAAATAAAAAAAAAATTTTTTTTCACTTTTTTCCATGTTTCCCGCACAAAACAGGTATGGGCACTTTAGCCACTTATTATTATTAACTATTAGAGTTAAAAAGTTTCGACCATGTTCAAAATAATTTTTATTGAAATCATTTATAAGTGTTATCTCTGCAATTTTTTTATACACTTTGGACATACCGTTTAAGAATTAAAGGGGGAACACAATTTATGTTAATTTCAGAACGATTATTTCCAAAAATATTCCCGTAATGAAAAAAAATATATAAAATCCTTGAAGTGTTTTTAAAAGAACTGTCGAAATATGTATCATAACTTGATGTTTGTTGAAAAAAATTTTAACAACTTCTGTTGCATGTATGGAATGTCCCTCATAGAAATATTTATTTTTGTTATTTAACTACTAAACTAATTAGCGGCTTATACGAGACACCTACGCTATAAATTTCATTAATATACATATTGTAGTTTATGAGTAAAATGCCTGTGACATACGGACGGATGGACAGACAGACGGACGGACATTACAAAACTATAAGGGTCCCGTTTTTGGCTCGGAATCCTAAGAACACTGAAAAACTAGTGCGCTTATTTATACTAGGAGGGTGGGGGCGGGCAGTTTAAACGCACCGTCACAGAAAATACGCAATAAGTCGTAAATCGGGCGGTGTCGGGGATGCACGTTAGCTTAGAAAAATTAGGATATAGATAAGAATCAATATTTACATATAAATCTTTTGTATATTTATTATTTATTAATGAAAAATAAATAAACTCATGCAGAGGTGAATGGAACCATCCATAATAATGGAGATGCTTGTAACACGTGCAACGGCCGTGTAAAGTCAACAGCAGTTTCCACGCGATTCGTTCCGATGACAGAGCATAGAAGAAAAAAGGGAGAAATTCTGGGCGGCTGCGTGTCCCATTTGTTTTTCTGAAGAAAGCAGTTTTCAAACAAATTCCCGCTCCACCGCCACCGCACTCGTCGAATCAACGGGCTCGGGTAGAGCCAGTTCCGTCTCTTCCATAAGGCCACACGGGGCACAGGCCCGGGGCCCCCGATCCGATGGTGGACCCGAAATGCCGACATCGTCCTGTAACTTGTAATTAAAATTACATTCTATGTTTATTCACGTAATATTTGATTTTTTAGAAGTGTCCCAAACTCTCGAGTATCCAAAGTTCAAAGTTCTGTGTATTCAAGGGCCCCGGATTTGTGTCTAAGGTTCCTCTCTTTGTACCTAAGTGTCCCGACTTTGTGTGCCCAAGGATCCAGCCTCCGTGTACCCGAGGGCCCCTAACCTAAGACGGTCTTGGGTAGAGCGGTTCTTCTTCAACCCAATCTCTGGCCCATCGGCGAGCGGCGGTTAATAGACCTTTCCGTTGCAATGCTGCATTGATCCAAACTTTCCAAATAAGTATTTTACGTCGAGATCGCGTTTTTATCTTAAAATCGACAAACGGGTGTCACATAAATTTATTTCTATATTTTATATGTTGAACGTATCTTCCACATCGAACGCTTATAATTAGTTTCTTTCCCGTGCACCGCCTTCGAACGGTCAATGTATGCCGCTCAGTGGTTGCCCTCGAATTTTCACGTAGGAAATCACAAGTATCGCGATAACGTCCCCTCCGCCGCCCTCCGAGAGGGGGAGGCGAGAGAGAGGGCCGCGCTCAGTCGCCTCCGACGTCGGCTGCGGGACGTACGTCCGTTCGCGGTTCTCATCGGTGACATTCACCTTGCACATAATAAAAGGAACTTGTACTTGTCGTGCTGTGATATCGAAAATTATCGAAGGATTTGTTGTGCTGTAAGTATTTGCAGTTTTTTTTTTTTACAAATGTCCCTCCTCACCGGCGTACTGAATGCAGGGAGTGAAAGCTTCCGGACAAAGCTCCCTTTTGTGAGGCCGCCGCCTTCGGACCTATATAACCTTTCCAAACCGATAAATAATGGAATGATTCGGGCAAAAGGTAAGAGAAATAGCATTCGACGTGCTGCTGGGTGAACGTAGTTTTTATTTTTGCCCGAACTCGTGTGTATAAATTCGTTTTTTATATATGTAGTTAAATTAATACTTTAAATATATCTTTATTTCCCGAAATTTAATTGATAGTTTATTTATTATCTTTAATTATTTCCAAGGTGTTGAAAAAAAAAGATGATCAGGTAGCTTGGAGCGGTTCCATCGAATTATTCAATAATTTTTCTAGTAGTAAAACTTTTTTCTATGTTTTAGAAATTAACAATAATTTAACAATACATCTAGTGAATACTCTTCCTAATTCTTCTACTTTTTTTTTTTTATAAGAGCATATACCTGAATAAACTATAAATAATTTACCTATCGAGGTTCTAACCGAAATTACTTTAGAAAATCCTGACAGCGATATTTAATGTAGTTGATCCTGATTTTTAATTCAGTTATTTTGGTTCAATTTATTCCAAAAATTATTGAAATTGGTTTCAAGGTGTTTCTTTTAAGTTCATAAAACGTCTAAAATATTATAAAAAAATAAATAAGAATTTTAATAAGACAACGGCTGACGTGTTTTGGAATCGTAACTAAAATCCTTGGCCTATGTAGCAATAATCCTTATCATCGAATTACTATAAGGAAAATAAAATTTTACGATAGTAATTGGAATTTTTAAATTTTTTTAATGAGAAATATTTTTAATCACTTATATTTCACAAGAACTCTACCTGTCTTTTCTTGCTTATGAATGAATTTAAATTCATGTCTTTTTTGTGGAGAATGTGATTAATCAAAATTATTTTTGTGCGTTTTTATGTTTTGTAAGCCCGATGAAAAAGCGGAACCCTTGTAGGTTATTTTTTGTGTATTTGTGTATTTGTCTATCTGTCACAACCTAGGTATTTCTTCTGAATCTACTGAGTAAGAAAAAAATCGTATCGGCATACACGGGCGACTCTATCACGAATGTATAGCGTCAAATATTAATTTTGATTTTGGAGGTTATGTTTGAGAGATCAAAAGAAAATTTTGAGAAACGATCAGGTTTGTTATGGGATCTAAGAGTTTATGTGCCTATATTTTAATACCTTTAAAACACACACTTTCAAAGATATTAAATAACATATGTATCGAAAGATATTATAAAACAACAATAACATATACCGGTTTTTTATATAAGTATTGAATATACATAAATAACTTAGTAGAGATAATATGTTCTGGTACGACCGAATTCACTGCCAATTCTGATATCTAACTCGGGTGATAAGAAATTCAACTGTCTGGGAGTCAACAGAGCCGCCTTCGAATCGGAAGGCACCAGGTTCAATATTCAACACGGGCAAATTGACAAATGAGCTTTTACCTTACGTCAAATTAAGTAACTCGCTCTGCGCCGCGGAGAAAATACGTTAAGCCTGGTTAAGGGCCCTTCGATCGGAAATAGAAAGACTGTGGGATGCCTCAGCAGCGGAGCGATGAATAATCTGACGCGTCGTGGTAATATTTTGTCTGTATCGAGACACCCTGGAGTCGAGAAAATCGACAGAGGCACGACACTAACCGACTCAGCTCGCAGACTCGGCAAGGTGAAGTGGCAGTGAGTAGGTCACACCGTTTGCAGAACTGATAATTTGGGGAAGAAGGGTCCTCGAGTGTCGATCGCGAACTGGATGTCGCAACGTGGGACGACTTAACATCGCCTAACACCAGATGGACCGGCCACCTAAGGGTTGTAAGCTACCGTCGGTTGTAGGTACTCCAAAGTCGTACGTCGTAGATATGGAATTAATCAGGGATATCTACTAATGCCTGAAGCGGACGAACGTACCCTAAAGTTGGGCCCGTTTAATGAATTTTTAAAATAACATGATAAGTTTTATTCCGCCTTAAACTCTCATTAAACAGTTGCACTGTTGTATTTGCATAGTCAAAAACAGTTGTGTTTGCGCCCGACGAGACTTATTCGTATTATTATTGCGCAGATATTATACCTACTTCGTTTTCATATCGACAATACTGACATGCTAGATTTTAAATTTGATGAAGAAATATACGTCCATTTTCGATTAAAGTAGGACTGATTAATCTTAATTTTTTATATTTTTTCTTAAAAGTGTACAAAATGAGTAAGGCGGTGACGGCTAGTAACTTAAGTAACTTTCTTAAGTTCCTAGCCGTCATCGCCCGCTTCGCTGGATGAAAGTAAATAAATAAAATAGTAAAGGGTGCATGTAATTCAAAACACAAAAATATGCACCATCTACAAGCAATTCCTTAGCACCATACCGTTACGTTCAATAGTTTTTAACTGATCCCCAGCCAATGAAATCATTATACGTATATGTACATATTTTACGAAAACCTCTAGTACTTCCATTTTTAGCATTAAACTTTTATTTTGATCACGAAATGATTAATTATCGTGATATTATTCATCGAATGTTGCTTTGTATAAATCAAACCACATTTCATAGCTAGTTAGATAGAAGCACCAGTAAATTCTAATTCTCACAGGAAGCTCTCTTTCGTTAGGCATCCGACACTAAACCACCCAGCGCGTTGTGACAACCAGACCGCTCGCATTCGACCACGCACACCGCCGGCTGGAAACCAGTCGGTGTTTGTTCAAGTGTCCGCGCGTTGTCCCACGTAGGCGCGCCCGGCACTGCACCCGCCTTATATGTAAAATTTATAACACGCATTATCTAGATGGTTCGCCATGATAATACCATGGAATCGCATTGTTTACGCTGTCTAATTATGGCAACACCGGCGATTGCCTTTGCGTTCGCGAGGGCGGTCAAGCTGTTGCCAAAGATCCATGAGTTGCTTTGATCTTAAAATATACAGCAAGCGTTACATTAACGTTTATCGATAACTATGCGCAGTCGTTACCTATAACGGCCTCGTAATAAGTATGCTGTTCATATACAAAACTAGTTTTTGTTCGTAGCTCCGCCCGCGTAGACAGAGGTAGTTTGTATATGTGATGGCAGATGATTTTTTTTTGGATAGGATTTGCGTAAAATCCGTTCTTAGTGGGCATCTATGTACCGAAGAGAGAAGGTATGCCAAAGTTCTAGTCAATCGGTACTAATTGGTTTCGAAGATCTTGTGATGAGTCCGTCAATATTTCGCTTATACGTATATGTATAGATAACAAAATTTTGAAAGTATATCTATATGTAGGCAAATAAACTAATTATATTGAAAAATTTAAATAAAAGATTAAAAGGATTTATAAAAGCTCTCGAGAATCAAAAAAATGCCTTATTATCGGTCGAGAATATTACATATTTAATTTAAAGTGCAACCACGCGACTACATACATATTAATTTATATACACGGGGCAGCGGTAGCTCAAAATGTTAAGAGACTTAGTTGTCTTCAAATCAGAAGATACGGTTTTGATTCCAAGCATGGGCGAATTGATCAATAACTTTTTAATTAATCTAACTCAAATTAAACTATTCTCTTCGTGCTACAGAGAGCACTCTAAGCCGACTCGTTGTCATCACAGCGACACCGGCGGTCGTCATTAATCTTAATACACGTTAGTATTGAATAGAAGACAGCACTGAGCTGTGAGGGTTTGACATCCAAGACCCTAATTCTAAAAAAAAGAAATTGTGAGAGGGTATGCCTAACAGCAATCCGATGATTTAAATGTGACAAAAACACAATGCCAGTCACGTGAAAAAATATAAGCCACTTCGCCGTTTACTCATCTCCATGTTATTTCATAAACTACTTATCCAAAGTAAGAAAAAAAAGTAATCACGAGGACTGCCGACAGAAGTGAAAACTTTGTAAATTAAAACTGTTTACATTAGTCTGGTTTTGACATATATTGGTACTCCTAGCAACAATTATATTTATTTTTATATGTTTTATTTATCACTAAAACAGATGGGCTGCGAAAGCCCAGTATTAAATATATATACTACTTAAAAAATATTAATATATTTTATACTGACTGTTTACTGTACAGTAATCATACACTTGAGCATTTAAAATACAAATCAAACAAAAACACAATTTAGATAACGCACGGTATACACACATTCAGACATATATACAACACTGATGTACAAGGATCGAAGACATGTACTAATAAGATATATATTGGTGTATATAATTTTACAGTCGTGTGCATACTTGTCGGCCTGTGTTAAGTGTACTAGCTGCGCGCGCACTAGTGAATATATATATCTATACATTCACTGCTGACTAAGCGCAATATGTCATTCTTATAGCAATAGATATAATGTTAGCGACGTCACGTGACCATGTCGCTCGCGACTTACACGAAATCACTCCCCATCCAAACCTGCCTGTAGAAGTTTTCACTTCGAAAAATTCTAAAATGGCTATCAATATTTGTGCAATATCGATTTGGATTCGGCTTGGAGATGACTATTATCGTTTACTTAACGCTTTGGTATGTGGTCGGTGTGTGTGGCTGCCATCAACTCATTCGTTGTTGTAAGGGTAGTTATAATTATTTTCAGCAGCACAACAAAATAAGACCGATTTTTGAAGTGAAAACTTCTTTAGGCGCGTTGGGCATTTTTGAGATGGGGAACAAACCATTGAACTCACGAGACTAACCGTTATGAAAATTGTAATATAATTTTTCTAGTAGTAGTTTATAATAATGAATAATAAAACACTTCATTAAAAAGTCTTTTCTGCACAATAAAATATTTCCTGATGATTTAAAAACTATTTCCTGACGATTCAAAAAATATATACACATGTAATTGTTCAAGTTTTCGCTTTTGCCGGCTCTCTCGGAATCCCACTGTTTTTCTTTTATCAGTAAAGTACGCAATAAAAGTGCGCATGGGGTCTCTTTATAACCGTAAGTTTGATTTATCTATTCCCCTAAATTGTATTAAAAGAACAAGCCTCTTCCACAATCTCCTTTTAAACTGACATTTAACAAAAAGTTTTAAATTAATTTTGCTTTCCAATTCCTCCTTTTAATGGTCGTTCGGGCTAAAACCCGTTATAAGGAAGACGTGGAGCGCAAATTTTATTTTGAATATACTTTTTGTTAAAAATCAATTTAAAAGAAAATGCTGGAAGAGGATCTTAGTTGCAAAATATGATTCGAAAAGTATATACGGAAAACTGAGTATAGAGATGTTCGTCGAGGACTTCTCTATGGTTTGTCTATGGATGTATACACTTAAACATATCACGTTACAACGGGGGAACCGGTCGCGGATACGAAGTCCGTATAACGAATTTTACCCGAACGCGCCGGTTTTCGTTGCTCGTGTACGCGTCGAACGACCGCGACCGGCCGGCAACGCGCGCGCAGGCGAAGGGGACTGGGACGCGGGCTGAGTCAGCGATCAGGCCGGGGTGTGACTCACGCGTCAGCTGTCCGCGTGAATCAGGACCGAGATGGCTGACATTTTCTGTTTTTCTATTTTAGGGTACCGATGGATTGCGCGACTGGAACGCGTCCGTTTCGTCCTCTCGCCGATGTTTGATTGTCTACGATCGTTTGACGTACAAAGCTGCTTCCAGCTTTGTACGTCGTTGTACAAGCACATGAAAAATTTATTACATTAACAATAATGCATATTATTTTACATACAAAAATTGCAATTTATTGCTTAAAACATAAATTTACAAATACGATACAAAAAGTTCTGACATGATTATATTATATATCTATATTGTACGTATGTATATAATATATCTTTATATTATACATAGTTATACTATCAATGTATTTCAAACCAAACTCAATTCTCGTGTAAACGGGGCCAATATATCTAGATACTTATATACAGAGGTGTCGGTGGCGGTGACGGTAACAGTGTCGCGACTTCAATGGTTTTTTCCCATTTCGAAAAATGCCAAACGCGCCTAAAGAAGTTTTCACTTCACAAAAAATTTACATACAATATTTCGTAATTCTAGAAAAATATCAGTTATTAAATGTGTATTGAAGTGAAGAAAAAGAAAACAAGTGTATTTATTATAAAAACAATTGTCTTTTTTTTAACAATACATACAACAAAAACAGTTTAGGCATAAGAGGTTTATCGGCTTCATTTTATCATGCATTGTGTTCGTACGAATATTCAATATATTGTCAATAGCGTGTCCTATAACAATTGGCTACGATCAGAATTAAAAACGTTGGCGTGAAAGTGTTGAATTCAGTTCAAAAAACGCAATATAAAAATCTATTACATAAAAATAAGATTTCACAACAACATTAAGTACATTACAATGATATCGTGTCGTTGCCGTGGGAATTGCATAAGACATAAAACCAGCCTTATATCGTATAAATATAAATTGAAATATAAAATAATTAGTTGCGACAGGTTTTATTTACCCCACTGCCGAGGTTTACCCTTCCTGGTTTTCTTAATTCAATTCGAGGGTCGTGGGCCCGCGCACGTCAGCCCACACGTAGGCGCAACGCGGCCCGGGGCCTAATAATGGCGTTCGGAACTTAACGTGCTCTCCGAGGCACGGAACGAGTGACCTTTAATTTGATTTAGGTTAATAAAACAATCGGTCAATTCGGCCTTTTGGTTCAAAGCCGATGCTCTTAACCGCTGAGTTAACGGTTCGGTTAACGAACTCTTTAATAATAATAATATTATTATTAGTATGAAATAAGTAATTATTATTATTAGTTACTTATTTAACACTCAATATATGTTATGAAATCATGAATGTTTTGAAGCCTTCACAGTACGAAATTATAAAATGGCGTCTTCGGCGAGTGTCCTATGTAAAAACTTTAGTTTATTTTTAATTTTCTTTTCATATACACATTTTTAATAACAGTTCTGCATTACATAAAGCATGTGCTTAACATCCTCATACCTAAGCGATTATTTTTAAACTTGGATCTAACGGATCTTTTTTGGATCTAGTTATCCATTATTTGTAATATATATGCATGCAATATTTACATTAATTATATGTTATTATTTTATTGGCAAATATTCAACGGACCATGTTCTTTTATTTTTCATTTTAGTTTCCCTTGCCTTATAGGAACATTATTTATCGATCACAGTTTATTTATGTATATTATTTATAGTACTAACTTGAAAATTGGTCTATATAGTTGGTAATAGGCACAAAAAATTTGTAATGAATTGATTTTTTTTTTTAAATAAAATTGTTTACAACACGGCGGTAAAGGAGATTTTAAATTATTTTAACATGGAGTGTCAAATCGGTGATTATTAATAGAGTATAAGTAGAGTTATATTTATAATTAGACCATTTGGTTCTTGAATATTTACGAATATATTTAATTGCTATTGTTAAAACCGACACTAACATATATATATGTAAGTATGTTTTAAATTAAGCCAATCTATTATGTCCATTTTAATGTGTTTCTAATTATCAGGCGATATTTGTTTAATTAACGAAAAATTCCTCCCTACGCCGACCTAATATTACTTCGCCAATCAACCGCACCTCCGCGTTTTAGATTTTAACGAGTAACACACAGCCTCAGCGCCATCGGCCTGCGTTAAAACGTCAATTCGAGCAGCAATGGCCGGCGATGTACCGCGGAAACGCGCGCCCGCGCCGCGCGCCGCCTGCACTTGACCCATTTCATCGTGACATTACTTAAGCCATTACCTGCGACCTGTCACGAGGCCGCCATTTTGTGGACGTGTAGTGTGGTACCTTGTCGCGGCGCATGTCGATTGAAAAAAAAAAACTAATATAATTGTTAATAAATGTTCGGATATTGATTAACTGAACTGCGTGAAAACGCTGGTGAATGGATAATGCCAAAGTAAATGTATAAACGATTTTCTTTTGTAATTTCCTTAATAATGGTATTAAGTGTTAGGATATAATTTCCTTGTATACAGTATCTAATTCATTATTTATTGGCGAGCACTATGATTATTATAATTAATTAATTATTGTGCATGTGAATATTAGCAAGAAACAATATATTTACGCAAAACAAACCAAAAATTAAATTAATGTTTTTTTTTTAATTAATTAAATATTTTTTTTTATTGCACATTGGGGAACAAGTGCGGATGTGATTTTACTGAAAATCTTGTTTCCATAAAAAGGCATTCGAGTATCGATAAGTCCGGCGCACGACCTGCACGTCCCATCACCATTCGCCTGCCCACTGTACCGTGGCGCGGAAAGGCCCTCCTGAAATGTCAACCGCGAAATTCGCTCCAATTATTGTGTATTAGATTTAGAAGGGCACGACCTCTATTTAGGGCTCGCGGGCGAGGAAGCATTTGAAGTATGTTTGTAATGGCTTTTTCATTTGAGTCGGCCGAGCCGTAATTGAATTAATAATGACGGTTATAGACGTTTTTTAGGCTTCGGGTTATTGATAATTTCTTTTTTTTTGATAGTACATTTTTAATTATCTAAAAAATGTACTAGGAATTAGCTTTAAATATTGTGAAAAGACTCAAAGGTTAGTTTTGAGTTTTTTCACAATTTCTATCGTTTGAATGAAATATGGATTTCTTTTACATCGCGGAGTTCCTTAGGTCAGAGACAAAAGTTTTATTAAATATTTTTCCTTATTATAATTATTCATTAATTAATATATTCAATTTATGGCGAATGACAGTGTGTTTACAAAATAAAACTGCACACTTATTTACTTCCTTTCTATACTTTTTGGTTTTTTTATATTTTTGCACAACGTATATTATTTAACTGGTTAGGCGAATAAAAACAGGTTCACCACCGTGTAACTCTAAACCATAATAATTTCAAAACAAATATTTGTTTATGAATTTGAATAAGTCGATTGACTTGATTTAATTCACAGGATCTAAGTCATAATGGTCTTTCCAGGTTCTTCAATTTCAGAATAACAATCTTGTCAAAGCGAGTAACTAGTAGTTAGTACTCATAAGGATTGCGAGTTCAAGTCTCAGACTTGCAAACCTTTCGTGACTCATGTTCAATTTGAAATCGCTATTCTTGTCCGCTGTGCACATCGAGGAGAAACCTGTTCAGGCGACGTTTAAAGGCGCGCCAGAGCCATTGCACCCTGAACTATGATTCGGATATATCTGAGATAATCTTATGGCGAACTAATGCTATCGAAGATAACGAAAAATGAGTGCCGTTCTGTTTACTATGTCTTTTCAGTTTATCTCCGTAATCGTACAGAATATCAGGAACCGAACAATCCTTCGCTCGTCTATCAAACCTAACAGGCACTTGCCGACGCCATTTCTTGACGGGCGATAACGAAGGTTCGCTTGAGATGTTCTCGCTCTGATACGACCCGTCTTAATAAATTTCTACGATATGCTTTAAAAATCCACGTTAAACTACATAACTTTTATGCAGTGCTCGTCAGTAAATTATTTACAAATTAGTAATTTATTTGCAGGACTTCTCTCACGAAGGAACGATGAATTCCTTTATAATAAATATAAATTATGTACTAGTTCCGTTCCGATTTTGACATCAATCCTGTTCCCGAGTCTGGTACTGGTTCCGGTTTCTATCTGCATTCCGTTTTCAACTTCTATTCCCAGTTCTGGTTTGAATTCCTCGTGGTTTTAATCGTGTTCCCGCTTTCGGTTCGGATCCTCAATCCACTCTTGATTCTGGTCCCAGACTTGCTCGTGGTTCCGATCACAGTCTCGATTTCGGTTTCAACTGCGATTCCTATTTCATTTCGATTGTAGTCCCTTTTCCAACATTGGTGCCAGTCCCACTTTTGGGCGCGTTATTATATACAGCGCATGTTTCGCGGTTCCATAGTTTCTTTAAAAAAAAACCGGGAAGGTTTTGTTTTCCTGTATAGTCTATTTATGATTTGGACAGAGTAACCAAAATTTGAACTGAATTGGTTCAGAAGTTTTCTATTTAAAGAAACAAACGAACAAATAGATACTATGTATATTATTGTATGTATGTACTACAGTCGATCAGAGACACTATCACTCTACGAGTAAATCTGGAAGTTCATGGCCGTAGTGGTTTTCGCATAAAAAAAAAAACACAAACTAAAAAGGAACCTTTAATTTTTACACATCAGTAAGTTTGTTTATCACACGTGTACGGACAACTTTAATTTGTACGTAAATACCTGTTATTCTGTAACATAATATTTGTGTTAGTTATAATTTTTGTGCGAAAATAGTACCTAAGCTATTTTATTTTTCGTACAACAATGCCGTAAACACAATCATCGCTTTTTGCTTCAATAACAGAGTCAGTTTCGTCACGTACTTGCTGCAAATTGTGGTTTCAATAAGCAATTACGCAAGCCGGCTGTGGTGAAATATAGGCTCGTTTTGCTTGAACAGTTTTTGAATACGCATTACGTCATCAAAAATATACATTTTCTTATCACAAAATTCGACATCAGAACGATATTTAAATTTATACTGCGTACGTATGATTTCTGTATGATTTCTCTTTCACAATATAGTCGCGTCAATGAATATATAAAACAGGCAATCTTCGGAAGTCCTCAAGAACAGCTCCGATTTTGATGGTTTTTTATTTTAATTTTGTTTTTGTATTATGTAAAATCAGAAACCTTCTGGAGATGAGACGGAATTATTTATATTGCTTAAACAATATCTATGATATTTATGCACAAAAAAACTTTTATCGTACAATATCCATTATAAAAACTTGGAAATGTATTAATAAATGTTATAAACCTATAAGTTTTTTTTAATGTAATTATGACATGGAATTAATTTGTGGACCAAAGTATGAAATTTTTATTGACTATAGGAAATTCATTATTTTATACACAAAAAAAGTAAATTTAGTTTTCATTCATATTTTGCGTTTCGGAGACTTCTTCTTCTTCAAGTGGTGGGTGGTTACTGCAGTCGTTTCCTGCAAACAATGCAGGTTGGTAAGCAACGAGGACCACTTTTTCTGCAGCCGCACGCTGAACCGCATCCTGTTTTGCAAGAGCAAAATATGAATTTTAAAACTTTGTTAGGTGCTGCTGGTTGTGTCGTTTTGATTGGTTTTAAACAATTGTCTTTTTGTCAGCCCCATCTTTCAGGAGGTATTGAGGAATTATTTTTTCATTGTTGAACTTGTAAGTAGACTCTCTTGATATGTGATTTTGCTGCATTTTCTGTTGGAGGTGACGAATTAAGTTGTACGTTTTTGGTTTTGAAGCTAATGCCATGTAACATTTATATCGCAGTTAATTCAAGTTTTTGGAAATTTTAACACCATACCCTGTGAGAATACAATTAATACCGTCATTAAAAAGCACTTCTTCGCTTTGCTCTTCAACCATAAAATTTTCAGCTGCTGCACTTAACTTCTGATTATCATCAAAAACTTTGCTCAGTTACTATTTACTGATTCGATTTAAGAGAGCATAAATTATTAATTATATTTCTATATATTATATATAAATAAATACCTTCTGCATTATGCTGGCATACACTATTCACTCCGATAGAAATTATTATTGTTATAAATATTTTACACTGATAAAGTCACTTTAAGTTAAAAAAAAATACTAAAAACTTTACGAAGCGCGCAGTTACTCCGAAAAACAAATGAATACGGAGTGAAGCAGTCAAAATATGAAACTTGTCAAAAACATCTGCTCATAGACCTTAAATTATATGAACAGGTAGGGAGTACCTTAACAACAAAAAGGGCAATTTCTATTGTACAAATAGTACCTATACCTCACAAAGCTTTCTAATACAACGTTAAGTATTATATATATCTATGTGTAAACAAAGACAAATATTTGTAGCGTATACACGTAACACATACATATTTTTTTATGATTTTAATATTGAATTATTGTTCAAAACTTTTTTAATAACTATTTGTCACGATAAAATTAATATACGAATATTTTTTTCGAAAAAGTTAGAGACTAAATTAAATTTTTTTATAAATATCGTAGATATTGTTTAAATGATACAAATAGTTCCGTCCCCGCTCCAAAAGGTTTCTGATTTTAAATAATACAAAAAAAATATTTGAAAAAGATCATCAAAATCGGAGCTGTTCTTGAGGATTTCCGGAGAAAAGGCTTTATTGACGCGACTAATAGGGCCGATATTTTATATTTAAGCCTTCATAAATATATTAATTTCCGCATTGAAAATATCGTATAATATTTCTTAATTGCTGCGTCTAATTCTAAAGTAGTTGTAGATTAGATAAATTCGTAAAGTAGAGGAAAATTAGACTTGAAAAAGGTTTTAAATCCATGCAAAATGAGTTCTAAAACCCATTTTAAAAGTTGAGATAATGGATTCAGAAGGACCTAAAAACTTAATACGACTAGATTTATTTTTTCGTTTAATCATCGAATTAAAACGTTACATAGAGACGAAATATACTTAAAATTCTCAGTAGAAACATAAAGGATAGATCTTTTTAAATGAATGGAATCTAAATCCGTTAGCTTACAAAATGATATTCAAGTTATAAATTTTTCATAAAAAGTTCTCAGTATTGTAGTGCGGGTATGCGCCATTAATATACTAACGATTTGCGACTTACAAAACTAAACAAAAAAAAAAAAATTGTAATTTTTTTATTATAGAGGATTTAGGGCACGTGGACAGTCATGGTACGGTCCCTCCGTCTTTGATCAACAGTCATGCCGTAAGGTGGTCATGAGAAAGAGGTGACGGCTCGCTGTTTAAAAGGAAGGCCTTTGGAATCAGAAGGTGCCCGGTTCGATCTTGACCATCGGCGGGGAGACGAGAAACCAAGGAGTTTTTAATTTGAGTCAGGTTAAACCGTTAGTTGCGTGCTTAGGCGATTTCGTTAACTCAAATCTTCGGTCCCACATTGGTGACATCGATCACTCGCAGGCCTCGAGTCGCACGCACCGTCTGCAGGATTTAAAGTTCGAGGCCCTCAGTCTGAAATAAAAGATTGTGGAAGGTCATCCCTCGTCAATGAGTTGATTGAAACCTGTCACGACAGCAAACTCTAAAACACGTCACAGCTGGCGTTTATTTCTATTCTCCTTAATTTACATCATTCGCACCCTAGATCTGGTTTCATAGATAGTATTAATATAACATATGAACTTACAATCGTTATTCATTAGTTTTTGAAGTTTCAGAAGCGAAATAGAAGTTATAATATTCGTTACCCTTAAAACTAGATGAGGTAATCCTGAAATTGATTTGCAAGATATTAAAAATTATAAGTAATATTTAAATACAAAATAATTTTGAATATTAAATGAAAAAATTATATCAGCGATACAGAAATAATATTTTATTATAGAACTCAACATGTATGGCAATTGTTCGGGATTGATATTTCGCATCTTTACACGAATGTTACGCAAAAAATTTCAAAATCTAGTATCCACTGCCAAAAACTCTTGTGTGTCTATTAGAGAATATTATTAATGAATATTTATTATCCTTTTGAGTAATGATGATTTCTGTATTTGAATCCAATAACAATATTCTATTTGACTTGAACATTAGTAGCCGGAGTGTACATATCGGTTTTAATTACGTGCCCTGGCGTCATCTTCATTGTTCGCAATGAATACGATTCTGTATAAAGCCTTATATGCTAACTCTACGGTCAGACAGATAAGAACTATGTGGATACAAGGTATTATACGTTGGTTTCTTAATTCTGTATTATTCATGCGAAGATATTTCATTCTCTTTAAAAATCATATGTTGTTTGGTCAATACTCGGTCGTATGGTCAATACTAGGGTTGTTGGTCAATGCCTAAATTCTCTTTATATTTAAACTATAGTCAAGTCTTACTCCAGTATTTACTTAGTTTCATTTTAGTGCATTTTATTATAACCATAAATTATAGTTTGCGCGTAAAATTAAACAAATGTCATTACTCAAAATATGAATGCACCGCTTTTAATACAAAGTTTATTGATGTAGTATTTTTTTTTAATTTTTTATTCGTTCATTTCATTAATTCCTTCGAATGTGATAGTTTTAATTTTTTGTTTTGTCACATATATAAATCAAAATCAAAGACAACTGTCTGTTTATCTATGTAATCTCAAACGATGAGTGAGTTCCTCTGCGTTACGTTTTGTCCTCGATGCAATGGAAAAGTATAGAATGTACAGTTCCACAGATAAACCGTTGATTGTGTCATCTCAGCAGAGATAAGATAGACTCGAGTTCTATTATCCCAAATATTTGTTTCTTTTTTACGAAACGCTACGGACGAAAGAAAGGACTTTATCTCCCGGTGTTATCTATGAGATTGCAACGTTTGGTTTACAAAAAAAAAAAAACAGCGAAGTCCGCAAAAATTCTAATTTCAATACTTTTTTCAATCTACTTTTGTAACTGGAACGAAAACGTATTTGAAATTTTGAACGATGTAACGTTGTTGAGTTTTCATAGAAATGAGATACGTTTATAGACGGGTCGCCCAGTGGAGCTCATGCAGACCAAATCAGTGATATATCGAAGAAGAACCAAATTTAAAGCCTCCAAAACCGATGAGCGCATATACGAGAAACGATTCATGGACGACAGCAAGAGAGCTGTGCGTAGATCACACCATGTGGTCATCCGTGGTCTCTGCCCGCCCGCGTGGGAAACGGGCGTGAGCTTACACAAACAAATAAAAGCAACGGTTTTCCGTTTCTGTTAGCTGCAGTCCCGGCGGCGGCCGCGGCGGCTGCGCCGGCGCCGCCCGTCGGAGACTGGTTCGCCTTGACGCGTGCGTGGCAAAGTTCAGCGTTTGTCAACGCCGGCGCGCGGCCCGAGCTCGCATTACTTCTGCGGCTCAGGGTGTGCGATTGGCCGATAGCGCGACTTGGTTGCCGTCGGTGGCGAAAGTGTATAAAAACTAATCTATTTGTATAAGGAAAACGAGTTTTCTTTGTCCGAGCATCGATTAAAGATACTACTACTCGATGTACCAGCATGGGACATTCATTGTCGTTTTCGTTTCAATTTTGTACGCTTTTTATAATTTTTTTTTAATTTACTTTCGTACCTCAAAAAGCCCCGTGATGCGGCTGGCGATGGCGCGTGTAGAATGAAACAAGAAACGTACTTGATCTGCGATTTAACTTATGATAGAGCTTATACGTGAGTTTACAATGCCAGTTGTGTTGCTGTCGGTCGGCAGTTGGTGAAGTAGCTCGGCCTTGATGAGCGGCTTGTTTATTTACAAGCG
This sequence comes from Eumeta japonica, assembly GCA_005406025.1. Taxonomy (NCBI): domain Eukaryota; kingdom Metazoa; phylum Arthropoda; class Insecta; order Lepidoptera; family Psychidae; genus Eumeta; species Eumeta japonica. Next base: position 877,675 of record BGZK01000040.1, read on the forward strand.
AGTGACGTCCTCTAATCTATTAATCGCTAATCGCCTTGTTAAGTTTTATGTCGTACCTTCGATTCATTGTATACAGTGATGTGCGCTTAGTACAAATTAACAATAATTTATAAAGCAAAGCTAAACTTGCATTGTACGTACATTTTTTTTTAATTTAGGGGAATAGAAATGATGCGCCTAATCTAAATTAATGAAACGTATTAGTTTCATTTGTGTGTAATTTGTCGATAATAGTTTAATAACATAATTGTTAATCTTTACCGCTGTTATTATTTGCTTTACGTTACAAACTGAGAATGACCTAAACGATTTAACTTGAAAACTTAATTAAACTAGGAAAATCCCCTTTTTAATATACGCATACATTTTTGATAAAAGAAAGAAAGTTAGAGGCTATTTGATTACGCCGAGATAGAGGTTTACAGGAAATGGCATACAACACCATTTTCAAGACTTTTCGAATAAAATATCGATAATTGAGTATTCTAGTCGAAAATTTCCATTGAACATATACGTTTATTTGTTGAATACACGTAAATATGCAATAAATAAACGGATCGATCAATCATGATTTCCTGGTACCGAAAAAAACCAGATTTTTCATTCTCAGCAAGTCTTCTCATGAAAACCACATCAATTTCCAATACAGTCTGTCAAGGCCTACAGATGATGAACAATGGTATTTTCAATCTCAAAACCAGCAATAGACAATGAGATCGGTCGGTTAGTGTACTCTTGAACGGAATACGAGCTCAATGCGTTCAGTAGACTGTGTTCTTTGACTCACGACGTCTTGCGAAAGCTCGCGTCGCACTTGGCCGTGCGCATATTGTGTGAATAAATTGTGCACTTTCAATGTGGAACTGTGGAACGTTTTGGTAGTGTCAATACCGACGAATACAATAGTGGCAATCATGTCAGACTGTTATGACCCTGGACACACGGTGCTGTATTAAAAAATATATAGGCAATAGGGATGTTGACTGTATTCAAATAAGAACATAATCTGAATATAAAGTGGTACTTTGTTTGATGGAAATACTGAAAATAACAATATTATTCCTTATTCTTATATAATTTAATAAATATTTTCCAAATAAAATGTAATTAAATCACTCCCAAGTCACATGACAACGAACACCCGTCAGAGTGCATGTCGTCATTTGTTTATAAACATCGTTTACGCTCTCAATAGGCTTCAGTGTTTGGTGACAATAGTTTCGTAATTTGTTGATAATTTCTTCGAAATTCGCTTTGAGAACCTTTGAAAGGTGCTTTTATATCATGTAAAGTGGATTTATTAAGGCAAATAGTTAAAATCTTTCAACTTTGATCTGAAATAAACATTTTCAACTTTGATTACTTTATTTCTAACCTCAAAATTTCAATGTAGTTTTTTTATGATAACTACATAAATGTATGATAAATAAACAAATAGTATTATCAGAATTTAATTCGAAATGATTTTCACAAAAATACATTTTTGATTGCGTCGCTACATGTGTCGGATCCCTGCGGGTAAGCTGAAGCCATATTTTCCTGCTGTGTCGAACGTGGATCATAAATAAATACCTTTTCAGGTGTTCTGATTGTAGTACTTGCACACTGAGGCACCGCACAATACTTATGAAACTTAGAATTCATATAGCACAGAAACAAATGTGAAAAAACTTTAAATCACCTTATCAGTTTACCCGTGTTTGTGAACATTTGATTTTAGAGCGGTCTCGTGACAAGGTATTGGCGTATTGGGGTGAAATTCGAAACGGAATTTAAAACATGATTTTTAAAGCTTTTAAACTGTTTAAAATAATAATAGTTAATATTCGGGGCTATATAAGGTATTTATGCGTAATTTAAAACACTCAACCCAAAAATAGTCAACCGATTGTAGTAATGTCAAATTATTTTATGATTGTTTACTTTTGTGGAAATTTTATTTTGAGGTTTATTTTTGGTTGATGCTCTGACTCCTATGAGTAATAAATCATTAGAGTTGACGCATTTATAGTACATAAATGGCATTTCGGTTCATTACTTATCTTATAGTATTTGTTAACATAAACTAGACAGATACCGCTGAGATTGCATAACTTTTTACGTTAAAGTTGACAACCAAAGAGTATTTGATGTATTAAATGGTTCTAAACGCTACAACTAGATCTTTCCTTTATTATATCTTAATAATCAAAATATGACATTAATTTCAATTATTTAAACAAGTATCATACAACGACAGTCATATTTAGTGACTATTTGCAATATCAGACTGTAATTATGTTATTTTCACATATCACTGCAAATACTGTAAATAATAACAACCAATTTTTCAATTGTTTTTATTAACTTTTGTTTTTTAAAATAAGTAACATTTGCTTAAGTTTAATGATGTTGTATTTTATTATGATTTGTTACAAATCTGAAATACCCTTAAATCGTTTTTCATACTGTTCTTATTCGATTTAAAATATATGGTTGATGCGTTCAATCCCATAAGATGAAAAATAAATGCAAAATTATTGTAATTGTTATAATAATAGTATAAAAACAATATAAACTACGAGCGCTTTAAGAGTGAAAATAGTGTTAAACTTTAAAATTTTTACTTAAAAACCGGTTAGACAGAAACCAGTGCAGCAGACTGTCAGTTTGAGTGTGGCTCGGAATGGATGAGTCAATTTTTTAATTCAGATGCGTATTTAAAATTTGAATTATCACTCAACTTAAAGGGACCGGTGGCGGACGAGCGGTCAAAGGGTATCTATGGACAATGAGGTTATCAGGTTCGAATCTCGACCATAATTAAGAATTTACCGATTTTATAACTTGATTCAAATTACAACGCTCGTTTCGTGCCATGTAAAACCGTCGATGTTGAATTTCGTTACCGCATTGGTGACAAAGGCTGTTAGCTCCCAATCCGCAATGAATCATCGTGGAGAACTCAAAATCCAGGTCCTTGATCTGAAATGAAAAAAAGTGTCTTAGCCTACATGTAAGTATTGGATCCTAACTTTTTCAGCGGCGAAGAAATTGTCACGACGTAGCCTCTATATCAAATATGTCTCATCGGATTCCCTACCCATGTGGGAGGCTCCTAGTAGCCACGGGTTATCCCACGACTTCGTGCACGCGGGTGTGTCGGCCGTTCCCAGAGGTGCCGCCGCTCTCGGTGCGCGTTATCTAACTTTATGTGGCAAGTCTTGTTTACCCGGATAATTTTCGCAATTCGTAAGAAATACATTGCCCCTCTCAATAGGAAAGGCAAACTGTAAAAAAAACTCATCTAGATAGACGTCAACCCTGGGAAACGGAAAAAAAATATATAATAAATCTTAGGAGACTTAATAATTTCGATGGAAATTTTATATTCAGATAATATTTTGCTTTTATACATAGATGTCGTCTCTGAAAATGGAAAAATCTTATGTATGAAATTTATTGAGTATTGCTTAATATATATTAGTTTATAATGTAACTGATCTAATCTATCCTACTTACCGATATTAAAAAAGGATATCTTATGCGTAATATATTTCTTAAAGACGTCTCTTATCATAAAATTGTGCATAATATGTATCTAAACATCTATTTTGGAAATTAATATAAGTAACTTTTAACCGTCGTAAGCTATCACATTCACACAGTAAACTCGAGAAAGCCCGAGAAAATGTCGATCGGCCAGTTATAGAAGTAGAAAACAATTTGCACAATTCTTTGAAGAAATGTCGAACTACAATTTTTCCTCTGTACTGTAACTGTCTATGGTTGTAATGTACGTGGAGCGTACTATAAGTTTTTGGAATTGGTCACTCACATAAACAATATTTAAAAAGTAATTACTACATATGAAAATGGAACTCTTTGCCCGTAGAATACAGTTTCTTTCATCTAACTGTCAATTGTTTTCCATTGTGACGTCATTTTAATAATTACTTGTCTTCGTCACTATGGATTTAAGTCGTTAGTTTTCGTACTATGATATTCTGCAATTTCAATTGTAATTTAACAGCTCAGCAGAGCCTCACTCGGCTTTCAATTGCTTTTGGCGATGAAGCACTATGCAAGATGAATATTTATAACTAATTTTCATAATTCAAGCGCGGTCGTGTCAATCTCAGTAACAAATTTCGTGATAGTTGCTTGTCCACCGCTGTCAACAACAAACACATCAGTGCTGTGCGTCGCATGATCATGGCATCCTTAGGCATAAGCATGAGTCAACTATAATCAATCCTACACCAACGTTTGGGTATAGAAAAACTGTGCTCGCGGAGGAAGTTTTTCTATACCCAAACAGACGACACAGAAAAATAAGTTTTTGAAGGAGAAGAGCTTATGAAAAAGCGTGCATGTAGTTCCAAACTGGCACCTTGTGATTTTTTTTGTTCTCAAAAATTAAGAACCAATTACGCGGTCAACGATTTTCATCACCAGAAGAGACTGTCGAAGAGTAGGAAAAACATGTTGCCGAGGTCACCAGGGAGGAGCGATATAAATGTTTTTAAAATTGTATTATTCGCATGAAAAAGTGCATTCATGTTAACCGAGATTATTTTGAGAAACAATAAATTCATTTTTGACCATTCACAGTAATTTTTTCTCGTTCATTCCAAAAATTTTCAACGCGCCCTACGTATCGCAGTCGTGGATATTTTTATAAAATTATTGTTTTTTTTTTGTGTTATTTGCGCCGTCCATGTTACAGTATCGCCTATAATTTTTCTTTCCAATTAAAAAATATATCTATTTTCATTTACGAATTCAACGGAAGTCGATTTAAAAACTCGCAAAATCGTGTTCCGACGATGAATATAGTCAACGATCCAAAGATAGATCGAGATAATGCGCGCACGCAGTTAAAATTGAACTTGTTCAAACAGCCAAGAAAGAGCTGTCTGTCTGTTGATAAATGGTTAAGGTCGCGAAATGTGGGCCGAGCAGTCGTATCTACAGACACACGTGCGCATGTACCTGTATTGTGATCGAACAGTTGGCCGTTAATAGTTTTTAGGTCGATATGTAATAAACTTGAGCAAACTTTAATTTTCTGCGTATTGTATGGAAATAAATTGAATCGTTATTTGAAAAATATAATTGATCGATGTGTCTCAATCGATTAATGTCTCGTTTGTAAATATTATTTAGAGTATTTGTAAGGAGGTGGAAAGGAAAACAATCAAATTTTAATTGAGCGAACGAAATTAAAACACGAAGTAGTTTTAAAATAAACTATTTTTATTCTATAAGTCTAGCTAATTTTAGAATTAGTGTAATATCATTAATTGGCTCTGTATATTATAACAAACGTGTATACGTCCTTTTATTTTCTCAGAAAAATTAAATAAATTTTATGTTTTTATAACACGAAACGATTTTTTGTTCATTAACACTATGAATAAACAGCGATCAGATCGTTTTTTATTCATAATACTAAATTTAACTTTTGTACCTCCACTCTATAGGCTTTTTTTTTATATCATCAAAAGGAATTATGAATTTTTTAAACGTCTCTATATTTTTGTGCATATTTTCAAATAGGTATATCTGTTTTTATATCACACTTCTTTCCAACGATTTCGTTTAGTTTAAATACTTACAATTTATGTGGTATTTTATTTATTACAGACAAGGCTAAAACCATAGTATCAGCTTGCCTATCAATTCGGCCAGACAAAGCGACGTACCGTCTAAGACTGTACTATTCCATGGTATAGACACTTTATAGCTAAGTATTTCAGGACTTACTCCATAGACGAAATTAAGAACTCTCACAGTGTAACACACATCGAAATGGTTTCTGTGGTCTTAGCTGCATCTTGGCAAAAGACCGCATTATTACCGTCCGCCTAGAAATATATATATCAATCTGTCACAAACTTTGCCTTATATCTATTTGTTAATCACATAGTAAAATTTAATTATTAAAAAAAAATATACAATGTCTATCAAAAATAATTACGAGGATCGCTGTCATTCGTGCGATTTATATAAAGGAAATGTTTAAAAAGGAAAAAAAAAACCAATAAAAACGCCTAATTAACTTAATAAATATCTATACTGCAAAAGTAAACTTATCTTGAGGTAATAAGGTTTTCAGCAAGCAAATGATGACATGACAGTATTAGAAATTTTTGGAGAAAATGAATTTATCGTAAAATTTATTGTGTAATTTAGTTAAACATATAAGGTTTATAATAAATATCACATTTATCAGTAGGACAGGTACAGGATAACGCACGAAATTCTGCCTCTGTGAAGTTAGTCACAAAAGCGTCGCAATGGCGTAAAATAGGTGCACGGGGGTGAAGAAGGAAGGATCGGGGAGCTTTGAACCTGCGCACTGTCTCATTCGCAGGCAATTTAGAGCGACAGTTTCGTGCGTTTTACTGTACGGACTTGGAATCGTTATGAGGTGTACAATCGCAAAATGGTCGAAACCTATTGTTGCAGATATAGCTAATGAATTAAATTTAATTTATATAATAATTTATTTTACATCATACAATGTTTCCGCATTGATATACATATATATTTAAATTTTATCAAAATAAAATTGTGCAATTTGATTGACAAAATCACATTTTTTTTTACTTTTTCCTGAAATTTGAGAATTTTGGATTCGTGGTCTTTGGGGCTCACAATTATTAACAAAACCTAGACTTGTTCAAAGTGAAACGATTAATTTTTTTATATCAGTCAGCTAAGCGACATCCTTTCCGAGATTATCAGCATAAATCACGAATTAAAATTTTTGGAATCTTCAACCATAAAATGTGTGCTATTTTATTTTATGAAAATTTTAATTATAGGACTGTAAAATACTATAATTTAAATGGGCGTTGACTATTTGCCTACGAATGTAAAATTTCAATTAATACATATGATTACAATTAATACATTCACTTTTCTAGGTGCCATATCTACACAACTAATAACTTTCTTAGTTTGGTCAATCTAACAACAAATTCTCATTGTCTTTGGTAATTTCCTGATGAAACTCGAGAACGTTGCATATAAAAACTATTTATATTCGCGAAATAGCCCGAACTTCAAATAAATTGTCGCAGACAACGGTCAGTCTTATGTAATTTAGTAGTCGATCGACGGGTTGAATATCGAGTGGGGCTATGAAATCGACAGCTGTCATAAAATGGTTAACAATTATCGCTTTGGTTCGTGCGAGTTTCTGAGCAATAAATTGTATGCATTATGAGACTTATTATTACCGCCAAAAGCGCAGAGACAGAGCTTTGGAAGTGGCAAGTTTTACTTAATGAATTTTATTTTATGTATTTTTTTTATTACCGTCATCTTAATATAGTTTCAAAATATTAGGATCTAAGCGCGAGGGTATGTTTTCATGCGGTATTTTAATTTCATTCAACAGTTTCAGAGCAATAGCGTTTCTCCGAGCGATGTGATCTGCCCGTTGCTACTTCCATTCGCTGATTCTGTGAACTATGGTGCTGAAATCAATTTTTCTGCAGATTTCATGTCGGCAGAAAAGATTTAGGTACTCGTAACTCGTTCCATATCACATTGCTCGAGTGGCTAGTTTAGAAAACCAACAGTAAGGTCCCACGTCCGGCGGTTGTGTATAAAATCATAGATATTTCAAGGATGCGATTTTACACCTGAGATCTTTATCCGATAGGTAACTCCCAAAGAAATTATCCTTTGTTTCGACAACACGATTTTAGCTATGACAGGTGTTTACAATTTTATATTGAATAACTTAACAATTAAACCTTTTAATATTCTTCGCTAAACTGTTATAAGCGATACGCCTAAAATTATATGTAAATAGTAGCATTTAGGCTGACCGCACGGGCCGCGTCAAGGTCCTCGGTCTTTGTTTTTGTGCGCGCGCAGTCAACTGTTCAAAATCCGTTCGATTAAATAGTTTTTCCTGCAAAAAAAAAACTGTTCAAAAAATAGTCTCTTAAAGTATAAGAAACCGCCATTTAGGAGGACATTTGTCGTTTTTGTTTTAGAGTTCTGCATCGAAATTAGAAAAATGATCTCTTCGAAGTTATGCAATTTAGAAAGCTGAAACTTTGCAGTCGGAGATATTGCGGCTGCAGGATTCAATGCTTTTCGAAATAAGGGAGTTCATTTTATGGATGGATGGTCGACGACAGAATCATATATAATATCGGAATAATATGTAAGCCGAGATTATCCCAGAAAATCTGTCGCCAGTCATTACGACCGGTGAGTTTTTCCAAAACTAATAGTTTCTCTTAATCCCATGCAAATAAGAACATAAATAACAGCGATAACATGTAATTGTTTTGGTATAGACCTAGTGTTATAACCTAGGGAATTTTACAGCCTTTTTTTCATGTGTTCCTATAAAGAAACGGTTTTAATGCAATACGGCCAAGCTGGGTGTTTGGATCCGTTAAAGACTTGTAAAGTACTCGATGTATTATTAATATAACATTGGTAATAAACAACGTGAAATGACGGCGATAGCACAATGACAGAAGCAATTGTTTAAATTAGGGTATAGACTAAGGACACGGAAACGTAGCGCATGCCACTCTCGCGTTATACGGAGAATATGATCGATGGAAGCGAAAATCAGAAAACAGTGACATTATGCGAGGGTTAACTTTGCAAAAAGCATACATACCGCAACTAAGCGAAGCGATATCATAGACAACGATTGTTAGACCATAGATAACCGAATAAAGAGGCATTATCAATCTGCAAGATGTTTTAATTGCAAATTGGAATTGTACATTTCTAAAAATGTTCGAATAGACGTCTCATAAAACACCGAAATCTGCATCGAAATCCGTACACTTGTTTTCTATATTTGACGACATTTTTAAGCGAGATCGAAGTTATGCCAAGGACGCTCAAATAATGCGACTCCGAAACGAACTTGACCGTTTTTTATAATCGTCTTAGTTCATCGGCTGTCTTTTTTACGACGCCGCCGGTCGGATCTTTGACGGAAATCGATACGATGTTTTCGTATTTTATTGTGATAATGCAAGATGATTAATTAAAGTGTTCATCGTCTAATTAATCTTATGATATCGATTCACCGCAAATTGCATGCACCCACTTAATATTCTATTCACTGAGTAGTTCATTTTGTTATATGTGCGAAGAAATTAGTATGCAATTAAACATACAAAATAGAAATATTTTTTAATGTTTGATGGAACGTCTTGAGCAAAGTTTTATGTGACCAGAGGAAAGCGATTAAAACTGTAAATATTCGAATTATATATATTCTTATTATGATATATTCAGTGAGTTACTAATAAATCAAAAAAATCCAGTTTTATATCTGCTTACAACGTACACATATGTGCGAATAGTACGTATGTAAATATTATTATATAGCTTTCGTACAAAGGAAACATTTTGAGTTCGTTTCATGTATCATTATATATGCGTTTTTCTGTCAAACTGTCAACTAGATTTACGTAGTCGACTTACATAACCTATCACCGTTCATCGGATCAAATAGTATCGGTCTCGAATTTCTCAAGCGAACAGTGAAAGGCGTCCAAGGCCCTCGCCGGCGGGGAACAATGGCGGCGGTGGGCCACCGCCGACAACGCTAACGCATCTCTCGCATCCGTCCGTCGAACAATCTAGCGTCTGCGCGTAGGTCATTAGCTCGAAGTATCGTAATGACCTCCTCGGCGCGGTCGGTCCGGTCTGGGGCTCGAGTTCCATTCAGGCAGACAAATCTGCCGATACCTCATTCCATGACCGGTCGGACTCCCGTAGCAGACGCTTTGCCTTATCGCTCGTACGGGAAATTGTCATGTATAACGATTTCGTCAACGGCACGTACGTATCACTTTTCATTAGCGACACCCTCCCCTTTACTCGGACCGACGCCTGCACACATGGCAGGTTCGTTTCCCCATGCAAATATTGCATTGAGTTGAACTACGGCGCGGTGCGGCGGCGGCGGTGCGGTGAGGTTTTGCACTTCTACGTCCTGCGATGTATGGAATTGGGTTGCCAGCTTGCATATTGGGTGGGCGCATCGACGGCAGTAATTCCGAATCCACCTGTGGTACCGCTACCTACTCTTAATGTTTACGTGGCTTACTCGTGAGGTACTCGTGCGCCGTCCATCTGTGGTTACCGGACAGCCAGGCAATTTTCCCTTATGAAACAATGAGACAAGACAAAGGATCAATAATACTACAGTATGAAGCATAAATAAATAGGATCTTTAAATAATTTTGAACTCTCGAGAATCGTAAATTATAAAATCATAAAAGGTAGGTTATTAACGGTTTACGCATTTCTGATAATTTAAACGAATTTGTTGTAAAGTTAAGTCAAAGTATTTTATTAAGTTCATGCATTTAAAAGGCTATGATTTTCTTTGATAAAACCTTAGAATAAATAGTTTGCATGCTTTTCTGTGTATAGATTGATTTGGACAGTCAGCAGACAATAAGCAGTAAAAACGAAGGCTAAGCAGCAAAATGGACGACCGCTCTGCATATGATTTGCCATTAAAGCAAATTCATTATTACAAAGGCGTCTCGCTTCACTTGTCCGCCTCTCACCTTCTTATTATTCCGCACCAAAAGTGTAAATACATAACACTTATGAACATAGGGTCTATTTGATGCAGAAATTCGGCGCGATTATAAGACATTAATTTTGATATAGGGCACGCATGAAATTTGCATAGTGGATTTTTTACTCAACTTAAATCTTTTGGAAAAATCCTTTAAATTATTGTTTTACAGCTAATGTTTTTAATAGAATAGCTTAGAAGAATTTGATAATAAAATTAATCTTGGTAACAAAGTGTGGGTTGTTGGTAAGTCACCGTTTTTGTATCACCTTGAACAATTTTTTTTTCATTATAATAGTTGAGGTTTAAATTTTATTGTTTTTAAGAGCACGCCCTATCCAATTTTAGCAGCCATATTAAATAATATGTAATGTACAATATACAACGTGCAGCTTACAGCAAGCAGCATACAGCATATAGCATACAACATATATAATATGAAACACTAACTGCACAAGTTTGATTTTTAATCGCGCCCAATCGGTCTAAACAATACTTAATATCTGAACTAAACTAATCTAAATAAAATCTTGCAATCCATATTATTGTACTGCCAATTATTTAACGATAATCAGTAAATGTGTAAATAATGTAAGTTGCATGGCTGTAGCTACGTTGACACATCTATTCGTGTCTGTGTATGTATATGTAACTTAAAAAAGAAACAAATAGTTAAAGCAATAAATCTAACAAAATAAAAACTAATTTTTAGTACCTCCTTTCGGTATTGTACTCGGAAGCTTCGGTGTACTTTACTATTGATAAGAGTAAATTATGAAAAATTGAAAAAAAAAGTTTGTTCACTAACTGACATAATTTCAACAATTTTAGGGAATCCGTTATGTTGTTGCCGATCAGCGAATTAATAACTTTTTTTTTTGTAAAAATAATTTAATAACCATACTTGTCATTCGCATATCAGTTTAGTTATATAAAAATACACCAAACGCTATTTATGCTTTTGAACGATCATTAGAGTGACCGAAAAACCAAGTTTTAACACCTGCCGTGTGTCGTCTGCGCCATCACGCACATGTGGGTCAATATGTTCTTAAACAGCATAATTTTGTTGTTGAGTTGACCGTGTTAGGGCGTCATACACGTAATGGTTACTGCGATTTGCATTTTTAATCTCTGTACGTGCATTTTTTTAATTTTCTAAATATCTAATTTCTTGTATTGTGTGAGGTGTTAATTCGCGGAAATCCATAGTAGACGCTTGCCTGCAACATGCATTAACATGCAGCATGCAACCCACCGCTGACCCTCGAATCTGCCTCTCCACTACGAATCTCTATCCAAAGGATTGAATATTGATTCCAGAGGATTGACAGATATCGAACACCTAAGCAAGTGTTATTTATTTTTATAATTATCTAATTCCGCTAACTGTTAAATTGTAAATTCTACGTACGTTTTGTGCCAACAAGGCACATCCTCAGGAAATTGCCGACAGTCACATCCACCAGGGTGCAAGGAGCGTTAAAACAACCAACACAACCTCGTTAGGCAGGCGGCTGTCATGCAATGGTCAAAGAGCGACGAAAACATTTTTAAGGCAGCCATAGACCACCACCGATAGACATGCTTGTCAAATGTCACAGACTAACCATCACCAACATTACCCAAATAGTTACAGGCAAGCGTCCAATAATGGCGATTTATAAACGTCAATTTGGTCGTTGAGCATATTATTATTATCCTTATGTTTTAAAATTTCGAAGGATTCCAAAACATTCAAACGTAACCCCTTCTCACACACAGGCAAGACATCGAATTTGTGATCATTATTAAGCTTATGACCGGTTTCTAATAGATGTTTAGCAAAATGGGATCTGTCTGATTTATTATTTTTAAAGGCCGAAATATGTTCTTTGTATCTTTTTTCAAAGCAACGTCCGGTTTGTCCTATATATATATATATATATATATTGATTTACAGTCATCACAAGTTAATTTATAAATTCCAGATTTTTTTATTATTGTGTAATTTATCTTTTCACAATTTAGCCCTACTTGTCCCGTTTTTTATATCTCCCTAAACTGTGAAACCCTAAGGTGAAATTTAAGCCCCCTGACGCGAACTTTAAATTAACGACCTTAAGCTAGCGAGTGTTCTTGAAGCACAGCCACATCGACACGCGAAAAGCGTTGAACTCAGTCAATTATCTGTTAATAAATCTTCATTCTCGATAACAAAGTTGGCTTCCTCCCAAAGTCTCTCATCCTCGAATGGGTAATGCGATTATAATGTAATTTCATAAATAGGATAAATCTCAAAAGGTATTTACAGGCAAGTCGGATTCGGACAAAATTCGCGTTATCGACCAACAGTCGTACATTAGAAATTAATTTAATTTAATAATTAATGTAACGAAGAATTTAAATCGTATAAATTTCATGTGTTAGCATTTGGTAAAAAGAACTTTGCTTGGCGTCTTGCGAATATAACAACTTATGGAAAAAAAAGTGATTATATTTACTTCAAACAATAAACATTTAGGTCCTCTTCCACCGTCTCTTTTTGAAGTGACATTTGACTAAAAAACACTTTTAAAATACAATTTGCGTTCCATATTTCCCTTTTAACGGGTCCCAGCCCAAACAGCCGTTAAAAGGAGGTCGTGGAGTGTAAATTTCATTTCAAAAGTGACTTTTTATTAAATGTCAGTTTAAAAAGAGATGGCGGAAAAGACTCTTAGAAACATAATACACATATTTTATTCATGTAGTGCCACAACACAGAAAAATGTAATAAGAATTCTTCATCTCATTTTTTCAAGGGAAGACCCCTATATAGATGAGTTTGAAAAGTAAAACTTTATCAAAGTAAAATTTTTGAATAATTTTTTGTATAAACAGGTATACAGGAATTGTTCATTTGAAGCATATAAATAATGTTTAATGAGATTAAGCTTTTCAATGTTCGTTTGACGTCATCGTTTTTTTGTTGAAGGAACCCTCCCCCTTTATCTTCTTATCCGTCATTATCGTCATAACTTATTGATTCCATCTCATGATGAGTAACGATCTCATTGAAATACTCCTATTTGTAAAATTATTTTTTTGAAATATTGATTTTGATGATAATTCGTTTCTCATTAAATAAGTATGCCAGGATGTATAAGTTTGTAATTTACAACCCATTAGGAAGAGTTCAATGTGGCCGATAGTTAACCGATGAAATTACTTCGAGGTTAAGAAATGCAAAATGAAGATTGAATCTTAAAAGAATTTGGGTCACTCACGTGTTTAAAAGAGATGACGTCACTTCTTGACAACGCTATCCCCTTCCCCGCTCCGCAACTTTGGATGACATATGAATGATTAGACATTTGAAATTATAATTTTGAACCATTGGTAGCGCAGTTTTGAGCTTGGAGAGACACGTACAAAGGTATCTGACAAATATTTTCAGTTTTGACGTTACATAAAAAAATATTTTCAAGAACTTAAGAAAAAGCGATACGAATCAAAGTATTTCCGACGATGAATTCTCGAAAGTAAAACGTTTAAAGCAAAATGCAATCATTGTCTTTTCTTTGGGGTTGCCAGAATTAACAAACCAGTTCGAAAATTACCCGTGTTTCTGGTCACTGGTCGCGGTTAGCTCGATCGCTTCGACGACCGATTCCAGTTGCTGTAGTCGGACCACTTTACCGGTTTTTTTTTTCATCGATGCAACTACGTAAACACACGCGAGATGACGTGGCTATTTATGAACATCTTGGCCTTGTGTCTAGAATTGGACATACCAGTAAAAAAGCCGAAGTGCTAAATAGCGCCATTTTGTTGGCACGAGTTAAGAAATGATTCTCACTGATCGAATTATGTCAATTCTAATCATAGTTTTATTAAATGGAATAAATCTTTTTGATACGTTGACGTTACCACTATTATGGAATTATGGAAGAATTGTTTTAGTTTTTTTTTATGCACTACGTATTTCATGCATTAAAGACACCGCTAATAAGCTAAAACAGCTTTTTATATACATACGCACACACACACATATATACATACGTACATACATATATATACATGTATTATATATATATATATATATTGAATGCTCTTAGTCTGAAATAAGATCGGTTGTGGGAGTCTATGCCTCTTCAGGTATGAAAAACTGGATGCCTAAATTACCAATGTAGTCGGCATTTTTTAAAATTGTTTTTACCTAAAAAACTTAAGAGTGATTTGTAAATTTTTACTGCTACTGATTCCATTTTGAAATAAGTCATAAATGTCATTCGGGTTGCTATATATGAAAGATATAGCAATAATAATTCTAATCATCCTATTTAGGCGGCATTTAAAAGATTTCAATTGATCATTGACATTTAGATCGATCGATCGGTAGACTCGGCGTTAGCGACCACGCTTCATACTGATCAGTTGCGCAATGTGTTTATTTACTTACCTAACTGTGTACGTAAATATTGAAAAAAAATATACGAATGAACATCGGAAAATTCACAATTTATATTCGGAATTATTAATTACTGGGATAAGATAATTTGGTACAAAAATAGGGATGGGTAGGATCAAAAAAATAATTTTGATTTCATAAACTGGAATATCTTATATATATTTTAAATCCCCATAATTGTTGTTGAAATCTTTTTTACAAAACTAATAGAAAGAAACAGAGATTCGGATATGTAAACACGTTGAAGAATAGAATATTTTTTAAAAATTAAAACGTACAAAATATTTGTAAATTACTAATAGTCATGTATAATTAAAATCATTTGACCAATACTTCAACAAAGTTGTTGTAGATCTTGTAAAACTCACAATTGTTCCTTATTTATCGTTTTTTTTTTTTTTTTGTAATCTATACGCCAATATAATAACAAATTATGACAAAAGAAAACGTACGTGCTATAGTATTATATATATATGGAAATCGTAAATGTATAGATTTTATTTAGAATTTTAAGCTCGTCGCATTTCCTTAGAATCTATACACCGGTAATTGGAATAATCATCAGTGAAAATCCCTGCATATATGCTTCTGAATTTGATGTAATATTGAGAGATAACCTTGAAAAATTGGAATCGGCAAAATTCTATAGACCTCAGAATGTTTGTTTCTGCATTTTGCTTCGACCGATTTCCACTTATTCGCTTAGTGAAAGACCTTTTCAAAATACTGAAGATACACGGAACACTATTACCATAATATCGAAGATATCCTTAAAAAAACATAAACTGTCCGCCGCGAGGTGCAAGTCGGGGTCGACGATCCGTCTATGCTTATTAGACGCAAATGAGCCGTCAGAAAAATCTTTACTAACGCTCATTTTAGAAGTCTGTGAATAACTTAAAACCTTTTTAACTTAGTCACTGTTTCCATTCTGTTATTATTTTATAGATAGTGAACGTGATGTAGAGTTTTATAAAGACAAACGAGTCTTGATGTCTTGAATATATATATACCTTTTTTATATGTGTGATGGATACCGGTACAATGACGTACAAAGGCTCAACGGTAATGCTCGCTCGCGGATGGTGACATTCTACCAATGTGGTAGAAAAAATAATTTACACCGGGATCCGAGCGCAGGACCTTTCACTCGCAAAGCGCGCATCTTAACCGCAAGGCCAAGGAGGTTGTTTTCTTAAAACTGTTAACGCTTACCTTCAGACTGAAAGAGATCGCGATGCTTTTGTGTGTTATGGTCACAGGTCTCGGTCTTCAGCCAGTCGGTCGATTATTATCTGAACTATTAGTTGCCGACGCGTCTGGTTTCTATTACGATGTACTCGGCAACCTTCGAGCGAGTCGTGCTTACACAAGGTGAATGTCTGTCTGTCCGTCCGCTTTGCAATCTCGGCGGTTGCGACGCAGAGGAAAAAATGCAAGGAAAAAAAAAATACAACAATACTGTTAAAATTACAAATTAGTGATCGTCATTCGGAACTAAGAGACGTCTATTATTTATTATAGCACATTCTAGTCGACTTATTTTCATTTATTGAAATAGATCTATTCGTAAAAATTTCTTATTTTTAGATAAATTTACCGTTATTCTAGTTTTTGTACCGTATTTACAAAACGGTAAAACCTAAAATTTATAGTGTGTATTGATCGAGTCGATGAGCAGCTGTAAGTTGATGGTTATTTTAAAGCGGGACTCGTAACAAGGTAATTGACATTGAGTTTACTTTCGACACAGCCAGTTACAGCTTGCCTGTTAAATATTATTTTATTTATTTATATTTAATAAATAAATACAATTAAGGAAACCAATTGTCAGCGTCTGTAATTGCAATATAATCGTATAACATATCGATTATTCATAAGCAACACTAGAAATATCACACCATTCGAACAGTATTTATTAGTGTTAGTACGATTAATTGCCGTTTCATAATTGTGGTTTCCGCAATTTATCAACAAACCGAAAACACTAGCAGACGGCTCTTTTCAAACTGTAAATTGTCTTTGTCCCCTCGTTCATTACGCCTTCGATTCTGCACAAAACGTAGGAAAGTTCAACGTACTCGAGTGCGGCGCATTTGTTGCCGAAATTCAATATCGGGGAGGAAAAGCAATAAACACTTGCTTCTTGCTCTCGCTTCGCTATTAACGATCTTCCGTGACGGTCGCAACGACTCGAATTCGCGACTGGCATCGCGAAATAGCACTCGCTTTGGATTCGCGGTGTCGGCGGGGCGTTTTGATTTCGAGCGATCGCTAGAAATCGATTTGCTTCTCGAAATCGGCCAATAATCGATTCCGAAAATACAGGCATCGGCTGCGGCCGGTTTCGTAACGCGACCGTTTTTGCGACCGACTCCGCGGATCATGACCTCAGCGCGGACCGGTCCCCCCGGCCGGTGGGTGACGCGAGAAATGAAAAACTTATCACAGAAAATAATAAGTTTTTATTTAATTTATTTTCCGCGTGTTGCTATACAATAGTTTTTCCTTTTAACGACACAGAACTCGTTTGGCAAGTTGATTGATTAACACTGTTTGATAGACGCGCAAAAATAAAATAATTATACATTTTATCAGCTTAGAAAAAGTTAATAGGTGTTTATGTTTTATACAATGTAACATGTAAGGGGTTTATATTATATACACATATAATTATAGACATCGTTTTCATGAACGTAGAAACTAGTATATTTTATGAAAACGATGTTGTTTCGGAACTTCATAAAAAAACTTAAATATATTAAATAAATAAACACGTTCATATACTTCTATTTACTTTCATGTCGTTTTTAGGTTTGTAAGAAAAATCCTATTTGTTATTAGATAAATAAACGGATATACAATCTTTATTATTTAATCGATTCAAAAGCAGCTTATCTTTGAAAACAGCGATAATTACAAAACTTCAATATTTTTTAACATAGTTGTCTATAAAAAGACGTCAAAAAACTTATTGTTAATAAGTTTAATACTAAATAATACTCTATACTGTTTTTAAATTTCAAAATCAAATAAGAGTATACTTCATGGAATATAAATTGTAAACATGTGATGATTACACATGAAATAATGACAGATATAGAAGATGACGATTTAAAAAATTGATATTATCGAATTAATTATCTGTTATAAACAATAAATGGATTTATTAATCGGGGAAAAAATACACACACGACTGTCGCTTTAGCAGGAAACAAATAGAAAATTTTCAATTGCGAGATAAACATCCAATCCGTTAGGCTAAAAAACTTGTTGCGAACGTATACCACGTAATACCTATCACAATAAAGAATTATAAATTAATGTCATAATAATAATTCATAAATACGATATAAATATTGTATTGTCAAAACAGACATCTTTATTCACTACACGTGAGGCTGTGATTCACTATGATGAGGGAAATCAAAACAACTTGAAAAAGACGTGTGATTTTCGGTACGGCTTTTGTCAAACGCAATACGTTTTTGATAAATTTTGTTTGAATCATCAGTATAATTGTCAATTCCATCGGGAATGAGGCATGATATTCATTGATGTGATTTGATAAATAACAGATAAATGCATTGCTCCATAAACGTTGACCATCTGTGAGTTCGGAAAGACAAATCTCATAGCACATTCAACATTAAACTAACTTCTGCTACAAGTAATATAATTTTTTTTAGCATACAGGTCGGGCCGGAATTATATCAAGAAATTATCGGTGAGACGATCGCATTATTTGTCACTGCCATCTCAAAAACGGGTTCACAGCGAAAGATTATGGACTATCGTAGAAGTTATTTCATTAGAATTTAATTATTTCATGTTTGATGTAACCATTGTAAGCAATAACAATCTCCGAATGGTTGCGAAATTCGGATTAGCCGGTTCGGCATATAACGTCATCTTACTAATTAAATAATCAAATCGATATCGCTGTATTCAAAACAGCGACAAAACTTAATATATTTTCGTTAACTGAAATGGAACAAAAACATAATAATAGTCATCGTTTTTATTATACATTAATAAGTAAATATTGGAACTCGACGTCTTCAGAACGCTGGGCGGTGTCAATGACGTATGCGTGGCTAATGTTACTCATGTACGTTATAAACATTATAACATTTATTATTATTTTAAAATGTTGTCAAGCTTTTGTTGTCATTCCACTGGCATGAGATAAACTGACTGGGTTACACTGGCTCCCTTCCTGGTTCTTTAAAAAGTAACTTAATTTAAATGAAATTAGCTGTCCGCCCTCAACTTCGCCTGTGTGGAATGAGTTCCTTCATTTCATCTCGTTCCTGTTTTAGATTCTGGTCCCGGTATTATTCCTGATTTTGATCCCGGTCACGCTCTTAATTCTAATTCCGGATTCATAATCCGGCTCTGGTCTCGTTTTCGATTTCGGTTTTGGTTTGGCTCTCGATTTTGCTTCCCATCTTTCTTTTAATCCCAATACCGCCATCGGTCACCGTTCGATTTGCACGAAAGAGGGGCAAATTCTAGTGCCAAAATAATATATAGGCTATACAGAGGGATAGTATAGTATAGCTTTCTATTAATGAGAGAATGTTTAGAATCGGTGTAATATTTCTGTTCAATAGTACAAATCGCGGACGAAGAAGGGAACAAATTCTAAAATAGATTGAATGAAAACCTTTTCTATGAAAAATATATAAAAATACCAACTTTCATAGTGTTGTGTGTCGGTGTCGAAGTCCCTTAACTTCGGGCAGATAGTAAACATCCATTTTTATATATTAAAATAAACGAAGAGGTGTGCTCTTTATTGATACGTAAATTGTTGCATAACGTTTTTCAATTTGTACTCGTTAATAAATTAAAACTAATAATTTTTGGGTATTATATCGAAAAAATTCAAATATTGAAAAGATATATTTTAGTTAGAATTTAAGCGACATGGTATAATTTTTATTTTCCGTGAAACATTTAGCATGTTCGTCTTTTACAATCTCAAAATATCTATCCAAAGATAAATAGAAATCGTATTACATTGTTAAAAATTCAATATAATTTTGTTAATAGATTAACTACTTTAGATCTACAACACGAGCCCGTGTGTCAAATAACAGAACATGGCGAACAGATGGGCATGTCGAATTTGGGTCGCCGATACCCGTGCGCTTGCGATGCTGAGCAATTGCTCTTCACCGACGTCATTGGGTCTAGACACGTGATTATCATTGGTTGACGTCATCAGTTTTATCGTGAGGTTTCTTCATGGTATAGCTTGTAATGGCTATACACGGATATATTTAAATGATTCTTGGAGTTCGGAAATTATATAGAACCTCTTTTCGGGTTTACTCCTAGTATTCAATTTGTTCAAATTTTTATGTAATATATTCGTTTATTATCAAAATATTTACGGGTTGCAATATGTCCATTTTAATTGTGCCTATCATGTTACAATTGCCTTCTACATATTTACTTTATATATTTTTAATATATTTGTAACTCAAAAAGTATAGTCGCATTAAGATCAGTATTTCTTTTTAGTTATGTTCTATAGTTCACGCCAATCTTGAGAATTATATTCAGCTAACTGCAGCCAAATAAAAATTTATAAACGTCATACTGAAGACTGAAATAAACTCGAATATACGACGGAAGTCGACATACGCGGACCCGGCTTTTATTTTAAGGCCGAACAAAAAAAATATACGTATAAGGAATATTTGTACTCCACTCACCTTTTATTGAAGACCGTAATATAGTTATCGAGAACGGCCGCGGGTAAGCCAATATCTGTGGAGGCTGCTTTGGGCCGCGTGGCCGTATCCAATTCGACGGGTATCGAGCTATCGAGTTTTTCGTATCGGCGAGCGCGCGATGATGTAACCGACGTCAGGAAATCGGTCCGAGAGGTTCTCTGCGTCGTTAATGCACATATGTGTGTGTGTGTGTGTGTGTGTGTGTGTGTGTGTGTAGCGAAGAAAATTCTTTTAAGTTTTCTAATGATATGGCAACACCGAACGCACGAAAGGTCCGATTTCTCTCCGTTGCATGAATTAGAATACAGAAATCTGTGATCTGTTAGAATAAGGTATTGATAATTTTTCTTTCATGTTGTAGGAATTGTAAAATCTTGTTTATTGTAAGGTTTGAAACTAAATGTTTCTAAAACGAAGCGGTCAATTAAACGTAACAAGCAATGACGCTTTTCATATTAATTATACGAACGTAGTACTGAGAACAGAAAAACAATATCCTTGCCATTGGAGTATTTATATTGTGTTCAGAATAGAATTTCTATTGTTCTTTATATTGAGAGTTCATAATTTACAATCGCATTTTATTTTCTTCATTTAAGTCACACTATTTTGTAGAACCCAATAGAACATCACATTTTGTAGAACCCAATAGAACATCACATTTTGTAGAACCCAATCTTCTATCACAAGGTTTTTCTTAATAGTGACTATTCATTCTTTTATTTTTCTCTCAACCTTTTATATTTCAAGATGTAGAAAAGTTTTAGAGTGCAAGATTTCGCAATAACGATTTCTTTCCTCTTTTGGATTTAGGTCGCCAGTGGACGTGTTCCTTTGTTTTTCTTTCTTAATCACTCCCTACTATCTTCTTCGCACAGCGTCTCTAACCATAGATATATTGACTGTGCCTAATAGCTCGCATTGTGCTTTTCTACACGAATTTTACCATGCACTCGATTAATCTACAGTGATTTGATTTTACCTTTTAACATGGATTTAATTTATCTTACTTATTCATATGCACTAAATCCATCTCTTTACGGTTTTAAAAAATAAACAAACATAAGGCTTTTTAAAATTCGCCGATTATTCAAATACAATTTAAAGTTTCTCCTTTTAAAATAGGATAGTTTATTGATACTGAAGTGTTATATATGTTGGATTTCCGCGAATTAACATCTCACAAAACAGAATAGATTATATAGATACGAAGAGGAAAATAGAAATCAATTTGAAATCTGATAAAAAAACAACGACGTGTAACCAATCAAAGACTATTTGTTCTCTTTCTTGTAAAATCAACTTCAATAAGTATATTATATCGTGATAAACACAATGACGTCAAAGGTCGCTGCGCCCTCTCTGTCCAACAGTCACTACTCGATGGTATACACTCTTACTTGAGGAAAAACAAAAAAAAAACTAAACGAAATATCTAAAAAAAAACATTGTGCAAAATATTCCTCTTCAATAAAACTTCAAAAAGGATATGTTGTACGCTTATACTCGTAATGAACTTACCTAAATTGAAAAAAAAAATAAAAAAATCGTATGTCTTGTATTTATAATACAGTTACGGCGTGAGCATTAATCAGAAGGCGATAATCAAATTATATCTCGTATGTATACTGGTCCAACTCGTTATAGGGGTCTCGGAGGCGCTCAATCTTGCCGAGATACGATGTGAGGAATAAACTGAATAACGAATTGGCAAGTTCTTCCTTATTAAGGAACCACGAAAAAAAATTGATTTATTCACAATTTGAGAGTGACTTGTTTTTTTTTTAATTACAGTAACCCATGTCTTCTTTTGTATTTACTGTAACATATAAAAGTTGTGTAAACGAGATGTATTTTATTATTGATATACGACGTTTCTCGTAAATAAATCCTGTATTTAAATAATCACGTTAGTGCCCGATGAAATAAAATAAATTAATTTTATAGAGATTCTCTTTACAGCTATCTTTCGTTCTCCATTCATGTATAAAGATTTGGAACAGAAACAGGTAAATTTAAATTTTCGTTTATATTTATTTGCCTGTAAAGTATGTGTGAGGCGCTATATTCCGTTTTAAAAAAAAATTGAATTATTTCGCAGTTGAGTATTCCTTAAACTATGTATTATGAAATTATACAAATGGATGTGTTTGTATTTCTCATAATAAACTCTTTCATTTAATATATCATACGATGCATTTCACCAAAATTACAAACACGAGATTGATCCTGTAAGGGTTTTATTTTTCTATCATTTCCAGAACCCTAAAAAATCAAGCGATCAAATAATTGACCCAAACAATTTTTGAGTCGAGGCGTAGGTGTAACCAAAAAATATGTTAAAGAAGAATTAACAAGGACAGGTGGTATCACGGGGACACCCCATTTTCATCACAAAAGTATTGGATAGTTAATTACGTATCTTTCATTTCTTGCAGTTCTTCAATACTATTGCGATCTTTTCGAACTTACGTATTAAAATTATTGTACAATAGTTGCTGCTAATATAAGAGTATTACAAATTTTATTAAAAATGACAATGAAATTAATTAATACGTTTGAAAGTAATTAAATAGAAGAAAAAAATCGAATGCCAGGACAGATTCGAACCCGGGCACCTCGTGCGCACGACGTAATGCTAAACGATTAAGCTAAATTGTACAACTGATTTTCGGGTGAAAATTGTGCTAAACTTCTATCCTATACCATGCTAACGCTTATATAACGTTATTTTTTTACTACCTAGTTCCTCGCGGCGTATTTCGCGATAAGTAACTTTGTTCCAATAAGAAATTCATATATGAATAGTGATCTGCAACTCCTGGAATCCCACATTTCACGCAAATATGCGAAATAATATGGTACGTTCTAACGCACTTTATAATACGAACAGATTGTGTCACCAAATGAGAAGAGTTGAATTTATCTCTTTTGCTTGCGTATTTTCCTGGCTTGATATGCACTCTATAATAGCCTGTTTATCGTCATTATTGCTTTTAAATGTGAAATAATATTTGTTTTCTTATTTTATATTTATTTTATTGGACAGACATATGAGAATGTATTCATGATCAGTGTTCCTTTCCTCAATTTCTTCAACAACGAAAGCTACATGCCACATCTGTGTATTACTGTAAATTGTGATTTACGGCGATAGGGAACCCTGAAAACGGGCCGCAGAGGAAAACCGCAGATAAGTGTTCATCGGTAAACACAACACATCACCTCCTACATCATCGTTACAGCCTTTGTGCTTTTGGCCTTAGGGACTTTCCTCGGCGGATTTCCACCGACCGTTTGAATGGTTGATGCACGTGATTATCGTGACAATGAAAGTAAAACGTGGTTTTCTATTTGATGATGAAAAAATGTTTTACGATATTTTCCTATGGAATGCACTTTTTTTGTATTATCATATGCAAATTGTTAGGCGCATATAGATACTACTTTAAATATATAACTGCTAGATGGAAACCAGCAGATTATTTTTCCTGTAATAAAGTACGTAACTGTAATGTATGAGTGGGTTGCAAGCAAACGAGATATTGTTTTCTATTATTCAAACTATATATCCGATATTAATTGTTCTCTATATTTTTATGATTAAATATTGAAGGAAAACATCAAGTTTCACATTATTGACTTAATATAATGGGCCGCTAACAAAAAATCTATATCTAATTATGTGGACAATTTATGTAA
This sequence comes from Eumeta japonica, assembly GCA_005406025.1. Taxonomy (NCBI): domain Eukaryota; kingdom Metazoa; phylum Arthropoda; class Insecta; order Lepidoptera; family Psychidae; genus Eumeta; species Eumeta japonica. The sequence goes on from BGZK01000040.1 coordinate 902,129, forward strand.
ACATTTATGTAAACAATTGGAAAACCTTTAGTAAAAATTACTGCTTTTATTTATTTATTTAACACTTTTATTTAATACGAAACAAAAACAGTATTTTTTTCTGTGACGCCAAGACTTTGTTTCTACAGTTCCAATAATTTGATTAGTCTTAATGTTAGCTGTCATATTTCTCTTTTTAAGTATAATACACTGACTCAAAGCTTAATTATGTCAGTCTTATTTCTGATGTCGTGAAGTCTGGCAGACATGAAAGATATTCTGTTGATAAGGTCATTTAGAGTATTGATCTGTTTCTATATATGTGCAAGTCATAAAGTAATAAATTTTAATGTTAACATTTTCATTTTTTTTATAACAAAGATTTGTTTCTTGGATATTATGAACTTTTAGATTAGAAAAAAATTAAAATCGGTACTTTTTTCTTAAGATACTTAATGGGAGAAGCCATGGCAAAAAGTTGATTTAGAGTAGGCCATTAAACCTTATTAAATGATAAATTAGAAAAATAAAAAAAAAACAGATATTTAGAAAAAAGCGTTCATTTCGATTGGTAAAGGGATGCATTCCTTTACAAAATGTATGAAGGACACTACCGACACCTTTTGTCTCTGTACCTTGTAATTTTATTAATTTCTATCTAAATTCGAAAAAAATATGTAGCAATTCGGAAAGAGAAGGCATAAATATAAAATAAACTTACACTGTTCTTTAATACGAGCACATAGCCTGAGCGTAGCTTATAAATTTTAAATGCAATAATATAAAAGCCTCTACTTGTAATAGCAGAAACACAGTTCTAACTAAATAGACTTATCATTTTGGTGAAAGTAAGCGAAACTAGGTGTCAAAACGGAGTTTCCATTGTCACCTTCATTGTTATAAAATGTCGAACAAACTACTGTCTTTGATTATTAAATAAAAAAAAAAAACAAAATGTCAGCCTCGTCGGGCCGCCATTGTTACGTTGTTTTGTTCTCAATGGCGGCCGGTCACGACGCGTCGGCGCCGCTTCAAGATTTTACCCAAGATGGCGCATGATGTAACCTTCGCTAAGCTCACGGATAGATCTTGTATCATCAACTGTCAAGTACATTATGATGACGGAAGGTTGTAAGTTCTACTTGTTTTTCATGCTAATTGTTTTTCTGTCTGGCTGTCCTCGTTTAGGCATTTAGTAAAAAAGCTAATGGTCTCGAGGTCTAAATTACTAAGTAGGTATGTATTTTTATTGTTCAGTTTTCAAACTAATCACTTAATGACGTGTTGTATTGGAAAAAGGCAGATATATACTAATGTAAATTGGATGTTTTGTCAGAAAGGATCAATTTTCAACATACAATTATATACGTATAGTTGTAATGAATATTCAACATAATCGTATTGACATCAAAACAAATATACATATTAAAAAAAAAGCGTTTATTTTTATTAAATCTACAATTTTTATTACAGTTAGTGCAATTGTCAAAAATTACAAGGGAATAATAAAAAATGAAAGTGTAGCGATATTCTACCATGAAATTAATAAGGCTATGAAATCGATTTTTTTTAAGATTTTGAAGTTTAAACGAAATGACTAATCTGCTTTACTTACGCGTCCACTCATACTTAAATATTTTACGAGTTGTTAAATGTATAACTTTTTCCTAACTTGACTACAATTGTACGGCAGTACTAATGATTCTTTTTATGACGAATAATTTTTCGCATAAGAGCGTAGTAATGTCGTGACGTAGATAACACTCAGTTTTTCACACAGACAAAAATATGCGAAGATGAAGATGTACCGATGAATAATTTATTATCAGTGTCTCCACAAATAAAAATCTGCTATATAATTCTTATTAATGGAACGCGGCTTAAGTTGTGACACTTAAAATTGCTAAATTTTCGTCATTCTTTGTTGTTTCATATTAATCAAAAAGATTTACTTCAACACTTTTTTATGAGATGACCCGCCTAAGTCATAATATGCGGCCCCTAAAGAATTACGCAAAAAGTTCAAAGATCAAGACTGAAGCATATATTTTTTATCACAATTCTTTGCTACATCTTCGGCTTAAATGTTTACAAAATTTATTTTGTTGGCTAACATAATATAGTGGTTTGACATTTGCCTTTCTTTGTCTTTTCTTAAGCCTCGTGAAATAATTTTGGACTGGAAAAAAATTAGGGTAAACATACCATAGATCATTTTTTTTTCAGTCAAAAAAAAAACGTTGACTAGATCTCAATTTTCGGAAAATTAAAGCAACATCTAAATTAGGAAATCTATGTCATAATGTCTAGTCGGACAGACAGGCGTTGGCGCGACAGCACAAAGACAAACGTAGTCTATTTTTATGTATATGACTGAGACTGTTTGATTACGGAATAACGGCGGAAAGAGACAGTTGCCTGACAGAGCTGACCTCTTTCTTCTTCTGTGTTCTGCTAACGGCTCAAAACGAATTGCAAGATAGCTCGTTTACGAAAAGAACTTCTTTCATTGGCAGAGAGTGCCGCTTTTATTTAACGTTAGCAGTATTACATTTAATAGTAACAAGCACATCGCATTTATTTCTACATTATTAATTTTAATTGACTAAAGCTTATAAAGTTGTCCCAAGGTACAAGTTATCCGTGAAAGCTCCTATGAAAACTGACAAGCTTAGCTCATCCCATGGAAACCGAGAAGATGAGTGTGTTCAGTCAGACAAACAGATAGATAAAGTTTATAAAACAGTCTTATTGTGTTGTGTTACAATTACCCATATCAGTCGTAATCACAGTTTTAGGCGAATATTTTCCATGGATAAATCGACGATTTTATAGTTTTTATTATATCTGCAGAACTTGTTCTATCTATATTTCTTACTACACTGCGGTAGTCTATTTTAGTATTTATTGATTTTTGATATGAATACTGTATTAGGGATTAATATAAACTACATTTAAAATGGCGTCGTCATCATAAACATTAATTGGTAGCATTTAGGATTACGTTTAAAAAAATTATACATATCTAACGTTTATTTCTCTGCGGCACAAAAAGGCATGTCTAAAGTAATTTAAACAAAATAACGATAGTTTGTCGTCCACCATTGATAAGAATTTCTATGAAAAGAGGTATTTTATTGAAATCCAGCGACGACTAAAGAGATATGTAGGTGTCTATTAATGTATAGTGTCTAAGTTATTAACATAAAAATATGATATATCTGTGGGTATCGCGGTAATGGATTAGCTATGAACTTCGTGTGTTGTTATGTGTATATTAACGATTTACTAGAAATCGTACGTTTCCCAGAGTTGCCAACTTAAAAAAAACCCCTTTCGTCATAAATACGACATATTCGAGCAATGGCGATGGTGGGAATGAGCGCGGTGGGCCGAGTGGCCGGCGCGTTGTTTTCGAATCGAAAAGCTAACGAGTCCCGTCTTCTGATCGCAGACGAACTTAACAATGATGTCGTTACTTAGGGTCAAATTAAAATCCCTCGTTCCTCAATTCTGGGAACACGTTCGGCGAGTGGTCGTCGCCGCGTCGATGATCCGAAGCCTTCGAAAGCCTTCCGTTAGGTCGGCGCGGAGGGCGGTACTGCGGAGACCGAGGCGCCGGAGTCCACGCCGTACCCTCCGAAATAAGATTATAACTACATAAATATACTTACGGAATACGGCAATAGCCCAGCAACGGTGGAACAGAAATCCGATTTTCGCAAAATTAGAAGAGGTAATTTCTCTCCCTCATCGATTTCGGATTACCCACCTAATCTATCTTTCGTCCACATAACCGTAAAAAATTGACAGCCGCCGGCGTCGCCCACGACGTTCCGTTACTCCCTCCCCCCCGCTCTAGATGCGACACTTATTTTATTATTAATTTCCAGTCGACGGTCCGTGCGTAGGAGTGCCCGTGTCGACGTCCAATTGTTTGGACGGTACGTGGGCCAGCTGATACGCACGGAGTCATGTCTAGATTTCGCCTTCACAGTTCGTCGACTGATTCTGGGCTATAAGGAAACGGCGACGATTGACATTAACTTTGGTTGTTACGACCGGTGTAAAAGATTCACAAAATAGTGCTAGTTGAAAATATAATTATAAAGCATTATCTTAAAACATACCATTAATTTTTCCTTCGCGCATTGAATGAATCTAAGAATGTTAATGTTTTCAACTTTAGAATTGAAATTGATCCAATCGGAACACAAGCATACGTCGGTGCTGCGTCAATTAGAAAGGAAATATGATTTTAGCAGCGATTATGGCGCGGATCAGTAAAAAAACTGTCAATATCGTGGTCCGAGAAGAGCAGGTACCAAATTCAGCCCAAAATACAACCCAAATAGTGCAGATTGTCAATATGTTATCAAGATTAAAACATCAAACAGTTAACGAAATTTAATTATTGTCATTTCCGAAGCGTTGTTTTTTGGTTGATAATATAATTTTTATATACATCTATCACATCATGAATTTAAACTTCCAATTAATTCTTTATTCCCCAAGAAAAAAGACTTGGTTAATTTAAGCATTAAAAAAGTTTCTCAATAACACAATTTTTACCAACCCAGGCCTGACATCTTAAAAATATTTATTTTTATTATTTTTTCCCTTGTGTTTAGGGAAATAAGAAACGCCGAAGCCGCATCCGCGCATGCGGGTGCCAACAGACGGTACAGTACAACGCACGAAACTCTGCCGCTCTGAATTTCCTGCAAAAGATGCAACTACAACGCTCTCCGGTCCTTCCTTCAACGCCCCGCGATCCTCTTTTACGCCATTGCGACGCTTTCGTAGCTAACTTCATCTGTTAAATGCATGAACAACAGAATTAATAATCGCGCAAGATAACTATGGAGTGATAGGAATAAAACACATTATTAAAAACAAAAATGTATTTAAATATTTAGATACATGTGCTAATATTTGCAAATGTTATCGTATAAAACTATACGTTTTCATTTTAATATTTATCAATGACAGAAGCGTTTTTATTGCATGTAGTAGGCATAATTCATTGAATTCGTAACAAATTGAATAAGATCTTAAGTATTAAGTTAATATTTAGATTCTAGATTACATTAAAAACATATCTATCAGTTCACACGCGGTAGAAGTGAAACCTTCAGAAAACACAACTGTGAGAGGATGAAATAAATGCAGTATCAGGAGTGGGACAATTATAAGGTTTATTTATTATACCCAATATTGGTACCAAATTTAAAAGGTATTTCACATTTTGTTATTCAGATTCCATGTTTTCGATTTCAAAAATGACAAAACACAGACGCACACAAACACATATCTCTTTCTTTCCATTTCTATCTTATCTTACATTCTCTCGTGGCCATTCTATCTCATTCTCTCGCAGGTTAAATCCTATAGAAGTATGTGTTTTTCTATTTTTAGTGTCACTTTTTCGTTACATCAAGTTTCATATCGTAACGGCGCCAAAGAAGTTTTCATTTCAAAATACTGTAATTTCTATAATTATCCTCTCTCAAGTAACAGCAATGGAAGCTTAATTTAAATCCCTAAATTCCAAATAACGAGTCTCAAATTGTGCTAATTAATATAATACATCATTTACACCTCAAAGGCGCCAATAATGATGCGACCAAATGTAAGCGCACCCGGCGCCCTTGGCCGGCGCAGGCCCGCTCACTTCCTCTTGCAGCGCCGGCTTATAATGGGCGTCTGTTTCCGAACGATTGGTCACGATTCGGCACGGTGGCATCGTCTGTGCTATCCTTAATTAGTTTTGTTTTTTAATCATTCACGGCAAAAGCCATTGGAATCGACGAAATTTATTAAGCGGTTACCCGTTACTGTCAATTATAAACGAGATTATAATTGAGCACGTAAGGGTTTTTTTTTGCTAATGAAAGTTACAACTTCGTATGATTTCTTTCCTTGCGCAGCAGAGAAAGCTAATTTTAATGTTTAAAACTATGTAGATATATAAAAATATTATTTATATATATATATATTATAGATTTCTGGGTCACAATTAGGGATGCCATCTGTCCAGGTTTTTTCATAATGCCCTGGTCTAAAGGACGTTTGTATGTACATTTTTATTCTGTTCGGAATTCGGAAATAAACTTTAATAATAATTATTGTGATGAAGATTATCCTGTATACAGTCATAAAATAATAAATTTTATAAGAACAATAAATTTAATGAAAGGATAATATTGTTCCTAAATAGAAGAAGGATAAATATTTGGAACAAATTTATTGGTCTTCGAGAACTTATTTGTGTCCGTCATTGAAGCACAATTTCAGTTAATCAAAAAAAAATCGATTAAACCAAAAGTTTAAATGTATCAATATTATCTTTAGTATTTCACAGACACTATATTTTGCAATGTTGCTATACTTTTTATTAAAAAAAATTCTAACTTTAAAAATTACTTATTAAAATAATGAAAATTAATAGTTTACCGTATAAAAAACACGTTTTTTTCTTTGTCTTTTTGCCATTGCTCAACTTATATGACTTGTACTGAACAATGATTTTGTAATGGCACTGCAGACTATAAATAGGTTTGTAATAAATAGAAAATGTTTTTGATAGATAAAATTTTTCTATCATAACGAATAATATATGCGATTATAGAATCTTATTATCCTTCCAATATTATTGAAAGATGATGTATTTGTTTTTTTCATCTTTTATACGTTCATGCAATTAATTACGTGAACATTATGAGTTTTGTTTTATTTTTTTTTATTTAAAATGCTCTAATTTATCTAAATAATGATAATTTAATTTTTCAACAGACGCGTAGAGCGTTGAAAATGGATGCGATGAAATGAGAAGAATCAAAGAAAGGATGTTCAAAAATGGATTCAAGTATTTTATGTCATAAATTTTTAAAATATAACCTTTGAAATCAGATATTCTATTTAATTATCTTTAAGTTTAAAATTTTTAACATTTTTCGAGCCCCATTTTCCTTTACATACAAACACGAAAATTTATATATGTCTATATGCTTCTTACATTTACTGAGGTGTACAACTTAATCGATTTTTATACAATTTAGCGAAAAAATAGCTTGTATTATTAAGATCAACGTAGATCACACCCTTTATTGCGGGAATTAATCTAATTTTACAAGGAAAAAATGTAAAATTACGCAAGCGGAAGTAGATGGTACGAGGATAGTGCACGTCACGTAGCGTCACGTCACGAGTTTAATTGCGCGTTTATCTGCAAACAGTTCTTCGTTTTATGATCCCTCTTACATTATGTATTCTTAAAGATTAATTGGCTAATTTTTCGTGAAGTTTATTAGACACCGTTTTTAAATACCTGTATTCAGACACCTTTAGAACAGAAATACTTACTACAGAAACGTAAATATGTACATGTCGTTGTTTTTTTTTTTTTATTACCCAAAAATTAAGAAACTTCTAGATTGCATACATTGTGATCCAATGTATCTGAGTTGAATGCACAAACCGAAAAATTATCCTCTTTCTTTGCTTGGAACTTCCCACGTATACACCTATATTAAAATTAAAAGTTAAAGTTAAAGACTGGTTATGCGTTATAACATTATTGGATAGCGATCGTCATCAAAATCGAGGCCAAGATCAATATCAAAGGATGCAACACGCGAACAGTTAGTCAATATTTTAGTTAACAAAAGTGAATGAGAAATCTGTGGCCCTTGAAAATTATTATAATTTCCAAACGGTCCGAGGCAAAGAACAGACGATACTGCTCCCGAGGTGGGTGCTTATATTTCAGATATTCTTTAGTATTTTTAAAAAAATGCCACTTCTATTTTATTCCGTCACCTTCACCCTCGCTCTCAGCATACGTCAGTTGAGCAACAATGAACCCGCATTTGTCGTAGGGGAATGAACAGTTATGCGTTTTACGATTCCACTGTCAGGAGTTTTAGTAGCCAGTACCTGAATTGTACGTCACGGCGACAGGCCGACGGACGTTCATTACTTCTGCTGTCTCGACAGTACAGTGATTGCTTCTTTTTACGAGCTATGCGTTTAGTACTATAGAAGTAAATGACATGACAATATTGTCTATGCTTATACAACGATAATACATCATCATCATTGTGTCGTGTAATTAAAGATTTCTGAAATGCACTTGTACAACACTTTTATAATGTGACCAATAGTGTTGCATTATATGCACATTTTTCTGTATGCAATTGAATAATCTTAAATTTTCACGCAAAATGTAGCATACCAGTTGTTTAAATCCATTGTTAATCTATTTTTTTTTTTGAAGATGTTGCTAGTCGTGAATTGATAAGTGCATATTTAAAAATTAGTCTATTTAAAATATTTTAATCATGATTTTAGATGACAATGATTTTTTTTAATGAAAATCAATTTCGTATCTAACACTAAAAATAACAATATAATAGCTAATTTAAAACTAACAATATAAAAAACTTATCATTTTATATTTCACAATTTGATATTTTTAGAGTTAGTGCTAGCCAACAAAGCTAAGTTTGATTGGATAGCGGTATTAGCAATTGAAAGGGTCCAATTCTAATAAAAAAATATGTACATTGAAAAATATACTATAAGTTAGGTATACGAATTATAAGAACATTATTGTACAGTTATGCTTTTGATAATATTTATATTTTATATGTATTATAATACTGGTGAGAAAACCCGAATGGTCCTTAACCATTCGACTTTTAAAATTTTTAAGAACCGTTTAAAATTAATGAATTTTAAGATTTTGGATTAATAATTAGACACTATATTTTCCATCTTAACAGGCGGGGGAATTTTCTGTGTTCGTTTTTATTTGAGCTTCAATATAAACGTTTTGTCAATTGTTACAATTTTGTTGATTGCGTGTTATAATAATACTTTTATCTACGGAATGTTTTTTAAGGTCTAAAACTTGCATTACAGTCGTCAATTGAACACGTCTCGTTCTTTACCTTTGCCCTCTTACACGTCTTAAAATAGTAATTCGTGAAATTGTTTTTAGGTTTAAAAACATCGTATAATATATCGCAATGAAATTATCCGATCGAATCCTAAATCCGATGTCGCGAATTAAATTAACAATGTGAAAAGTCCAAGACCGAATATTTTAGAAAAAAGGTTTTAGTAAAATAATGTACATTTACGACATAATAATTATACTTGTCTAAACTATTAAAGATAATGTATGTTTTTAATAAATATTTTTTATAATAAGTAAAACAAAAGAACAAAGCAAACATACGCCACGTGATGATAATTTATAATTAAGCGATGACATTACCCACCGATCCGTCAGCTGTCACACCCCAACCATAGACAACGTGTCGGCTGTGTTGTGATGAATACTAAACGACACATCGTATACATCGATTATTACATCGATGAACCTCTCACTTCCGATGGTTACATGATTTACATGATCCGCCAGTATATACGACGCGGTGATTGCCCGTGACGGGACAATCGACACCTCGATCGCTGCTATCGATTTTTTTTTGTATGTCAGTGTTCTCTCTTTCGATGATAGTAGCGAGCGGAAAAACGATTGATACGTTTCTATTTCGACAGAAAACGCCACTTTAATGCATAAAAATTAAAGGTCCAGTGCGAAATATATTTCTTATATCTTCTCGAAGTAAATTGTATATACATATTATATATAGCATGTTGTGAAGTTTTACGTTTGATACATTATTTTGAAATACAAAATGAAGTCCTTTTTTGACAGTTCCTCTTATCGTGACGCCGCCTAACATAAACACCGGTGTATTGTGCATTACTTATGGTTAAGGTTAATAACACAGTGTATTTATAGTAAATTGTCTATTAATTATTGAATGTTTCTTGACTAGTATAAGTATTGTTTTGACATATTAAAAAAATAAATAAACACTAGCTTAAGCTTCCTTCTGTATAGGAACACGACTATAGCGGTTCTATTATTTTGCGTTGCAGAACGTTAATCGCGTACCGTCGGGTTGCACTTGACCGTTTTGTCGACATCGGCTCGGAGAACGTAAGTGTCATTCGGTACCGTTAGTGATCAGTCTCGTGACGGCTTATCGAAAGCCGGTAGACGCTCGCCGCTGTCTTGTGCTCTATGTTTTATCGAATGCTATCTGCTTGTGCTGGTAAAAGACGTGCTTTCATTTTGAACGCGTATTTGTCGAATATTCCATTGTAATCATATTTAAATGGCATTAGGATGTAGCATTGTATTATGCCGATTTTAGAAATAGCATAATAGCTAAGACAGATAAACTGCTATCGATCGTACTATGAGTATGTAAATATAACGCATACAAACTGCATATATTGATGATGTTAAATAAGTGAATGTGGTTTTAATTTTAGGTCGAAGTTGCCTGCGAATATAATACGAATCGCGTACACGATATGCATTTGTGAGTGTCAATATATTGCCATTAAGATCAATTGCTGAATATAGGCTTAAAAGTGTAATTAAATCCGTTGTGGGCATATTAATTAAAAATTCATGTTATATAATAACAAACTGGGACAATATAGTAAAAAATAGCTTAGCTAATATTCGATAACGATCTAGATTTAATTAAGTACATCGCTGCTATTTCATTACATATTTATTATTTTGAATTTCGGATCTACTATTTAATGGCAAACATTACATGGGTGTTCAATTTGAAATCAATTCAATACGTGTCTGCCTAACCATAAGCGCTTATTGAATTGAATACGTGTATGTGTGTATGTATGTATTTATTAAACGTTACAGTTAGTGCACGGTTCCAACTGTTCGAACTTGTGACGGATAGCTAGACGCGACGTAGACGCGAGGGTCAGGCGCGTATTCATTAGCTAATTTTTTTTACATAGCTCGTTATTTACACATCGCGCTCTTAGATATACATGAGTGTTCGCTCGCGATGGAATCGTTCCGTATCAATCGCCCGCCCCACTAATATCACGTATCAGCCTTTCACCCCGCGATCGCTAGCTTCCGACTTTTAGGGTCGTATTAACAAACGTCATTCATATGACGCCCCATTTCGAGAACTAACGTGGAAACGAGGCGTGTGTTATTTTCCATAGCGAAACACTATAACTGTCTCGCTCTTTCCACTCTCAAGATGGAACGCCGCACTCAAGTGTGCTTTATCAATACGACCCTTCGAGCACAACACTGTATATACAAAAATTCTCGAGTGGATATTCATTGTCAAAATATTGTTTATTCTATGTACTATATCATTTATGTACATATATAATTAACTTCCAGTTCAAAAAAGCAGCTTTGACGCTTTTTATTAGAAAGCAAGTCTTTGTTCATTTAAAATGATCCTTCGTTATCTCCGCTTGAACTGTATGAAGATTAAGTTCGGTTTTCTGCTTGAAAATATAGCGGCAGTGTATTATTTCGACAAGTAGATACTTATGCTTTTCGTTTTTCAATATTAAGCTAATTCGACAAGTTAAAAGGTGAACGTTAATTTCAATAAAATTTTTATACACATCTTCATTCGATATTTGTCTCCGAAAAATTGTAAAAGGCACTTTTTCATAATCCGCTTATTCAAAAAAGTTGCTATAACACTATTGATTACGCCCTTTAAGTAAGATTAAATAAAATGAAAATACAAACAATAGATGAAATGAAAAGTTAAAAAACACTGTATCAAACACTTTCTTTTTAAACTTTTCCAACAAATGTCTTTTATACTATATTACCCACCCTACAAGATTGGTATAGAAAAAAATTATTTATTTAAAGTATGATTCACTATTACATGATAAATTATTGACAAAATAATACTTTATAAAAGAGGACGTCGAAATATTTTCTAAGTTTTCATTATTAATACTTCATTTTTACATAAGTAGATTTGCATTATTGGTTGCAAAGAGGATGTTTTAATTGGTATATAATTGTTCTACCACAGCCATTTTTCCTTTGGTATTTACGTTATTAATGACGTATTTAAGACGTCATTCCACTACAAGCGAAATAAAGATATTCTCTGATTTGATTTAATTCTCACCATGTGCCGCACGGAATATCTCTGTTCCTTTACGAATTTGTATTTTGAAAATGTTATGTCTTTTATTTTTAAGCAAATAACTTGCATGTCTGCCATAAATTTTTTGTTGTCCATATAAATTTTATGATCTCGGCTTTAACCAATTCGATGCGGAAATTTTAGTAGAGGTAAATATTTACGAGCCGAAGTATCGCTTCAGCACAAAATAAGTAGATACTTATATCGTGTTTCAGGTCTCGTTTCTGAATAATATTATACGCGGATTAACTTTGATACCCAAAGATGGTTATACAAGCTGTAATTTGAAATAACCGTAAATTATACAATAAATTGTAGCTTCAATTTTTGGTAACTGAGCCATATTTTTCTTCTGTGTATACGCAGGCGGAACCGGAGTATTAAAAAATGTATATAATATAAAAAAATAGAATCCTCTCTAATATATTTAATAAATTTAATTTTAGGTTCCTGAGAATAACGCGAACATTATTGTATAGTTATTTTTTGTGTTAGTTCCTTAGTTTAGTGATTTAACATTAAAATTGTTCTAAAAATTAAAAATAAGAAGTGCGAATCGCCCCCGCCCCCTCGTCCCGTGATCGTCATCAAATGCGATTAGGGCTGTCTCATACTTTTCAATTGGTTTGCTTGATGCTTAGCATAGTCTGTCGATGTCAATATACCAGACTCATATTGGAAGCGGGCCGCGTGGTCAGGCGTGGACAACATTATTGTTGGTAATATTCTATAAAATATCAATAATTCGAACATGGCGGACCATTTTTACCTCGTATTCCAATTATGTCGCTCTCTGTTTTTATCATCCGAATCGTACATGTGCCGTACATGAGATCATCTCTTCATCGTGGACCATATCTCCAGAATACTCAGACCGGCGCTAGATACCAGTACAACGCAGTCACAATTTAGTACCATGATCGACAGCCATTGAGGTACACTTTTCAATGTAAACAGTACCTATATATCCATTGGGTATAAGATTTCCATAGACTGCTCATTTGTTAAAATGACAAGGCAAACAAGTAAATCGATGACGTTGAAAGATTATGAGATTCCTAACCGCCATATTAAAACCGCGCCAAATTAGTTACATTGGTACCTAGATATTATTATTGAGATCTCTCTCTCTCTCATTATATATATAATGAAAATAGGTTGTCTTTGTTCGCCGATCACGTAAAAAACTACTAAACGTATAGACAAGGGACTGGGACCATTCGATGCGGGATGATTTGTAGATGGTTCTAGGCTACTCATTTTTCGAATTCCGTAAATCCTTCGCCATTTTATTTATAATAAAAATTACCCAGCGAAGCGGGCGGGTCAGTTAGTATATATATATAAGAATGTTTACAGGTTCGTCAGTCATGTGCAATACCTAGATTGATAGTTGATTCGTAATATTTTATAGAACATATACACCTATCGACGAAATAAGCATTAATCTTCCAGTGAAAGTGACGAGAGTTGAACACAAAAAAAAAATAAAGACATTTTCACCGCCATTAAGCCGGCGCGTGTTGTGTGCAGCTCTATTTTTTGTCGCATTACCCGCCCCGTTGTACCGCGGCCCGTACAGCCTTCGCGAACATCGTTCTCGAACGCTTCGATTTCGCGCAGTGCGGCGCAGCGATAACCCGAGCGATTGTTCTTCACGCGTAGGCGGCGGGCCGGCGGCGAGCGCCAAGCCGTCGGTATTAACATGACAAGCGACGGAAGAAACGGCCTCATAAGCGGACCGAAGATCTCGCGTATGGGCCGTACGCTTATCCGCTGTTCGGTCGCTTATATAATGGCTTCTTGTGATGCAGAAATCGTCGCCGTTGTAAGCGACCGTCGTCTGTGCGATTCGTGAAATAGTCCATTTTAACGATTTGAGTATGAAGATTTACGAGCCGCGCGCGTTGATGTCTAATGCACCGAGTTATGGACGCGGATATAGCTATAAAACCCTCGCAGCGTTACGGTTAACGAACAAAGTGTTTCATTATAGTAAGAAGTAGCCTGCGTGCTTTTCATTTTGTTCCATTTGTTTATTACACTAACATCGCTAAAAAGAATTGCGACTATTCTAACTTTGCGTACAAGCCGTGATGTCTAATGTAAGATTATTTTGCGTTATGAATAAGCAGATAGAAGGAGTAGTAGGGTTCACTTTAAAATAGAACTTTAAACTATTTTTGATAATATTTGAACTTAGTAATATTTAAAGTCACATTCCCACGAAGCCGATCAAAATAGTACCTTTCTACATGTTAACCTTAAAAAAACCGTGGTACTATTTTTCATTATAATACTGCTTAGGAGATCTTGAAAATAAATTGCATTTTCTAATGTCACCATATTGTTCAATATGATATCAATAACAATGGTTCAGTGGTTATGAGCATTGGCTTCGTATCTGAAGGTATCGGGTTCGACCCTGACCATTGACGGTTTTGATATAAGTCAAATCAAACTCTCTGTGCCTTAAAAACACGTTAAGCTATGGGTTGGAAGTTGTCGTCCTATTGGTGACGGTGTTCGTCAGCAGCGTCCGACCCATACCGGGCTAGCCTAATGTACAATTAGTTGACGAACTTATATCACAACTACAAGTTAGTCGATCTGAAATGAAAAGATTGTGGGGTAGAATATGCTTCAGATATCGGCTACACAGAAACTGACACATCATGTCAAAATTTGATGGATAATTGTAGACGTGAAAAAAAGAAAAGGTGATATGGGCACTCGTTTTAACAAAAACTTCTAAAATCTGCGCCCAATATGGCTTTGCCGTTGTCAGGAATAATATATTTGCTGAATAGTCCTTATATATATATAAATATAAATAAAAAGATTGTTTCCATGTATCAAATGAAGATGTATCCATGAAGTAGTTCCGGAAACTTTTGAAATTTGGAAACATTTTCTAAATTTTAATCGTTTCCCCAATTTATTGCTGTTATAGGAACGTTTGTGTAACTCGTGTAATATTCCACACTTTGGCATACTTCTCCTATGGATAGACGGGGTTCTTATAACACAATGGCCCATATACATGTTCTTTGTAGATTTTTGTGGGGATCTTTTCCGAGGGCAGGTGTCACCGGGGTGTTTGCTTTCAACATTAAAGCGATGGACAGCTGACATTTTGAATTTGCAAGACATTGTACGGGCTGTGAGGACGCATACCGGCGTTTGCTGTGACGCTAGCCGGCGGGCGTGTCGACCGCTAGTCTATAAACTGTCATGGCTCGGGAATCGCCGAGAGGAATTAATCTGATGGGGGAGTTCTGTGATAAAAACCATATTTCAGTAATAAAACGTACGTAAATGTTCGTCGTAAACATTTAACATCCTCCATTTGTCCGAAAACGGTTTTATGATAATATTGTAGTATTTGATGTGTAAAAAAACTAAAAAGATCGGTAAGCCAAGCCCAAGTCTTATTTATCGAGACGAATAAATTTAATCTATTAATGGATTTAAAAACGTCAACATTCTTGTCTGTAATAAATTAAACAGCTGAAATGTCACTAAGGCATTAGTTTTTTTTTTATAGATTGATACATAAATTATTGTTTAGTTTAATTATTTAAATTAGATCGTTATACAGAGCCAAAACAAATATTTTATTATACTACTAAGAATTATATAACTATAGTATTCTCAATCATTTAAAATATTGTTGATGTTATATTATGATAATAATGTAAAATATAATTATGGCGTTTTCTTTACTCACAGTTGCAATTAAAGAAAAACTCAATATCAGATACGATTAATCGTATATGAATGCGAGTATCGAAATTTTCGATACGATTAACCGATCAGGGATCCCTGCATCGAAATCGCAGTTCTCAGCACATCACTATACTCCTACCGAGATCGCAGATAGAAGAGTCATAACATGGTATCAATGTTTACATCTTAACTTCCCACGATATTTTTATCTTTATGAACAGTCGGAAGAAAAATTCGGGCCTGGCGTAACCGCCGTCTCGGTTGAACTGTTTCCTTTTCGTTTTCTCTCATAATTAGGACTCTTTCGACTACCTCATATAATGGTTGAAACCGGTTTTAAATAATTCAGAATCACTATCGTACTCGGTTACATTTACTGTTATAAAATCATCATTATCTTTATCTTGTTTGCGCTTCCAAATGTAAATGAGAAAAAAAAAGCAATAATCGGTCTCTCGTTTTTATATAGAACATACATTTTATTAATACATCTCCTACGTTGGCCTGTACAAGCTTTTAAGTTTTAGACTAAATAGTCGTAATATACTTTTAAACATTCTGTAGTAATGGATTACAATAATGCTGCAAACCAAGCAAACACTCTTTTTTTTTTCAATTAACACTCAGTATTAATTGATTTGTCAGTATTAAAAATACCAATAGAATGTTCATACACGAAATATGTTTATTTAATGATATCGTTGAATTCACATAATTCAATTTTTTGTAGGTAGCAACGAATTGTAGTTTGTAGTGATAAGATTATTACACGCAATGTATTTTTAAGTATAATATGTAGAATATAATTAAGTAAAGTACTTATACTTAGTTTTGCGAAAAAAAGAAACATTTATTTTATGTATCATCTATAGATTACTATCGTTATTGTTGCATAGATTTGAAAAGAAAATATTTTGTTTTGGTTTATTTGTTGATTACTTATCTATTGTACCGTTTATGCGACAAAATTTTTATTATTGCAAAATAAAGGTAGTATCAGTTTAATTACACCCCTTTAATTATTTCATTTTAGGGTTGGTACTGCAAAAGACTGTTGACACCAGTGCGGTCACAACATCCGAGAACGGCAACTTGACGGCGTAAGTGGTTTAAAGTACTCGAGTTAAGAGCTCGCATAGATCATTTAGCCCACGGCCAGGATTCAAACCCGGACCTACTTTCATTAACCTATACCTATGAAGTTTTTATACCGCACTGCCTGCAATAAATCATTTCGAAACAGGAAGTCAGTACTTGCTGTTTCAACAAAGTGAACTTAAATCGTTTCGCGGGGCGAACGCGCATTAAAACGAGCCATAAACGGTGGTAAACTCATAAATCAATTATAATACGAACCGGTTTACGGTAACACACAATTATTCCATTCCAGCTCTAACAATACAAACGATCCGTTGGAGCAGCATCAAAGATAAAAATTACCATACAATGTGGAATAGAGCGGGGGGCATAGATTATAAACGGCCCACGTTGACGGATGTTTTGCAATTTTCCGATAGTGTGGATGTTTGTTATTGTAATTTTTTATTTTTTTTTTGCTTTTTTGCCTCACTCTTTATCATCGACCCGCGAAGAATCTCTCTTAAAAAGAGTAGGTACTCATTTATTTGGACAAGTATAGTTTTATCATTAGCAAGCGTCATAACTTCCTTTGAGTTTTAACGTGCAAGTAATCCAAGAGATAATTGCTAAATAAGAATATTTGAATCTACGATTAAGTGTCAATATCATTATTATGTTTTTTTTTTTTTATCGGCCAAAACTGAAGACCTCGCGAAATACGTATCGCGTGAAAGACTGTGGTCTATATCCATCTCCGTAGGAAGTACAGTGAGCGTATTAATATTAATTAAAATGTTAAAAAAAAGAATGTACCATGTTTGGAAAATGGACTAAAAAGAATAAATTAATTTATCCTAATCCCATATAAACTGTTACTCCACTGTAGATTGTCTACGAAATTTGTGTGTATGATTTTTAGTAGCCATGAAACTACTCGTTACTTGTGAGACTTAAAACGAAAAATATGGGGTGCATACAGACGGTAATTGATGCTTGAATACTTCATCTAAATAAGTGACCATTTTATTGCACTGCAAATATAATATCAACTGCTGTGGAAGTTTTCTCAAAGCAAGCTACTCCCTACATTCGTTACTAATAGGATCTAACACATGATTCATTGCTACTAAAATAGTTAAAATAAAAAAATTGTTATTAAAAGTGAAAATCATAAATTTTTAGGGTTTTTATGGAGTTAAGGATTTGTATGGAGTGCACAAAAATTATTTTATACTTCTAAGTTCGTTTTAAAAACATGATTTTTATTTAAGTAATACCTTAATTTTTTCCTCTCGCTCGCTCTCTCTATGTTTTAAAGTTGATTTTTTTTAATTTTAAACGCATTGCAATCCGTGCCGAACAGATGTACAAACAAACACACAGACAACATATCCAGGACATACATACAATATGCATTTTCATCCATTTCTTAGCTATGATTATTTAAAGTTTAAGGCTCTATATCATCAGGAAGTTAATTTGCAAATGTTTACAAAAAAATATCTATCAGACAAAGGAAGAGGTAGACGGACGAGAAACCGAGTTGAAAAAAAAACATTGTCCTGCTTGTCAGCTGCACACCAGCTTAGACATTTATTACAAAATTGAAAGTCGCATGCTTTCTAAAATACGGCTTCCCATACAAACGCGGTATAAAACCGTTGTGAGTGAAGTTTCCTGGTGTTGCCATTCTAAAATTATTCAAAGGAAAAATAGTCAAATGTACAATATGATACACATCCAACAATAACCACCCGAAATAAGTGAAATTGCATATATTCAGAAACAAGAAATGTATTTATTTTGAGTTCATTCGTGGAGATTGAGATAATAACTGTATTCTACCATATTTTAATTAAGTAGAACTGTTACTTTATATATGATAACATAAAAACTATAATGTTTTTATGTTATCATAAATATAGTAAAAGTTCAACATACAATAATGAGAGCATCGAACTCTTTTATACTTGTCTCTTTTCTTGTCTGAAAATTGAATTCTGACAATGTCAAGATTTTGAAAAATTTGTCTACAGTAAGATACGATACGACATTTTAACTATTTAATTTGAAAAAAGAATAGTTAAAATGTCATATTTCTAAATAAAAACTTCGAAAATTAATTATGATCAAATTAAATTACTTTCAAATAAAAGCATGACTAGAAAAAAAAAACATTTATTTATTATTTAACGTTAAGTTATAGTTTAACATTTCTTCGTAAACATTTAAAGAAATAAATACTTATAGGTGACGTGTGTTTAATGTTGTCAAACAAGTGTTGGCATTGTGTTCAATTTGTAAATCGGAAAAACAATAACTGACGTATATGAATATGACATGGATACACACGTCAGATGATATTTAAACAACGCGGCTGTGTAATGCTTTACGGATGTAAAAAAAATGTGACCAGCTAAGTAAGCAACCAACTGCATTTAAAAGTATAATGAATATTCAACACTAGACTTTTTTGTGGTTCCGCTCCGGTTACGTATCCTTCAGATATCTTAGTCTAATAACTCTCAGTGGATAAATAAGTGTAGTTAACCTTATCAATATACAATGTTGTTATTAAATGAAATAATATTTTTTTAATAGACGCCATTTAAGTTAAATTCAAAAATAATAATTAATTAATGAAAACCATTTACAGAAAAGTTGAATTATTACCCTACGTAGTTATTGTAGCTACTGACGTACAATTCAAGTTGAGTGTCCTCGTCCCATTGATGGAACGATAGCGTATTACGGGGATGGAACGCAACACCCAATAAGTATCAGTGTTCGGGTGTTTCTGGAATGTTTGTGGCTCCTACGGCTTAGAATTTTCGTAGGTGTTTAACTAAAAGCGTGTACGATTCAACGAAAAAATAAAAGAAAAACATAATTACCTACTTTAAAAAAAAAAAGATCAATACATTTTACCATTACTTAGACGGACTCCATAATTTCTATATAGCGCTATATTTCTATATAGCAAGGTCAGTTTATATTGAAATTATTAATATTTGTTTAGCAAACACTTTGTTGAAGATATTTGTTCCCTAATTTATTTGATTTTACATACCTATCTTATTTATCGACTTTATATTATAAATGGGAAGCCAAACCGAGTGCTAACGAAAACTAAAGTCGTTTGTTATGTTGTTTCTCCGCGCAACATATTCGCGCATTTTATATCGAAAGCATGTATTTTCGTTCCATTGCTGATTTATATATGTTTAATAGTTTAAACGTAGACGAGTTGAGCTTTCGATGTATACGGTGTCAAATGTTATTGCCATTGTTGCCGACAGTTTAAAATAAAGTTTGAAGTGTCAAACTTTGTTATGTAACACGATTTATATAACATATTTGAATCGATATAAATAAAGTTTAATAAATGCATGCTTTCAGGATTATGAGAGATTCGTCTATTTGACCCTTCAACCTTTTGTATGTATTCCAAGAGAACCGTCCTTAAGCAGTGTACCTACTCCGATCGCGCGCCGAAGGGACGCGCGGCATTTTTATACATTCGAATCCTACTTTCGTATCGTACGTGAATTCATAAAAAAAAATTGCCCGATCAGCGGGTGGGGCTGTGGGCGGGCGCGTCATCTCAGCCTCGTGAGTTAGGGCATGAGCCCGAAGGGAAACCGCTGACGTGCATCATACGTTCACCTTTGAAGACTATATTTCGTCTCGACCTATACCAAGTATCACAAGCAATTTTACCCGACTTCGCGCAGAGATGCGTTTAACACGCAGCGCAATGGGTATGAGAGCAATAAGCAATTCGACGTGCAAACAGTCGAAACGTTTCAAGACGCAAGCGGCGATCGTCCGCAGCGAAAACTAGACCACGGGCGCGCGCTCGTTATCCACATTTAACGCTTCGATAGAAAGTCAAGCTCTTCTTTTAGAGCGTGCCGTTTCATTTCGGATTAACATCTTTGATTTGTTTTTGTCTCTTGTCGATTAAATAAACAGTGCTCTGCGTCACACTTTTATGTGTCGAAAAACTGGTGCTCGACGTCGCTCAGCGCTTTCTTTGTAGATTTTAGTAGGACTTGGTAGATTTTTTTTAACATGTTTGTATGAATTGTAAACCTATTTCGACTTTAAAGCGTTATCTGCCTTCGAAATTATTAAAACATTTACTTGATATAAACGTTATACAGTTCAATTACTATTTTATACTATTCGAAAACAACAAGATTCTATGGCATAATATAAAAAATAGATTAATCTAAATAACAATTTTAATATCAGTACTGAGCAGAGACTTTTCTCGGGTCTTATATTTTTCTAAACCCTGTTTTGAATATGTAGTTAGCGATTTTGAAGTACTACATTCTTTTAAACACATTATTTCTTCGTATTTACCATCTTCTACTCAGAGATATTATAATACACAAAGTCTCTTCGCTTTTCTGTCTGCGCGTTTGTGCGTTTATTAATGAAGAACCACTAGTCCGCTGTTATATATATTTTTTAGTATTGGAATATTATGTTTTGCGGCTGGGTATTAATATATTTTATCATATATAGGTATTATGAGTAATAACAATTTTATTGCATTATGCCGAAATCGAAATCGTAAAATATTACGCATTATATAAAAACGTAACACCATTTCTTCTATAACTATAATATCTATGAGAACCACATAAGATTCTGAACATACAGATGTAGACACACATTATTAAAAAGAAAAGAATAGAGAGTGATGGGATTAGGGTCAGCTTCAAGATCGAAGTTAAAAAAGTTAACAATTTCGGTCAAGATTTTTTATCCACGCAAGCGGAGCCAGGGAAAGGCTTAATATATTTATAAAATCCAATTTCATCATGTGTCGCGCACACCCCATTCATGACTCACGGTTTATAAATGGAGCATCATGAAATACTTTAGAAAAATCGGACACAAAAAAAAATATTTTCATTTATTATTATACTTCAATAGACAGAAGTTAGGCGTACTTTAGGGACTAGAAAGTAAAAAAAATGCTTATTATAAAATAGAACTATTATTTAGCATTACAGTCCTTTATAATTTCGAAAATAACTTAACGAGACGATACTTTTGATAATTCGCATGTATATATATATATATATATATATATATATATATATATATATATATATATATATATATATATATATATATATATATATATAAATGTATAGATATATCGTACAAACCATATAAGCTGCGTTAGAGTGAAACGTTTGGGGGATCGTCTAATTGTTACCTTTTAAAATTATTTTGACCATGTGCACTATATACTTTTTAGGCGACACGGTTACGGCGCAACGCCCGATTAGTATCCGAGTGAACCTTGACAGTTTGCGCAACCTGACAAAACAAACTCTAATTGAATGAGCAGTGCGAACCCGCGGTTAAGTAATGCGTTATTATACAAGTCGGTCGCCGCGGGCCGTGCGTGTGCGCGGCTCGTGGGAAACCACGCCGCGGCCGTCGTACGTACGCTTCCAAAATAAAATTCTTTTATGGGGATTGCGGGCTGTGCATAAGAAAATGGTGAAATTTAGATTATAAAATTGCGTCTGTCAGTTAGGAAAGTAAATGCAGGAAAACACAATAGCTTTGCAGTTTGCAATATCGAAGCATCATTATGTAATAGCTTGACCAAGTTAAATTCTAACTTAAGCGAGTATTTCTAAAAAAAATTGAAGAAATACGTACAGCGTAATAAGTCTTGGCGAAAAAACCTCTCGAAGTTTGATAGAATTTCAAATGAAATCGCTTGAAACATTGACTAAGTTCTTTATAGTGTTTGCCATCAGATGCAATACAAATGAAGTAGATATTTACACATAAACAAATTCACAGACAGGAGATTTATAATAATACTTTTTTTTGAGAACTTACATAATTCGTCGACTTTCTGATACTGACAAATTTTAAATACAATGATTATTAATATTACAAATAGAAACGAGAGCATGCTTGAAACGTACCCCCTCTCTGCATTGTCCATGGTTATAGATCTAAATAATAAAAGGAGCATAGAATGCGTACACGCAATATCCTGCACAACATAGTGGCATAGCGCGAATCAGGGCGAGACGCTGATTTTAATTGCCTTCGCTGCCACGATTAACAATTTGCTACAACTCCGTACTTGACTATTTATTAATTTATGGCCGATTGTTGCGCAAAGGATGCGCCATTCCGAGCGATATATAAAAATAACAAAAGAAATTGTCGTTTATTGGTCTTAATGCATTAGAATTATTGGTTCAGCCATTTTTATTGTACATCGCCATTTTGTGCCTGTGACGGGGTGGACGCACTCTCAATTTGCGTAATATACTACAATTACAATAATGTTATATTAAAAAGTTGCCAGTAAATCATTATTTACATAAGTTTTTCATTTACTTTCCGTTGCCGTTACTTAAATTATTTAAAATGTCACTTATAAACCGATATGTAATATTCCATATTCTTTCTCTTATGTCCGATACGACGTATCTGGAGTATTTTACAGTGTACCATAATTCGTGCCGGTTGTTTGTATATATAAAATATCAGTAGTGCTTATTGCATTTATTGTTGTTATCTTTTTGTGTTTTCGTAAAAGGGAATTTGTCTTTTTTGGTAGCGTGTGCCATAGCATTCACAACATTTCGTTTGACTGAGCACCTCAGGTGTATTTTCTTTCTGAAATACGTGGCGCTTCTCCGGAACTTTAAACACGTCCTGCACTTTTTCCTAGTGAAAGACGCAGATCCATCCATTTTAAAACCGGGATACCACCGATGAATATGTAAACATGTCAGAGTTGTAATCCTCACGTATGTTTTTAATCATAAAGTCAGCGATTTATTTCATAGAAGCAACATAATAAAAAAAATAGCTACGTACATTCCTTTATTTTTTTTTAGAAATCACCATCTTGAGGTCGAACCCAAAAATATCAGTCACTAGACGACCAGAGGTAGCTTAATCCTAGATTTGGTGTCGCAATCGAAAGCGGTATTCTGCAGACGGGACGCTGTCAAAGTGTGATAGCAAAATTCCGAATTGACAAATATTTTCAAACGATATTTCAACGAGTAACATTGCGATTCGCCTTTTTAACTCGATGTACAAAACAACGGTCTATATTACCTCAAGTCTTGACGCGTAGAATATTCAAATTTCACGAAATATTACACAGACCGTCAGATATCCGATCGGTGTTCCCACCGACAAAAACCACTGACCTATTTAGTAGATCACAATGCAAACGCGACTGTGTAATAACGCGGCGTGCCTTGGCTGTGTCACGTCACAACCACGCGCGCCCATCATTAATTTTTCTCAATTCTCAGGCGACACTCTACTATATTGCGTCGAGTGTATAAGACTAAAAACAAATTCGTGATCTTTCGACGGCTGCATAAATAGCTCTTGCATATTATAATGAAATTGTTATTTTTTTTTCACATCTATGCATTAAACGAAAAATATGACGACGTTCTTAATTAACTCGATTACATAATCATGTACTGACGTCATCCGATAAGCAAACCATGCGATGTGCCAGCTGTAAGATTCGTTATAGCATTGACGTAGGCTAACAAAAGATGTAGCATATACTAATACTTTACATACATTTTTTTTCATGTTCACTGTTTACATCGTCTTAAAAGTGTGTACCTATATATAAGTACTCTAACTGGTCGGACATTCGTTGTTCTGCCCTTTCTTGTCGGTGGTTTGCACATCTGGTTAATACCCGCGGCTCTGCCAGGATGAACATAGAATGAATTACTTCATTTTTTTATCAATCGTTGTCATTTTTAAACCAGATTTCGCTTTCGATTTCGATCCGAGTCACACTTTCTAATCCCGACCCTACACTCGTTTTCGACCCCAGTTCCGTTCTCAATTTCGTTTAAGTCCCGCTTTCGATTCTGATCCTGGTGCCTTTCTCGATTCTGTTGCCCTTCCCGTTTTCAATTCTGATTCCGCTACCAGTCTAAATCTACAGAATATTGTTGTTTTAAAGTATAGTCATGCATTTAAATTTAATATGGTGTGACTTGATAAACAATATTTTTGTCAATATTA
This sequence comes from Eumeta japonica, assembly GCA_005406025.1. Lineage (NCBI taxonomy): Eukaryota > Metazoa > Arthropoda > Insecta > Lepidoptera > Psychidae > Eumeta > Eumeta japonica. The sequence goes on from BGZK01000040.1 coordinate 927,025, forward strand.
ATGATGTCAATATTTATGCTAATTGAGGGGCGGGGATCTAGGAATAATTAAAATTTGTATTTCTATGTATTTTTGGATGAGAAATCTGAAAAAATATATATTGAAGATGAAAATCCGAAAAAATTATGTCGTTGACAAAAAAAAAACTTAGATCCCAATTACTTCACCACCTAGGAGAATAAAAACTATTCTATTTCTCAAGTTGAACTAATTACACACAGTGTGCAAAATTTCATTAATATCGGTTAAGTACTTTCGGAGTTCATCGAGGACAAATATCGTAAAACGAGATTTTTATATGTATAAGATATATTAACAACGCAACACAACGATATAAACTTACCACTTATATCCCATATTTTTCATATTTTTCGAACTGACAGTCATTTCAATAATCTATCGGGCAAGATATGGCGTGGGAGTTCTCGCTTCGATGTCGTGTACTCATTTGCGATTTTATTCTATTGAAAAGTAATGAAAACGAATCGTTTTTGAAAAGATTGATCACGAGTGATTAAAAAATGGATTACCCACGACAAGAACTTGGAAAAAGATCATGGTCAAAGTGCACGCATGCTTCACAGACTACTGCGAAACCCGGATTATAACTCGCAATAATTTGATGCTATGTGTATGGTGGGATCGGAAGGTTTCATTCATTATGAGCTTTTACCGCTGAACAAGACCATGAATTCGGATTTCTCTTGCCAACAGCTTATTGATTTAAGCAAGAAGTAATGAGAAACGTCCAGAATTCATTATCAGAAAGGGTGTGGTTTTTCATCATGATAACGCTACACCACACACATTTTTAGCCACTCACAAAATATTGGGGGAGTTTGGTTGAGAAGTGACCTCACACCCTCAAATTTTACCTGTTTCGGTCTCTTCAGAATTCTTTGGGTAGTATTAGGTTAACATCTGACAAATCTATTTAAATAATATATATATATATATATATATATAATATAACGAAAAATTATCTTGTATTTATATATGTAATACGAAAAAACCTTTGCTCTGACCTGAATTTAGACTGGCAAAGACTATTTTCAAACCTACATATATAGGAAATTGACATAATTGGATATAGCATACGTCAAAAAAAAACAGTATACTTAAATCATTTTTTCTCGCGACTTTGTCAGCGTTGACTTCTAGATTGCGAAAAAAAAACAAACTCCAAGAACACAAGAAGAAAATTCCCACTAGTATAATCACCATAAGCATTTAAACTGCGCAAAACGTGGCGGCGTTAGCGCCGGTTTATAGTGCCAATGCGCCGCTTAATTAGCCAATAGATTACGTCACGCGTACGCGAGGTAAATATTTAAACGGTACACGTGACGGCCGAAGATTGTCGACCCCGCTTTTTTTTTCTGTCAATGTTAATGTCGTTCGAGTTGCGGGCCTGTTTCTATTCTGATATCGCGTTCCCGTGGGTTTCCGGTTAACGAAATGTATATACAGTGAATCCATGTCACTTCTATATTAAAATAGAATAAATTTTTTTTCTGTTCGATTGCGTTGAATTTTAATTTCGATTTATATTGATTGTTAATACTGGGAGTCAATATCGTAAATATAGAGGGCCAACTAGTAGGTTTAAATGCACTGTTTAAATGCATTATGTGATATATTAAATAAACAGGTTTATTATGTTTCAAATTAAAAATATATTTGTCTTTTCCCATAAAAATCCTGTGATTTGTAACCTTTAATTTGAAATTGTATAGTTTGAAAGATATTGAATTGTGAGAAACAAAGAAAAATGCCGAAAGTTCCCCGCTTATTTTCGAAACTACCTAACCTGAAATTTTGAAAAAAAAAATCGCAACATTGGGCCTTAATCATTGTCTATAGAGAAGCCTAAATTATAATACGATTTTTTATTTCTTACAGTAAATAATAATAAATAGCCGTAGCTATAAAATGTATTGCTTTATTTCACCGAGGACTAGTGCGGCGGTTCAGAGTAAAGGATCCTTTCCACACGAGTTGCATTTGGCAAATTTTTAATTTCTAGTAAAGAAAAAAAAATTGTATTCAGTGCAGCTGTTGGATGATAAGTATCTCCGTTAAAAATAATTCAGAGAGGCAGACGTCCACCGTGGAGGGTGTTAAACTTTTGAAAATAACGCGGCCGTTACAATTAACAAGGAAAGTGAAATGAAAGTGCCGTACGGAACAATGAACGGCTGTAGCCATTGTACTATTGTGCGCGGACGACTCGCGCCCGACGGTCTGCGCCGGCGCACGCGCCGCCACCGGACCAGCGGGATCGGATGCAGTCGCCTCTCTCTGATAAGATCAGCAGCTGCGGTCTCGAGTTGCTGAAATGTTTTACAAGCTTAAACTAATGATAATATTTCTTACCTAATCTAAATTTTTGCTCGCCGCACAACTCGCTAGCTTGGAGTGCTTTACTTTCGATATGCCGCCATGTAACAATTTCGCAACATTATTATTATTAGTACCCCCCGTTAGACGTGAAATTCATATAAATAGGGGTGTTTTAACCACTGGAGACATTAAATTATAGGATTATTGTATTTTATTATTTATTGCTTTTCACACGACACAATAGAAAGCATTTGAAAGTGCTCTATGATCGAAAATTTTTCTCACTTTTTCAATAAGTATTTCTATCTATTAATACTTCCGTTAGTGCACGAAAATGGAAACATTTGTATAATTTAATGAAGATTTATCCTATCAGCTTGCAAAAAATGATTTAATGTAATAGAGACTAAAAAAAATATCAAAATAGTTTAGAAAACCTTCCCTCAATCAATAAAAGCTTAAAATCTCGGTAACTTGTGAAAAAATCCATTAATTTAACCTTTTTTTATTTGCTTTAGAATTACAGCAAGTAATTTTCTATTGAAAATAGCTGTTTGATTTTGTGTTGTTAAATTATAATTAACAAAAAATACAATTTTATTAACGAAAAGAGGACTCACACAAATACTAACTAAATATAATTCTTCGTTACCATTTGTTTCAAATTTGGGTTATAATAGTTACAATAATATCTTCTAAATGGCGTTTTTTAATTTCCCGCTAAGAAAATTGAAAATTTTCTAAAATTTTCGGGAATTTATTGGTTTCACCCCATTTTGCAAAAATCGAGTTCTCATCAGATCTCGACGTTCTGAGGGTCTAGGAAGCTTCCCTGATCATCCCTGAGATGATGTCCGTATGTCTTTGTAGATATGTGTCTATGTGTGGATGTATGTAAACCTCTTATAACTTTTAAACGGCTTCACTGAATCGAGCCCACTAAACGGCGTCCCAAAGACTTTCATCAAATTTAGATTTCCTGAAAGCTTGGGTAGATTTGTACCGGTAGATTTTGAGAAATTTTCAAAAAACAGAAGAAAATATTTTTTAAAAGTAGTTTTTTCAAAATAACTTTAAAATGGCTCTACCGATCAATTACGAAATCTAATCAGCTCTTAACCTATTAAAAACACGTCGATTGCCGCAAACCGGGTCAAAATCGGTTGATTCGTTTGCGAGAAATCGTTGTCGAAAGAAATCGAAACAAACCGTTTTTTTACTCAAAAAACCGCGTCAAATCCCATATATTCTCGAGTGTTTTGAACTCGAAAATAGCGGGAAGTTTCAGGGTTGGTCTACAGGGTATTTTTTTACAGATCTCGTAATTCGAAGGTTTTGTTGAAAATGCTTAAAAAAATTTTTCCTTTTATTTCTTCTCAACATTCAACGGAAACATTACGAGGCATGCATTTTTTGATTTTGGATCGTCAAGTATATATGGCAAAATTTGTAATTAAAAAAAAGGATCGTCATCCGTTTATCGCGCGTCGGCCGGTAAATCTTCACGATTTAAAAAGATATACAGAATAGATCGAGGTAAATCGTTTTAAATACTTTTCTATTGTCCTTACGATAGTGCTATTTACTATTGTTAGCTAACTGTTTAAAAGATTTTAATGAAAGTCGATGAATTTTCTGGGTTTCTTTCGTAGAAATTGTCATCAAAATTATTTATCATCTATATTTAATTTTAATTCCCTTATTCTTGATATCCTTATCATTACATTTGTAAATTTAAAATCAAAAATTTTATTATTAATGAATCAATTACAAATATTTTTTTATACAGTCAGAAAAATTATAAAATGACAATTTTGAATTTTTGTGTAATAGAATTACACAAAAACTCAAAATTGACTCGTCAATATAATATTTTTTATAACAATTATTTTTAATTAGTACTTTCTAAATTCTATGGTTTTCTATTTCTAATATAGTAAGTGTGTGAGGCATGCCCTTTAAAATTTTCCAAATTTTATTAATCTTGTTAATTAAAAAGTAATTTATTGCTGCGTCAGCACGGTTCGGGATCAGTGCCGATTTCCTTTTAGCACTCGGGCAAACAAATTATGTATATTACTTTTAATAACAAGTATTTTTAAACGTCATAATAATTATATTACAATACATTATACATTAGATAGACATATATTAGATAGGTGATCTAATTAGCAAGATCAATTTTGCAATGTCACCGATAGTAAGCGTCAATTGTAAATTATTTATTTTGTTAAATCGTCATAAAAGTCTAACGGAATTGATCAAATCGAAAGTGTATTGATACAGTAGTCACCATGATAATGCAATGATTCGCTGTATAGAATGTCAAATAGAAGTTTCTTCTTCGAGTACGTGGAATGTAATGGATGACTTCCATAATGTTTTGCAACTGTCATTTGCGCATTTCGTTAAATTCTACTTGTTTGTGTAAGGTTGATCAATTCGAATTCAATTTGTGTTCAAAAATTTTTCATTTTGGTATAAGTAGTCTAGCTACCTTGCTTACTTATAAAAACGAATTGGAAGAATTCTTTAATTAACAATATAAATAGGTAACCATATACATACATATACTTAAGTTTTAAAGAATTAGAAAATAAGTTAATAACAAATATGTTTTTAAAAAATAACGACAAAATATATTTTAAGTCTTTGCTTGATATTTTCTAGCGGAAATCTTCAAGCTTATTTTCTTATATTTCAGATTTTTTGAAAACTGTTGTTTTTAGTTTTCAATTAGATTAGAATTTTAATGTTGTCGCATTAAGGAGATCATTAAAAAGAAAATTTAACAAATACACACAACTATTCATTGGACTTTTCACACGAATATGAGACAGTTTCATACAAAAACACAATACGAATTTTTTTTTTTTATTTATAAAACATACTTTTGTGTTTTATTGTATGTTTGTATATATTTTGGATCCATATCATTAATTACTCAGTTAAAAACAGTATTTTATTATAACATTTTAATATTCACTCATTTAAAAATAACAGGGTCGAATCGGGCCTTTAAGGTACTCTCAAAGTCACGTGAATGTCTACCACGACCTCGACTACGATTGAACCTAAAACAGTAACACTCAGCTTAAGCCATCCTCAACCGGAAGGTCGAAGTTTACAACATGTAATAAATACTCTTACAAGCTAGCGGCGAACACTGAACAAGATTAATGAAGTATCTCTAAAACGATAGCAATAAATATGGAAGATGGTTGTTGTCGAAAATGGTTCTATCTTTCAGTAACTTTATCCATAAGATGGACCTTATAATGGTAATAGTCCGAGAGCTCGTGACCCCATTTGAATGAAGTATTCGAGTCACATACAAATTTTGAACAGTGGTACGTCTGGGATTCATAAACAGGGTATCGAATGTTTACCTGACCTTTTCTTTATCCAGGAGGTGTTGAGCATAAAACAAATGTATGCAGAAATGTTTGCCTAAAAAAGTTTTAGATTCTCGAATACACCAAGATTTTTAAAATGTAAACATTAAACTAAAGTATTCCATAACCGTATTTTTAAAAATGGGAAAAATGGGTTCGATTCATGCTGAAATTTCAATATTAGTTAAATTGCATACTTTGATACTTGCAAAAAAGCCAGACACTTTTGTCAATGCTAAACAATTGATAGATATAAAAAAAAATGTTGCATGAATTAGAGAAAGAAATGCTACGGGCAGTATCGACTTTCCGGACTTTAATATAATTATCGTAAAAGTTATGTACTTTATACATATAATCATTGCATGTGATTAGATATATGATTATGATTAGATATATATAATTTAAGCTATCATCGAAGAAAGTGTAGTTCCAATTTTAAAGAAAGTGCTTTTTCGGTTTCAGTCGAGGGGCATGCAGCATCGTGACCTGTGAGTCGAGGTACGGAAAACGGAGTGAAGTCAGCCAGTCATGACCTCCGAAAGGGCCATCCCGCACCTGCGGGATATATTCGGTCTCGCCAACCAGCAGTACGACACCAAGGCCTACGACGACGCAGAAGACAAAACCAAGAAGAACAACAAGAAAAAGAAAGACGACTACCGGTCGTACGCTAATGGCGACGTCAAAACTCTAGAACGCCATCTCAGCATGAAGAAAACTATAAGGAAGAAGATTATGAGAGATCTACAGCAAGCTTTTGTCGAAGACCCTAATGAGTTCAAAGTTGAGAACACGAGTCCCGAGAAATTGAAGGCGGAACTCAGCGCGGAAGCAGTCAAGTTCGGGGAGAAGAATACGAGGAAAACGGACCCCACTTTCTTGGACATGCTGCGCGGCGAGACCAGGGGCGACGAAACACACGAGGAACAGCCCCAAGCCGAGAAGACCAGCTTCTGGCGACGGCTCACCATGAAGAATAAGAATAAGAGATAAACAGTGGTATCGAGAAGAGCGGTGGTCTTGTTGTTTTTTCCAGGATAGTGGGCCAAATGTTTGAACTTAAATTATGATAGTGAAGGTGGATTTTTTTCCATCATAGGGATTTTTGTACCACAAAAAAAAATGGTGTATACGTCTTGTAAGGAATTGTCATATTAGTTATTCAAACGTTTATTCCACAATCCTTTATGATATCTCGTTTTACATGTGATGTAGTTTTAAGTTAGTTTAAGTAAACTTTAATTAAGACAATATAACTGCATAAATGAATCTAAGACTAAAGATGCCAAGTTAATACTATGTCAGACGAAAAACTCTATTACACTGAAAAAAAAACTGTTCACATATCCGGGGCAACTAATTAAAAACCGAAGACTTTAACTTAAGAAAATTTTAAGTTTAAGTACAACACATTAAAATCTATAATAATTTAAACAAATCCACAATGTCTTGTGTAGTCGTGGCAACTTCTGAACTGTTTTGCAACTTCTTATCATTCTTCAGAAGTTATGACAACATTATAACAAAAAGAACGAAGACATTTGTTCTGAAAGCCTTTTATTTAACAAAAAGTCTTTTTCTAAACAATAGGCACGTTACGAAGGTTATATATTTTATCGTATGTATTTGTGCTTCTCCTTTATTATAGTTACATCATTGTAATTCACATGAAAAAACATATTGTGGAGATAGTTCTCTAATAATATAGTTATAAAACATCTTATAAATAAAATTTAGGAGAATATGTAGATATATGACAGACTAATTATAAATCTACATTTAAATCCATTCTTTCGCATTCGACAATGGCCACATCCTGAAAACTTGATGTTGTATTCATTGTAACTGTTATGTCGTGCATCGTTGTAAAGACAAATTGATAACTTTATTAAAAAGAATATGAATAAAACCAATGTTGATCTTTATGATGACAGATGAGGTAGGAGTTCAAATTAAGTTATCCGCGAGTTCCTTAAACTACTATCCGTTTGAAATACTAATATGAATTGCCCGCACGAACTTTATGCCACATTTTATATAGTGTAAATTAAGGGTTCTCTAGAATTCAAACCGTCATTGTACGTTTTCAAAGACATCTAACACACCCCAAACATTTACGAATCCCCCGACACTACTCAAATAACATGACCAGTTGCGTGGGCTTCTGTCATCACTACTTATGGATCTAAACCTATCGTTACTTAAAAAGTTGCTATTTATTTTACCATAGCTGTACAGCTCACGGAATAAAATCTTGGGCCTCTACATGGGTTCAAAGTTCCTAACGACGAGCAATATGTATGTATTCAACAATGACGTATAAAAAGTAAAGTGTATTATAGAGGATGTTCTTATGGGTTTTTCTTTCGGTTGTTTACATTCGGAAAAGTAATGTTTTAAGCTGTTCATTTAAAGTTTTCTTTTATCCGGGAGTTTATCACTTCTTTCGTGCTAATCGTTAGTTCGTGATTATAATAGCCAACGATGAGTTGTAGATGAGACTCGACTGTCTTTTTTATAAAATTTTTTGCCCTTGACTACATCGACATTTTTAAATATCATAATGAAAACGTAAATTTTTCGAATTAACTTTTGATGTATGTTGCATTAGTGCATCGACTTAATGCAATATTTGAAATCGATTGTAAATAAAAAACATTTTAATGGTATGTATTTAGATATTATCAAAAAATAAATTAATTCGTTTAAGTCAATTTTAAATAAGAAATAAGAAAAATATATCATTAGCGTATTTCCTTGTTTCTATTTGTCACTGTATTTCAGAAAAAAATATAATTTTATTTTACTATAAAATCAAATCGAATGCAAAACGGTCATGTTTTTTGTCTGACTATGAATTCATATAGGTACGCTTAGATTTATTTATAAACAATATGTAAGTGAGGCCGGTGGCAAATCCTAGCTATATTATATAAGGTAGATTTTATACTCTTGCTTTAGACTTTTGGACTGCCTCCTTTACATTTATATATTGATGCTTACGTACGCCTTCAGGAAGTGCTTTCTTCGAACTCTTAAGCCATTTCGAAATCAAATTAAAAGAGCATTTTATTGAGATCGTATTGTGATATAGAATCGACGCCGAACCGTGAATGTATTTTTCACTAAGATACAGAAAGAATCATAAGCCGAACCTCTTTGTGCTGTGCAAATATTTTAAAAATATTTTTCACTTACATTGCACTTACAATGATTATGCTCTGCTTCATCGATGAATTCCTTAGACTAATTTTCTTACTGAATGAACACATTAAATAAATATACTTACATAATAAATTAAAATAACAGCTTACAAATACAGCTGGATTGTTGATTTATTTATTCTTTATAGCTGAATTCGAAATTGCATTTTTATTAGTTAAGCATACCGTATTCTTTAAAATAGTATACAATCTAGTGTCAACTGTCAGCAGATGAGCATTTGTGTCCCTGTGAGACAAAATCAAAGTTTGGTAATATATGTTCCGCGCAGCTAGAACAGTACACGAAGGTGTGCGTACGCTGTTAACGTAAGTCTCTGAAAGCGGAGAATGAAGTTTATAACTGGTTGAGCTGTCAGTGATGGGATTTTCTTTTCAAATAAACGAAATTAATTCTACTACCGCCGTGTTTGATTCATTCATCCCATCCGTAATAAACGATCAATACAAGCGTTTTGGTTGTGAAATTATTGAATACAAAAACATCAACGAATAATTATAACAATATATGTCATTGTAACTCTCAACGCACACTGGGCCAACATGGAAGGCGTAAGTCAAAGACCCTCAAAAAAAAAAAACAAAGCTTATGGAAGGGTATGACTCCTAGAACGTGATGAAAACATGGCACAAACAAAAAACAACATATGGATCTTGTGAATATTAAGGTTTTAAATTCTTTAATTTTTAGAATTTTAATAAGTCTCATTGTATTTTAAAATAAAATGTACATATATGATTTTACGTTAAATGAATAATTGAACATATTATAATTAAACACATTATAAAACTGAGCAATATGGACTTATAACCTGTATGTACAAAACAATCAAAAAAATTATGTAAATGAGAGATTAAAATTAAACCATTTGTCAGTAATTTAATTGAAAAAAATGTCTGTATATTGCAAATATACAAGAAAATTTAAAATTTGAAATATTAATAACACATAGTTTTTGTTTTATTTATTATTTTATTATTAAACTTAGATTACACTATTTTTTAGAATATTTATCTATCCTACTGTATCTTTCTGCATGCTCATCACACAATAATTTTTAGGTAGATATTATTGCATGGGAAGCAGCAATTCTTAAAATATTTTGTTTTATAATATCCTTTATTGGATGGACAATTAGTTTATAATTGGGACGTTTAAGTGCGATGATTTTGTACAACTTAAAACGCCGACAAAACTAGAAAAAATATTTGAATGATTTGTAATGGCGTCCAAACATCGCTTTCTAAAGCGTCTATTTATCTTTACATCAACGAATTTAGCGTTCGAGCGACTTCGACGGTCGAAAAAAGTTGTGGTAGCCCTTTGATACCTATTACAGAAGAAAAAGTTCCGGCAGTAAAGAAATTAATTCAAGAGAATAGACGAATTACATACAAAGGCATTCAGCATATACTGAAGTTAGATCTATAGCATTCTTCAGAAATTTTATAACAGGTTCTATGGTAATTGAAAGTAGGATTAGAAGCTGGTTCGGGTAGAGTGGTGGCGCGATGTGATTGCGCCATGTAAAACAGATCGATCTCAACGCGCTTACGATATTTTTACGGGCTTATTACGGAAATCATAGACTAATCAATATGATGCAGAAACAAAATATCAATCGATAGTGTGACGCTTTTAAAGTTGTTAACTTTTTGTAGAAAAAATAAAGTTTTTCTGATTTAAGGTAGGTTATACAAAGAGAACTGACTTACAAAAGACAGTCCTATTTGTTTGATTTTTTATAATAGCATTTCCGGACAAATTTCAGTTTGCTCAATATTCCTTTTTGTATCGAAAAAAAAAGGACCACTAAAGGGAAAAAAATAATATTCATTTTATTTGATACGTCACTTCGTAAGCGAAAAATGTATTTTTATCTTTTGAATATAATTATATTATATGTTCAAGGACGTAACGTGAATTTCTAATGAAATCTGTGTCAAAAGAGTTAAAGAGTTTCTGTTATAAAAGTATTTTAGCGAAGTATATACTACGCTAAAATACTCTTATAATAGAATAGATTAAAAGGTACATTACTTGTGCATGAAATAGAGCACAATACTCTATTTTAGAGTACGATTGGCAATCCTACTGCCAAAGGGACAACGCCTACTAAAATGAGTGACAAGTGCAAGTAAACTTTTGCCGGAAGATTTTTTTTTCATTGACGTAGACCTAATAACAGATACCTTTACGAGGTGAAATGAGTCTAAATGCTGAATGGCATGTTGCCAAATGTTTTTGCGAAATATTTACCGCCCATAGAACAAACGAGAGCCTGATAGCAGCAAGCGATCAAACACTGATCTCATGGGCTACTGCTTCATCACGACAACGCGCCTTCGAAAATCAGCCCTTAACACAAGAGACACTTTCTGAACATCGCATCGGTCAAACTATAGATAAATCTCTTTACAGTCATGATTTGGAACCTTGTGACTTTTTCTGTTTTCAAAATAAAACAATCAATTCGAGACAAAACAATTTTGGTCACCAGAAGATGACCTACATTTGGGAAGGCGGTTGAAGAGGTGTCTAAATTAAAAAATGTCTCTTGTTAACTGGTTTAGGCTCATGAAACTGAATATACGTCGATGGAGAGTATGTACTAAAAAATAATAACCTGCACTATATATTTTGTAGTACCAGAAGGCTTTCCACGTTCCCCACGTATTAAAATTCGTTTTTTTGTCTTTTACTATGAAAATTTAAACAACCCATTCTAAGTGGAACTTATTTTAGTATGAGATATTAAAGACGAAAAAATGAGCGACGTCCATAATATTAACATTAGACATAAGAACGATCTTGCTGCTCATGAAACCCGTCTGAGCAAATTTAGTAAACCATTTATGGGGCAACGTGTATCTTTTATAATAAGACCCCAATAATAAACCCCAAATTATAAACTAGTAAATGTAGGTAATATAAAAATCTTAATGATATTACTAAATGTTGTTCTAAAGTTTGGAGGTCAAAAACATTGAGAGGAGAACTCGATGTGAAGATTTTATCTAACTGCTATGTAACATGCTATTTATTGTCTAGAATATTCGAGAAGTAAATGAGGAGACGAGTTATCAGAGTGTAGATGGTTATCGACGCCCATGGACAATCGTATCCCCAAAGGAGTCACCAGCGCGTGGCCGGCCTCTAATGGAGGATAGGATATCACGTTCGTATTCTATGAGAGTGTGATATTTTACATATCAAGGCAGTCCATTTTTATGCTGCAGCCAAGTTGATCCTACGGTCAATTCAGTAGCCAAGTAGTGTTATACTGTTATAGCACTACTACAGTTATAAACTATAAAAAGTTTATTCGCCTATATAATACTCTAAGTTTGATATTGAATGACATTCACGATGGCGTCTTTTAGACCCCATATTGGAAGCTAAGAAAGAGAATGAATGTATACTATCGAGTGAGGTAATAGTATAATTTATTAAAATATATATTTAGTATTATTTATTTAGGTGATTTAAATATTTTATTTTTCTTCAAAAAAACGATAATTATTGTATGATAGAACTTGAAAACAGAACAGAACGGAAGTAAATTAATTACAATTTTCACAAATAGCAACGTTGTACTAAAGATTTTTGTATGAGTTAATTTACCCTTTTTTTTTTATAATTTGTATTATCAGATTCATTTTACCCGAGTCACTTTATTATGAATGTTTCGATAGAACATATAAATTCAGCCTAATGTTGAAACTAGATAAGCCTCGCGAATCGACCGTCAGATTAACTTCTATTATAATAATTAGATTACAAAATAATTTGCGAAGGTGTAATAAAAACAAAAAGTTGCTACTGTTCGTAAGATACATTATCTGTTTTCGCATCGCACATGCAACGCAAAATTCCTGGTCATTCATTATTTTGTTTAACTGAATATTGACAACTGGATTCTCTGTTCCGTGGCAATCTTACGAGATCGAAGGGCTTACTGAGGGTAACGAAACCAATGTCTAAAAATTCAGGATAGAGGGTCATTTACCGGGACGCTCCCGCGACTTGATATGCAAATGGACCCAACCAGTATCGGTGCCTCTTCCTATGCCGAGGTCATGCGTCGTCGGCATCCCCGCGTGCTATTTGGATGCGTTCAGTGGAGATTGCCACAAAATTCCAGCTAGCATCATAACCGACCCAAGGTGACTTGAAGAGGACTTTTTTAGTGGATTGCAGCCCCACACTCCACGTGCGCACGGGCGTGAGGGCGTGTGTTATGATGCGTGAAACAATTTTTCATTTCCTTTGCGATATCTTAGGTACAAAAAGTACAATTTCAGTCATCTACTAATACTGTGGTCCATATAGGCAAATCTTACGTAATTATTATAATTGAAAGGCTTACGAATAATATTGAAAGACCAGTGGCGAACCCATTTTTCGTATCAAACGGCACTGTAATGCATGTATACAAATTTTACTTTTTGCATTAAAATAAATGGAAATAGATTGACTCGTATGATATTAGGCGAGGTATCAGAGGCGAGTACCTTCATAGTAGCTGTTCAGAGGTATAAATGTGGATTAAAAATGGTGAGTTGCTCGTCAAATATTTTTATGTACCAACTACTAATAAAGTTGTGCATCGTCGTATTAGCATACAAGTTACAAAAATTGCTAACTAAAATGAATTATCGGGAAAAGAGACACGAAACTAAATACTTATAAGATAAAGGTCTTGGTGTAAGAAAGAAGTAAAAGTATAATTCAGTGCGATGTTCTTTTACAGTGTAATAAGATTTTGACAAACGAGAGTTTATTTATCTCTCGGATTCAAACAACGCCAAGTATGCTGCAAATACTGGCAGGAAAGTAAATGTGGAAAATATATAATATGGAGTTATGTTTTCTGTTATTAATAGTAAAAATAATACTGTCACGTACGTGTCATATCGAAAATGAAGTTCGCGTTCCTACATTTGTGTACGTTTTTGAAAATTAGATTCGGGAGAAGAAACCTTCATCTTCAGACATTGTAAAGTCTAAAGGACTTGCCAAAACAAATCAAATGAGCACAAACACTATGAGTCTATCTAGTGTAGTTCATAAGTTTCTATTTTTACCTCCTGTCTCCATCTTCAGAACCCATATATAAAATAAGTCCAGAGTGTTTATCAAGACAAAACAAACGACCCCAAACTCTATTGAGTTTGGGATCATTTGGTCAAAACTACATGCATAGTTTTATTACAGAGTTTCTTTGGCTAACTTCCGGCTCATCTTCAGGCTCTAGATATCATATAAAACCAGAGTGCTTGCTAAGACAAATGAAACGAGCCTAAACACAACGGGTCTATCTTGTTTAGTTTAGAAGTTGAAATAACATAGTGAAGATATGATCCGTGCAGTTTTTGCAGTGCTGTTAAAGACTATACAGCAATATTGCTGAGAATTGAGATAATATGAGAGAGAGAACTGTCTGGATCGAAAAATTTAGTGACCTGATTAGAAACGAGGATGTCGAGGCGGTTAAAGCATCTGAATGTAAGTACCTATGTTTTTTAGCGTCATGTAATACCTATTAGAAGGAGTGAAAGAGGTCAGAATAAAACAGAGGAATTAGTAGGGGTAAGACGTGCCAAGCGAGTTCCAGTCCTCAATCGTAGTTAAAAGGTCTCTTTTTGTGTGCAGAATTCCGTGATACTTACATGAACTGATAATCGCCTCAAAGGAAAATCTGATTTACATGCATTATTCGTATTATTCAGTGTAATAAACGCGAGTTATAAACTACATAATGATGTTCAGCGTCATATAATACCTATTAGAAGGTGTAATAAAGGCTGCCAGTCAGCACGTCCCAAGTGAGATTGAGTCCTCAATCGCAGTATTAAGGTCTTTTCTAAGATGCAGCATTCACTGAAGCCTACTTCCCATAGTAAACATCTCAAAGTAAAATCTGATTTAAGGGTAAAAGAAACACGTCGATTTCATACAAATTCGTCGTGCGTTTTGATTCTATAATAAAAATAAATCCACAATCAACATTAAAAAAAATGTTCAAAATATGTGCATTTTGTTACGTGATTTCGGAGAAATAAGATCACTTAGTTATTTTGATATTTAATTTTATAATTCATGAAAAACCGGCAGTATTTACGTTCATGGGAGTGCACACGGAAATGAATTTCTTGTCTTTATTAACGCAAATATGCAATTGGATATTATAATTTATTTGCCAAAATTGCAAGGTGTCACCTCACCATAGAGTATACATTTCTTCGACGTATTTACAAACAAAGTGTGAAAGAAATGACTCATGTGACAGCGTAATAATTATATAGGTGTGAAAGAGATGTCCGCAATCATAACAGCTCCGCATTGTTTAGTCTACGGTTGCCGCTTTGGGCTTTACCAACCGTACGAACTAAACGAGGACAAGACGCGTTGTGTGACCGAAGCGCCAACATAGCATGGAAAACAATATCTGCTTATTTATTTACCTTTGAGAAACATAAAATCTGCTCACTGATTTTTCACGTCCCCATATTTTTCGTTTCAAATCTTACAGGTGATCTATTAAAAACTTAAAATGGTATATTTTCAGGATCATATGTAAGAGGTTATTATATTTATTTGAGATTAATATGGGTACGCCGTATTTTATGTGCCGAACAGTAAAAATCGTAAGCAATACTTTTCAAATTCAAAACCAATTTCCTGTTTACAGTTCAAAATGCATTATCAAACTAAAGGTAACACTTACAACCAGTAAGTAGATACATCAATTAATTAATTTTTATTATGTGATTGTATTTTTATATAATTCGCGTTGGCCAATAAATCTTTATATATTTTAATGTGACTTTATTTGAACATCTGTGTTGTCATTCTTATACGCTTTTCGTAACTAGATCTGAGTATCCCAGAAAAAATATTTCGTCTTTATGAATAAGGTGAGATAATAAACCGTATTTCGTTTCATATTAAATACTCATAAAAACTATGTCATTGGATATGTATGAATTAAGATTATATTAAAAATTTCATGTTAATTCGTACACATAAACTAACATTAATAAATAAATAAACATTTCGAGAAGAGATTGCAGGTAATATAAAGGAGGAAATAAAAATTATTGTAAAAAGAATTTTATGTGCGTAAAATAATAAAGATTTCCACAGAAAATATTTTAAAATTGCGAGAATTTTTTAGAGACACAACATATTTGAAATACATGGATTTTGTTACCTGATATACGTGCAATAATTATTTTACTATAGGCAATCATACTAGGTCGTGCTATAGTAATTTTAACACTATAAATGCAAAATATAATATAAGGTAACAATTACTATTACGACGTAAGAATGTTTCTAATGGTTCTAACGACGATGAATATAAGCGTGAATAGATGCTTAAGAAATACGAAATTTAAAAAAAAAAATAAGGAAATAAATTCATTTGTCTACATTTTCTTGAAATTATGTACATTTTGAAACTGCCTCTTAGTAAGTCAGTCTTTAATAACATACATTTCCAATAATAATATTTGCACACATTCATTTTAAAATATTTGCTAACTTTGGATGACTTATTAGGACGGATGGAAATGTTCAATAAACTATAATACCTTATGCTAATTATATTATTATTAATTTGTATTTAATGGTATATATTTGTTTAGGATTCGTAAATAATATATCATTATGCAGAATTTTTACAAAATATTTCATGCACAACATGACCATGATATGATGTTCTAATCGTTACCCAATCTTTGTAATTATTTTCTAAATTCAATTCATTTCGGAATACATGTTTGACTGTTACTCAGAAATACCTCATTTTTTGCTGGTTTCGGCTAGACACTTGTAAAAAACTATTTGACATGTAAAAAAACTTATGTCCCATGAGCTTTGTTCCATTGTTTTCTTTAAATTATTGTTAGTAACCATTGACAAGCATTTGATAAGAATTGAAAGAAATCGTTTTTTCATTCAAATGGAAAATTCCATTCTCGCCCAGCTGCATTTGTTATACCATTCCCTGTATTGTTTGGCGTAATTTATCATCAAATAATGTTTATAAATTTAGCATACATTTTATGATTATTGCTTTCTTTTGAGTCATGAGCTGAAATTTGGGTATTCTGATATATTTTTTTTAATATTCCCTTACTTTTTAGTAATTTTCATTGAAACTTAACCATAAGACACTACAAACAACGTAGTCCTTTTGCTTGTTATCTCTATAGCAATTTTATTGAAATCACTCAAATTATATCATAATAGTGCTTATAAATCTCAGAAAACACAATCACCGAACATAAGCTATTCTAACCTCAAACTCTTTTTTATTAATTAGAATAATTTATGTAAATTTCAAGAGAAATTGGTACAACTATATGGATTCATAGTAATACTTACAGAACCCTAAAAATATAGCAAATTTCCTTTTATCGAATTCGGTTAAATTATAAGGGTTCATTGTAATCTCACGGAACCCTTAAAATGTATCTAATGTCCCTTCACGGGTTTTCAGTTGTTTTCATTCTCCATAACCACACTTTTTTAAAATTAGTTAACTATATGTTTTTAGCAATTGTTACGAAACCCTAAAACAGAGTCAAAACCTTGATATTTTTTATTGTGGTTAATTTTCCTTCATAACTTCATGCATGTGGACATAGGACAATTAGATTACAATTGGAACTTTTATTTAATTGCAGTAAAATTATCTCATTTTTAAAATTTTCATATAATATCACACAGGAACCTTAAATGTGTATTATTGTTATAATTTATTCGAAAAGTCACAAAAATAATTTTTAAGGTTTGACGAATCTTCAAACAATATTCTTTTTACATATTATTTGACCATATTGCTAAATAATCATAAAATTTTCGAGCGACTGACTATCTAGTACCTCGGTAAAATATTTTCAAAGAATTTGTCGTAATTTAAAAGGGTGTGGTTTATTCGTAAAATCACTGCTTTCTAAAAATTCGCCGATTGTACTAATCACGGAAATGCGTGTATTTGTGTTTAATACCACAAAACCAAAAGGTCTGAAAGACAAGTAAAACTTTGCCGCGTTATTCTAATTATATAATAATTTTAGAATAAAGCGCGCTCTTATATGTAAAACTTAGAAATAGCTTTCCGTGAAACTGAGTTTGTTTGACCGCAAATTAGCATTTGGGACAAAAATTAACATTTTTCTGTACTACAGCCGAACAGCGCCATCTCTCGACACTTTAGCTGTTTGTAATCGTTTCGAATCACCTTAAATGCATGTAACGTATTATGCAGTACATTTAAGGTGAAGTAGAAACTTCATCATGCTTTTCAGTGTCATATAATACCTATCAGAATGTGTAATAGGCTTCCTGCTCGCATGTGCAAAGCGATTTCAAGACCACAATCACAGTACTAAGGTCTTTTCTTGTGTGAAGCGTTTAGTAAAGCTGACTCCATCTCATGAATTCCTCAAAGTCAATGTATTATGACATTATTATGCAGTACATTTGAGGCAACCTAAAAAGTACATTATGTGTTTCATCATAATATGTTATCTATTTAGAGGAGTAATAGGCTGCTTGCAAGAATGTTCAAAGCGAGTTCGACACTTAGTTGGCTTTACTAAGATCTTTCTTGTGTGCAGCATTCGGTGATTCTGACAGCTATTTGTAATCGTCTCAAAACTAATCTGCATTCACGCTTTTTTCGTATTATGAAGTACGTTTGAGGAGAACTAAAAACTACATCATGTTTTCCAACATCATCCATACTAATATTATAAATGAGAATGTGTGTTTTTCTGTCTGTGTGTATGTTACCTCTTCACCCTGAACCTATTTAGATGCAATTCGGTATGGAAATAGTTTGAATCACGGGGAAGGACTTAGTCTACTTTTTGTTAGTTTGTCTGTGCGTTCGTTGGTATGGTTTTTCATGGCTCAACAATAGTTAAACTGATCTTAATGAACTTGAACCTTACAACTAAAAAATTTTATAGTTAATTATTGTATTTTATTTTGTCGGTAATGCTTACTGTTTGTTTTGTTTAGAGAAAAAGCGATGTTAGATCCAAATTAGATCAAGTCCTCAATTGTATTATCAAAGGTATTTTCTTATGTGGTGCATTCAATGTTTTCGTTTGTACATATTAAACGCCTCAAATTTTGGTCGGCTTTGGAGGCATTATTCGTATTATTCAATAAAGTTAAGGCGCAGTAGAAATTACATCTTGTTTTTCAACATTACGTAATACCTATTTTTATTATAAATAAGCTGACTGTTACTATGCCCCTAAGAGATCTCTCTTTCACACGATTATGAGACGGAGTCTGCATCATTCATGCTGCGCCAAAATAAAAGATGTTAGTTAGTACTTCGATTGAAGTCTCGACCTCACTAAAAGGCAGTTTCTCACTGATTGTAATAAGTATTGTATAGCATTGAAAAATATGCTGTAGTTTCAACTTCGCTCTAATTCTATTGTATATTACAAAAAGTGCGTATAAGGCAAATTAGGATTTTTGGCGATTATGAGATATTACAGTTTGAGGTGCATCTTAAAGCAGACTGGTGGATGAATTTTTGCATTGACATCATCTCCATCGTTTTGTTATTCTTGACGATAATTCTAAACGTGACCGCTTACGTGTTAAATTTTTAAATCAAATCAAAATAGCTTTACTTTCTACATAATAGAAATTACTTTTGAAATATATTATTAACGAATTGTTTTCGACATTAACATTACCACCCATTTCAAATGGGTGGTAACCCATTTAAAAAACTCAAGGGTTGCTCTTTTCATCGATACAAAATATTGAGTAATTAATAATTTCGTTCAACACTTATAGACTAACCGAACAGTACAATCACATGGGTTTTTTCAATATGATATTTAGACACGGTATAATAGCCCCTGTCATATGACTTCTGTTCAATGAAAAGTTTAAGTTCATAAAATGGCAAATTTTGAATTTCAGCTGGGATTTTATTATAAAAGCGCACACATTACCAGAGCCGGACCGTGAGTTAAGGGGGCCGTGGGCTAACACTACTTTTTTTTCTTTACTTACAGGGCCCCCCTATTTTTTCGCATATCGTCTATTTTTAACTGACTTGACTTAGCCGGGGGCCTCTTGAATCCACGAGGTCCTGGGCTGAAGCCCAAAAAGCCATATGGTAGATCCGGCCTTTCACATTACCCCTCAAACAATTTGCTAATTTAGCTTAGAATGGTTTTATGTGCAGCAAGATCCTTCTTATGTTTAGTGTATGTAATATGTAGTAATATTATGGACGTCGCTCATTTTTGGAACGATTCTATATTTTTCTTAACTGGTTTTTTATATATGCGACGATACAGTTAAAACATTCTTTTTTTTTATTTGTCTGAGAGATACCTTTGGTTTCAAATTATAAATGATGTGAACAGCCCGCTTTTGTAGCAAAAAAAATCGATTTAATATCCGGTTCGTGACCTCATAACAAAATTCTATTGGTCATGAAACTATGAAAGGAACTGAAAATAAACTATTCTCGCGGTATGTTCATCAGTAAGTCACTTCTGAAGTCACATGAAATAACCACAGTTTCTAATGGTTATTCCATTTCTTTATCTATCTCTAAGAAATAATTGAAATCTTATATTTTATTACAATACACTGTCGCTTGCGACTCTGCTATGGTAACAGTGGTACGAATAAAAGTTAGGATATTGGTAATGTGCGCTTTTTAATTTGGTTTAGAGTTCTTTGTAATTCATGTTAGTAAGTGAATGCATGTAATTTAGTTTATTGGCCTGATATATAGTGGCTTTACTCTGCGGTTTCAGCAGATGACGGCAGTAACCTTCGCTTCAGGTTTACTCTCGTGCAGTCGTACTAAGAACAAGAACAAGAAGAGAACAGAAACTAACTGTTCCAGCCGTAAGAGCGCTCAGCTTGTATAAACTGACCAACCATCATTAGATGGATGATAAACAGTATGAAGAAGAGATCCACTGAGATCCATCGATGACTTTTTTTCATGTGATTATAAAACAAAATTATTATTAGGATGATTCCACCGAATATACGTCGACCTTATGAATTCCATTTTGTATTGTTCGTCGTTTTTCTTAGAGTAACTAACACCAATGAGATTTACTTTACTTGTATGAAGAGGGAATTAATAATATAAACTTACGCCTATTTCCCAGAAGGGTACGCAGAGACTATAGATTTTTACCTGGTACAATCTTTGCACATTTCTTTTGCTTCCCTGACATCCATCAATCTTTTCATGCAAGCTCGTCGGTTTCGGGTGCTTAAAATTGGGCCC
Source organism: Eumeta japonica (assembly GCA_005406025.1). NCBI lineage: Eukaryota > Metazoa > Arthropoda > Insecta > Lepidoptera > Psychidae > Eumeta > Eumeta japonica. The sequence continues at coordinate 948,295 of BGZK01000040.1, forward strand.
TTTTTTAATACGCCACCAATATAGTGTGCATAGGATTTTCTACGGCGACCCTTGCCGACCTTTCTATCGCACACATTCACCCTATAGACTTGTTTTGTATAGGAAAGAGGGAATTATATATAAGTTTATGGTTATATTTTTCAATACCTCTACATATCGTTCAAAAAGTGATTTATGGTATTAATTCAAATTATAGTTGAAACGTTAATTAAACCCTGGTAATTATGGAGAGCCCATGCGAGCACTTATGAGATGTTTTGATCAAGTAACTACAGGGTTTAGAAAATGAAGTATTTTCACGTTCTAAATGCAATTATTGTTATGAAATATTGAATATGTGTAATAGACAACAAAATGTTTATGCGCCAGCTGCTATGTATTTTATGTAAAAAAAGTATGTGTATTGTCTCTGGTCAATTAAATGACGTTCTTTCTTTTTCAGTCGGTTGGTTTCGAAACCTCCATTTGTTTTATTAATTATCATATGATTATTAAACTGCCCAATATTTAATTCATTAAATAGTGAGTTGTACACATATAAACCATGTGTTGATCACAGACAAAAAGAATTATATTCGTTAATGATCTGATAATACTAGTTAACATATACTGCACCAGCATTGAGACGGTTGTGTGTAACTGTTAAAGATATTTGACTTATGGACATTGATTTCTGATCAGAATTTTAAGATTAAGATTTATTTATAATGATCGAATGTTCAAGCTTTCTTTCAGACAGTGTTTTTTATGCAGCATACTTACTTATCTTACCGACGCCATTTCTTCCAAGACAATTAACATTATTATTAATCGCTTGATAGGTATTTCTCGTAAAAGAGTAGCTATTCACCAGAACGCATTATCAAATAGAACTTTGACAAAAAATATTCCGGGCATTGATTAAAGGTATTGGGATAAGGAATGAGGATATGACAATGAAAGAAGTGTTCAATAAAACAACCAACAAAAAAAATTAGTTTATTTCAATTTTTATATTCTATAGAAGATAGGAATCAATGAAACAACCAAATAAATTTAAAAGCTATTTTTATTTCATTATTTTTGTATTTTGTAATTGTGATTTATAAAACGCAGCAAAAATTTTGAAATTTACTTTTAAAGTATTCATAATCAAAATTACAATAATTATTTATTTAAATTGGTGTTTTCACTTTTTTTTTATATACTATATAGACTTTGACAAAGTAAACCAAAATTTTTCAAATTTTGCATTTGCTTTATTGAAGGTACGTCCGTCATCTCATTCGTCTGTCTGTATGTCCGTCCGTTACATTAACATTAAGGTAGTAAGTACATAATGGCAGCGCATTAAATTTATTTTATAAATATTATATTAAAAATATTAATATTTTGATTACAATTCACAAATATTTAAGAGACAAATTACATACAAACATTAAACAGTTTAACAGAAATTACAATAAACGAAATGAAATAAACAAAATTACAGTTTTGACACTTAAAAGCAATCTAAATAATTTACAATGTGGCTTGTGTACATACACACATATTGATTAATTATATGGTACCTAGATTACATTATTCCATAAGTGTAATTAAGTATGTACAAACATTTCGTAATATTAAAGAAATAATATATTAGCAAATAAGATAAAATAGTGGAAATATAAAAGACGGGTAAGTCTTTGCTGCTATGTACGGAAAATTATTTACAGTTACTGTACAAAAATAGTTTTTAATTAACAATTGTCTCAATGAAACATGCATGTTAATTGTTATATTCTTTAATTCTCATTCGAAAATGTTAATAATCGCTGGTTTTAGCGCTTTAACTAAAAGATTAAATAATTAAACATTTGGATGTACTACATTTTGTTTCATCGCTATAAGAAGACAAAGTTACGATTATGTCATTATCGTATTAAATACTATTAAAAACCATTCAATTAGTATTTAAGGATGTTCAAATAGAATAAATTGGGTTTTGTATGGCGTTTCCAATAAATTTTTAATAACAGAGTATCGTTAATTTGCAAGCAAGATTTGATTTGCTGGATAACCCCAAAAATAAAAAGACGAATAAGAACTAATTATTATAATGCTCGTGTACATAGCAGCAATATTTTGTTTGTTATTTATTTAATACTTCATTTTGTATTCTCTTTTTGGGCATCAATTATTTTTATACAAAAAATTAAAATAACGTTAACTTTTCTTCTATAAATACTTTTCTAATTTGGTACATATTTTTTACTTTATATCTTAATGGTTTATTTCTGCTTATTTATGAGTTTATGCAATTTAGTGTGTCAATTAAAAATAAAGTTTTGTATATTGGTTTCTTTTGTTTTATTATATAGTATTAACTCTCTTTTGTTTCTTTTTTAAGGTTTTTCCAATTATTAATTAGTTTTTAATTGTTGTTTGTTTTAGAATAATTAACAAATTGTTAATAATAGGTTATTATGCCCAAATTGTTGATTCGTTATTTATTAACATGTAACGGTTAATAAACCTTTATTTCTTGTTTAGATCAATTTCGATAATTTTCATTACTTTTTATGACATGTTTTTAAGTTCTTATTTATTTGTACTTTTTCTGTTTTATAATTATTCATTTTTACAATTTTGCACTTTTTTTTTGTCACTCTTATGCTCGTATTATTTTTTTATGTATAAATTCTTGATTTGTTAAACATTCTCATAATATAATATTTATAATTTATGAAAATTTTACAGATCAATCCATTTTATTTCCTAGTTTTCAAATGTTAAAAATTATAGGAATTTACTTCGTATTTATCATTAATTTTTGTTTCTTTTTTATCTTTGTCCATGGCCTGGTATTAATTTTATTTTGCTTTGTTTATTTCCATTATACAAAGAGGTTAAATATTTAAACAACAGTCATTTATTATTATATTACTAAATTCAATTTTAGATTACCATTTGTTCATTGCAGATTTATGTAACTTTAATTAATTAGTTAAAGTTTGAAAAAGCTTTCGTCATAGATTTCGAGATTGAACAATATCTGCAAATTCCATGCTCAAATATTAATTATGCTCTGTGAGCGTAGAATAACCTCCCTATGACTAATTCCATTTTATTTAATCTCTTTGTAGTCATAAAATCAGTTTTTTTAAAAACTCTCAAAAGACGTCATACGACATCTATCGATATTATGAAAAGGTTCGACTTACCGAAAATATATGTAAGAACGCTTTAAATCTTAAATCTGCTCATAACCTGCCGTACCTATCGTATGTTGTATGTACTGGAACGTGAATCTAGAAGCATAGATTTTAAGAATTTTTATAACTTAACCTAGCCCTAAAACTATGTTAAACCTACAACGTGACCCGTTGTTAGTGGATCCGTTTTAGTATTTAACATACTATAGTTATTCGAAGATTTTCTGAAGGAACTCATTTAGATGACTGTCTATAGTTATTTCTTTTTGTAGAGCTGTGCCTTTTCTATGAACCGTTATACGTACTCGTATACTTTTAAGCGAAAAAATTGAGATCGCTGTCATTTTTATAAGTCACCTGCAGAAAATGAATAACTAACGCTGGAGATAGTCTCAAAGTATTAATAGAAATTAAACTATTTCGTATCAAAAAAAAAATAATAATGAATTAACAATACTTTACAACGTACCTTATCTACGTACCTTAGGTTATATAAGAAGTGGCCAAAATTCTACAAAATTACATATTTTACTATTAACCAATAGCAAGTTATATTTAAAATCAACTTCGGGTTATTATTTCAAACGCTGAAATGGATGTTAGTAATATTTTAATTTAATATTTATTAAAAGCTGAATGGATTGAAAATAATAGAAAGTCGTGTTTTGAAAGCCAATATTAAGATAAAGACTGGCGTGCAAAATTCATAACTTATATGGAAAGTATGTAAGGGGTTATAAAAGAAAAAAAAAAACTGCAAGCAAATTTCATTTTAATGCTACAAGAATTGGCACACACAAATTTTAATCATAATCGAATTAACGAATTTGACCCGTGATTTGTATTACAAAAGTATATAAAAAAAAATGTTAAGCAATTTTAGATTACTTTGAAAAATCAAGGAAATTTAACTTTTGCATACCAATTCTGCGAATTTCTAAAGAAAACTGACATTTGTAAATTCAAAAACAGGTCCAAAACAAATCAGTGTACTACCAGAATTTATGCAGCATATATTCCTTCACTTCGGTTACCTAGAAGACTGTTGTATGGCACGAATATATGCAGTAGGTACCCTTCATTGTTTTATCCACGATATTAAACTTCTATATCCTGAAAAAATCTTTTAAAAAATCTAATTTTTACCTATCCCAACGAATTTTTTACTTTATTCTATATTCAGTAATACCTATTGATGGTCATTGATCGTCTCTTTGTACTTCTTTCACTAAGATTTTATGCAATAGAACCAAATAAGACTTTAAAATGATGGAATGTTGTGAAAGTATTACCAGATCAGGCAAATAAATTACTCATTACGTTATAAAATCTAGTTTTTACACGACGACTGAAAAATTAATTATCCATTTAGTAGCGATGTTTATTTTATGAAGTACAGGACAAAACAAAAACGACATAATTCGTAAGTAAATTAAATGACTTTTTACCATATTTTGTGATAATTAAAAAACGTAGTCTCTTCGCTATCAAACGAATGGACGACAGCGCCTAACCGGATACTTTACTTAAAATCTCCTTCTGAAACTTAATATTTATTAACTTTCCTTAACCTAGCATACAATTATCTAAACTGCGTCAATATATCTAAAATTAATGTAATTTACGCTTAAAAAGTGCGGGTTCGAATTCTAAAAGATTAGGCGTTTTTTAATGACTTACGTTAATCTCTGTACTGACAAATTTGTATTATTTGAAACTAGTAAGTAAAGTAATTAAAATCTAGTTCTGTATCTCGTTCAGTTTTACGGCTAATACTTAGTTTTCTGGATCATAAATGTGTTCATTTTGAGTTTTCACAGTTTATCCAAATGTACTGTAATTTCTAAATGAATTCTTTGTAAAATTCGAATTCTATTTTGAAATAAGCAACTTCAGATGTTTTCTAATGCCTATTCAGCACTGGCAAATCTGTGTCACTCGAAATAAGTCACTTAAGCGCCTGAAATCTACTTCTCAATCTTGGTAGGTTTTATTTCTATTAATTAGTTTTTCTGGGTCATAAACATGTTCATTTTGAAACTATCTAAGAGTATGTAATCTCTAAATAAAAATTCTTTGTTAAATTCCAGTTCTATTTTAAATAAGCAACTTCGGACGTTTTCTATATGTTTTGCCTTGGTTTCAATACTGGCAAATTTATATTATTTAAAATGAGGCATTAAAGCACTTAAACCTAATTCTGGATCGGCCTATCCAAATCAGTCTATTCGAATGTACTTTAATCTCTAGATAAAAATAAATTGCAAAATATGAACTCCTATTTTACAAGAAGCAACTTCAAAAGTTTTCTTTCAACGCCTTACGTTGGTTTCAGTACTGGCAAATTTATATCACATAAAATTACGCATTAAAGCACTTAAATCTAGTTCAGGATCTCGACCAATTGTCTAATTAGTTTTCTAGATCAAAAATATATTCGTTTTAGTTTTCGTAGTTTGTCCATATGTACTTTAATCTCCAAATAAAGATAATTTGCATAGTACGAGCTACTATTTTGTAAGAAGTAACTTAAAAGTTTTCTTTCAACGCCTTGCGTTGGTTTCAGTCCTGGTAAATTTATATTATTTGAAACTAGGCATCAAAGCACTTAAATCCTGTTCTGGATATCAAATTCGTTTTAGTTTTCGTAATCTATCCAAATGTAGTTTAATTTCCAAATAAAGATAATTTGCATAATTCGAACTCCTATTTTGTAAGAAGTAACTTAAAAGTTTTCTTTCAACGCTTTGCGTTGGTTTCAGTACTGGCAAATTTATATTATTTGAAACTAGGCATCAAAGCACTTAAATCCTGTTCTGGATATCAAATTCGTTTTAGTTTTCGTAATCTATCCAAATGTAGTTTAATTTCCAAATAAAGATAATTTGCATAATTCGAACTCCTATTTTGTAAGAAGTAACAAAAGTTTTCTTCCAACGCCTTACGTTGGTTTCAATACTGGCAAATTTATATTATTTGAAACTAGGCATCAAAGTACTTAAATCCTGTTCTGGATATCAAATTCGTTTTAGTTTTCGTAATCTATCCAAATGTAGTTTAATTTCCAAATAAAGATAATTTGCATAATTCGAACTCCTATTTTGTAAGAAGTAACTTAAAACTTTTCTTTCAACCCCTTGCGTGGTTTCAGTACTGGCAAATTTATATTATTTGAAACTAGGCATCAAAGCACTTAAATCCTGTTCTGGATATCGAATTCGTTTTAGTTTTCGTAATCTATCCAATGTACTTTAATCTCCAAATAAAGATAATTTGTATAGTTCGAACTACTATTTTGTAAGAAGTAACTTAAAAGTTTTCTTCAACGCCTTACGTTGGTTTCAGTACTAGCTAATTTATATTACTTGAAACTAGGCATTAAAGCACTTAAATCCTGTTCTGATTTCGAATTCGTTTGTTTTCGTAGTCTATCCAAATGTAGTTCAATTTCCAAATAAAGATAATTTGCATAGTTCAAAATCCTATTTTGTAAGAAGTGACTTAAAAGTTTTCTTTCAACGCCTTACATTGGTTTCAGTATTGGCAAATTTATATTACTTGAAACGAAACATTAAAGCACTTAAATCCTGTTTTGGATATCGAATTCGTTTTAGTTTTGGTAATCTATTCAAATGTACTTTAATTTCCAAATAAAAATAATTAGCATAATTCGAACTCCTATTTTGTAAGAAGTAACAAAAGTTTTCTTTCAACGCCTTACGTTGGTTTCAATACTGGCAAATTTATGTCACTTAAAACTACGCATTAAAGCACTTAAATCCTGTTCTGGATTTCGAATTCGTTTGTTTTCGTAGTCTATCCAAATGTAGTTTAATTTCCAAATAAAGATAATTTGCATAATTCGAACTCCTATTTTGTAAGAAGTAACTTAAAAGTTTTCTTTCAACGCCTTGCGTAGGTTTCAGTACTAGTAAATTTATATTATTTGAAACTAGGCATCAAAGCACTTAAATCCTGTTCTGGATATCAAATTCGTTTTAGTTTTCGTAATCTATTCAAATGTAGTTTAATTTCCAAATAAAGATAAATTGCATAATTCGAACTCCTATTTTGTAAGAAGTAACTTAAAAGTTTTCTTTCAACGCCTTGCGTGGTTTCAGTACTGGCAAATTTATATTATTTGAAACTAGGCATCAAAGCACTTAAATCCTGTTCTGGATATCGAATTCGTTTTAGTTTTCGTAATCTATCCAATGTACTTTAATCTCCAAATAAAGATAATTTGTATAGTTCGAACTACTATTTTGTAAGAAGTAACTTAAAAGTTTTCTTTCAACGCCTTACGTTGGTTTCAGTACTAGCTAATTTATATTACTTGAAACTAGGCATTAAAGCACTTAAATCCTGTTCTGGATTTCGAATTCGTTTGTTTTCGTAGTCTATCCAAATGTAGTTCAATTTCCAAATAAAGATAATTTGCATAGTTCGAAATCCTATTTTGTAAGAAGTGACTTAAAAGTTTTCTTTCAACGCCTTACATTGGTTTCAGTATTGGCAAATTTATATTACTTGAAACTAGGCATCAAAGCACTTAAATCCTGTTCTGGATATCGAATTCGTTTTAGTTTTCGTAATCTATCCAATGTACTTTAATCTCCAAATAAAGATAATTTGTATAGTTCGAACTACTATTTTGTAAGAAGTAACTTAAAAGTTTTCTTTCAACGCCTTACGTTGGTTTCAGTACTAGCTAATTTATATTACTTGAAACTAGGCATTAAAGCACTTAAATCCTGTTCTGGATTTCGAATTCGTTTGTTTTCGTAGTCTATCCAAATGTAGTTCAATTTCCAAATAAAGATAATTTGCATAGTTCGAAATCCTATTTTGTAAGAAGTGACTTAAAAGTTTTCAACGCACATTGGTGGTTTCAGTATTGCAAATTTATATTACTTGAAACTAGGCATCAAAGCACTTAAATCCTGTTCTGGATATCGAATTCGTTTTAGTTTTCGTAATCTATCCAATGTACTTTAATCTCCAAATAAAGATAATTTGTATAGTTCGAACTACTATTTTGTAAGAAGTAACAAAGTTTTCTTTCAACGCTTACGTTGGTTTCAGTACTAGCTAATTTATATTACTTGAAACTAGGCATTAAAGCACTTAAATCCTGTTCTGGATTTCGAATTCGTTTGTTTTCGTAGTCTATCCAAATGTAGTTCAATTTCCAAATAAAGATAATTTGCATAGTTCGAAATCCTATTTTGTAAGAAGTGACTTAAAAGTTTTCTTTCAACGCCTTACATTGGTTTCAGTATTGGCAAATTTATATTATTTGAAACTAGGCATCAAAGCACTTAAATCCTGTTCTGGATATCGAATTCGTTTTAGTTTTCGTAATCTATCAAATGTACTTTAATCTCCAAATAAAGATAATTTGTATAGTTCGAACTACTATTTTGTAAGAAGTAACTTAAAAGTTTTCTTTCAACGCCTTACGTTGGTTTCAGTACTAGCTAAATTTATATTACTTGAAACTAGGCATTAAAGCACTTAAATCCTGTTCTGGATTTCGAATTCGTTTGTTTTCGTAGTCTATCCAAATGTAGTTCAATTTCCAAATAAAGATAATTTGCATAGTTCGAAATCCTATTTTGTAAGAAGTGACTTAAAAGTTTTCTTTCAACGCCTTACATTGGTTTCAGTATAGGCAAATTTATATTACTTGAAACAGAAACATTAAAGCACTTAAATCCTGTTTTGGATATCGAATTCGTTTTAGTTTTGTAATCTATTCAAATGTACTTTAATTTCCAAATAAAATAATTAGCATAATTCGAACTCCTATTTTGTAGAAGTAACAAAGTTTTCTTTCAACGCCTTACGTTGGTTTCAATACTGGCAAATTTATGTCACTTAAAACTACGCATTAAAGCACTTAAATCCTGTTCTGGATTTCGAATTCGTTTGTTTTCGTAGTCTATCCAAATGTAGTTTAATTTCCAAATAAAGATAATTTGCATAATTCGAACTCCTATTTTGTAAGAAGTAACTTAAAGTTTTCTTTCAACGCCTTGCGTAGGTTTCAGTACTAGTAAATTTATATTATTTGAAACTAGGCATCAAAGCACTTAAATCCTGTTCTGGATATCAAATTCGTTTTAGTTTTCGTAATCTATTCAAATGTAGTTTAATTTCCAAATAAAGATAAATTGCATAATTCGAACTCCTATTTTGTAAGAAGTAACTTAAAGTTTTCTTTCAACGCCTTGCGTGGTTTCAGTACTGGCAAATTTATATTACTTGAAACTAGGCATCAAAGCACTTAAATCCTGTTCTGGATATCGAATTCGTTTTAGTTTTCGTAATCTAATGTAATGTTTTAATCTCCAAATAAAGATAATTTGTATAGTTCGAACTACTATTTTGTAAGAAGTAACTTAAAAGTTTTCTTTCAACGCCTTACGTTGGTTTCAGTACTAGCTAATTTATATTACTTGAAACTAGGCATTAAAGCACTTAAATCCTGTTCTGGATTTCGAATTCGTTTGTTTTCGTAGTCTATCCAAATGTAGTTCAATTTCCAAATAAAGATAATTTGCATAGTTCGAAATCCTATTTTGTAAGAAGTGACTTAAAAGTTTTCTTTCAACGCCTTACATTGGTTTCAGTATTGGCAAATTTATATTACTTGAAACAAACATTAAAGCACTTAAATCCTGTTTTGGATATCGAATTCGTTTTAGTTTTGGTAATCTATTCAAATGTACTTTAATTTCCAAATAAAAATAATTGCATAATTCGAACTCCTATTTTGTAAGAAGTAACAAAAGTTTTCTTTCAACGCCTTACGTTGGTTTCAATACTGGCAAATTTATATTACTTGAAACTACGCATTAAAGCACTTAAATCCTGTTCTGGATTTCGAATTCGTTTGTTTTCGTAGTCTATCCAAATGTAGTTTAATTTCCAAATAAAGATAATTTGCATAATTCGAACTCCTATTTTGTAAGAAGTAACTTAAAAGTTTTCTTTCAACGCCTTACGTAGGTTTCAGTACTAGTAAATATATATTTGAAACTAGGCATCAAAGCACTTAAATCCTGTTCTGGATATCAAATTCGTTTTAGTTTTCGTAATCTATTCAAATGTAGTTTAATTTCCAAATAAAGATAATTTGCATAATTCGAACTCCTATTTTGTAAGAAGTAACTTAAAAGTTTTCTTTCAACGCCTTGCGTGGTTTCAGTACTGGCAAATTTATATTACTTGAAACTAGGCATCAAAGCACTTAAATCCTGTTCTGGATATCGAATTCGTTTTAGTTTTCGTAATCTATCCAATGTACTTTAATCTCCAAATAAAGATAATTTGTATAGTTCGAACTCCTATTTTGTAAGAAGTAACTTAAAGTTTTCTTTCAACGCTTGCGTTGGTTTCAGTACTAGCAAATTTATATTTGAAACTAGGCAATAAAGCACTTAAATCCTGTTCTGGATATCGAATTCGTTTTAGTTTTCGTAATCTATCAAATGTACTTCAATCTCCAAATAAAGATAATTTGCATATTCGAACTCCTATTTTGTAAGAAGTACTTAAAAGTTTTCTTTCAACGCCTTGCGTTGGTTTCAGTACTGGCAAATTTATATTATTTGAAACTAGGCATCAAAGCACTTAAATCCTGTTCTGGATATCGAATTCGTTTTAGTTTTCGTAATCTATTCAAATAGTTTAATTTCCAAATAAAGATAATTAGCATAGTTTAAACTTCCTATTTTTAAAAGTGCAACTTAAGTAGTTCTTTCCAACCCGCAGCATTTCAACCAATTAGTTTATACTGAAATTATTTTACTTTAATCAAACGCATTCAAGCGTTTTCATCTACTGGTCACTGGCATTTAGTTCGTTTCCCATTTTTCGTAGTCTATCCATGTAGTTTAATTTCCAAATAAAGATAATTTGCATAATTCGAACTCCTATTTTGTAAGAAGTAACTTAAAGTTTTCTTTCAACGCCTTACGTAGGTTTCAGTACTAGTAAATTTATATTATTTGAAACTAGGCATCAAAGCACTTAAATCCTGTTCTGGATATCAAATTCGTTTTAGTTTTCGTAATCTATTCAAATGTAGTTTAATTTCCAAATAAAGATAAATTGCATAATTCGAACTCCTATTTTGTAAGAAGTAACTTAAAAGTTTTCTTTCAACCCCTTGCGTGGTTTCAGTACTGGCAAATTTATATTATTTGAAACTAGGCATCAAAGCACTTAAATCCTGTTCTGGATATCGAATTCGTTTTAGTTTTCGTAATCTATCCAATGTACTTTAATCTCCAAATAAAGATAATTTGTATAGTTCGAACTACTATTTTGTAAGAAGTAACTTAAAAGTTTTCTTTCAACGCCTTACGTTGGTTTCAGTACTAGCTAATTTATATTACTTGAAACTAGGCATTAAAGCACTTAAATCCTGTTCTGATTTCGAATTCGTTTGTTTTCGTAGTCTATCCAAATGTAGTTCAATTTCCAAATAAAGATAATTTGCATAGTTCGAAATCCTATTTTGTAAGAAGTGACTTAAAAGTTTTCTTTCAACGCCTTACATTGGTTTCAGTATTGGCAAATTTATATTACTTGAAACTAGGCATCAAAGCACTTAAATCCTGTTCTGGATATCGAATTCGTTTTAGTTTTCGTAATCTATCCAATGTACTTTAATCTCCAAATAAAGATAATTTGTATAGTTCGAACTACTATTTTGTAAGAAGTAACTTAAAAGTTTTCTTTCAACGCCTTACGTTGGTTTCAGTACTAGCTAATTTATATTACTTGAAACTAGGCATTAAAGCACTTAAATCCTGTTCTGGATTTCGAATTCGTTTGTTTTCGTAGTCTATCAAATGTAGTTCAATTTCCAAATAAAGATAATTTGCATAGTTCGAAATCCTATTTTGTAAGAAGTGACTTAAAAGTTTCTTTCAACGCCTTACATTGGTTTCAGTATTGGCAAATTTATATTACTTGAAACTAGGCATCAAAGCACTTAAATCCTGTTCTGGATATCGAATTCGTTTTAGTTTTCGTAATCTATCCAATGTACTTTAATCTCCAAATAAAGATAATTTGTATAGTTCGAACTACTATTTTGTAAGAAGTAACTTAAAAGTTTTCTTTCAACGCCTTACGTTGGTTTCAGTACTAGCTAATTTATATTACTTGAAACTAGGCATTAAAGCACTTAAATCCTGTTCTGGATTTCGAATTCGTTTGTTTTCGTAGTCTATCAAATGTAGTTCAATTTCCAAATAAAGATAATTTGCATAGTTCGAAATCCTATTTTGTAAGAAGTGACTTAAAAGTTTTCTTTCAACGCCTTACATTGGTTTCAGTATTGGCAAATTTATATTACTTGAAACGAAACATTAAAGCACTTAAATCCTGTTTTGGATATCGAATTCGTTTTAGTTTTGGTAATCTATTCAAATGTACTTTAATTTCCAAATAAAAATAATTAGCATAATTCGAACTCTATTTTGTAAGAAGTAACAAAAGTTTTCTTTCAACGCCTTACGTTGGTTTCAATACTGGCAATTTATGTCACTTAAAACTACGCATTAAAAGCACTTAAATCCTGTTCTGGATTTCGAATTCGTTTGTTTTCGTAGTCTATCCAAATGTAGTTTAATTTCCAAATAAAGATAATTTGCATAATTCGAACTCCTATTTTGTAAGAAGTAACTTAAAAGTTTTCTTTCAACGCCTTGCGTAGGTTTCAGTACTAGTAAATTTATATTATTTGAAACTAGGCATCAAAGCACTTAAATCCTGTTCTGGATATCAAATTCGTTTTAGTTTTCGTAATCTATTCAAATGTAGTTTAATTTCCAAATAAAGATAAATTGCATAATTCGAACTCCTATTTTGTAAGAAGTAACTTAAAAGTTTTCTTTCAACGCCTTGCGTGGTTTCAGTACTGGCAAATTTATATTACTTGAAACTAGGCATCAAAGCACTTAAATCCTGTTCTGGATATCGAATTCGTTTTAGTTTTCGTAATCTATCCAATGTACTTTAATCTCCAAATAAAGATAATTTGTATAGTTCGAACTACTATTTTGTAAGAAGTAACTTAAAAGTTTTCTTTCAACGCCTTACGTTGGTTTCAGTACTAGCTAATTTATATTACTTGAAACTAGGCATTAAAGCACTTAAATCCTGTTCTGGATTTCGAATTCGTTTGTTTTCGTAGTCTATCCAAATGTAGTTCAATTTCCAAATAAAGATAATTTGCATAGTTCGAAATCCTATTTTGTAAGAAGTGACTTAAAAGTTTTCTTTCAACGCCTTACATTGGTTTCAGTATTGGCAAATTTATATTACTTGAAACGAAACATTAAAGCACTTAAATCCTGTTTTGGATATCGAATTCGTTTTAGTTTTGGTAATCTATTCAAATGTACTTTAATTTCCAAATAAAAATAATTAGCATAATTCGAACTCCTATTTTGTAAGAAGTAACAAAAGTTTTCTTTCAACGCCTTACGTTGGTTTCAATACTGGCAAATTTATGTCACTTAAAACTACGCATTAAAGCACTTAAATCCTGTTCTGGATTTCGAATTCGTTTGTTTTCGTAGTCTATCCAAATGTAGTTTAATTTCCAAATAAAGATAATTTGCATAATTCGAACTCCTATTTTGTAAGAAGTAACTTAAAAGTTTTCTTTCAACGCCTTGCGTAGGTTTCAGTACTAGTAAATTTATATTATTTGAAACTAGGCATCAAAGCACTTAAATCCTGTTCTGGATATCAAATTCGTTTTAGTTTTCGTAATCTATTCAAATGTAGTTTAATTTCCAAATAAAGATAAATTGCATAATTCGAACTCCTATTTTGTAAGAAGTAACTTAAAAGTTTTCTTTCAACGCCTTGCGTGGTTTCAGTACTGGCAAATTTATATTACTTGAAACTAGGCATCAAAGCACTTAAATCCTGTTCTGGATATCGAATTCGTTTTAGTTTTCGTAATCTATCCAATGTACTTTAATCTCCAAATAAAGATAATTTGTATAGTTCGAACTACTATTTTGTAAGAAGTAACTTAAAAGTTTTCTTTCAACGCCTTACGTTGGTTTCAGTACTAGCTAATTTATATTACTTGAAACTAGGCATTAAAGCACTTAAATCCTGTTCTGGATTTCGAATTCGTTTGTTTTCGTAGTCTATCCAAATGTAGTTCAATTTCCAAATAAAGATAATTTGCATAGTTCGAAATCCTATTTTGTAAGAAGTGACTTAAAAGTTTTCTTTCAACGCCTTACATTGGTTTCAGTATTGGCAAATTTATATTACTTGAAACTAGGCATCAAAGCACTTAAATCCTGTTCTGGATTTCGAATTCGTTTGTTTTCGTAGTCTATCCAAATGTAGTTTAATTTCCAAATAAAGATAATTTGCATAATTCGAACTCCTATTTTGTAAGAAGTAATTTAAAAGTTTTCTTTCTACGCCTTACATTGGTTTCAGTACTGTCAAATTTATATTACTTGAAACTAGGCATTAAAGCACTTAAATCCTGTTATGGATATCGAATTCGTTTTAGTTTTCGTAATGTATCCAAATGTAATTTTTATCTCCAAATAAAGATAATTTGCATAATTCGTACTACTATTTTGTAAGAAGTAACTTAAAAGTTTTCTTTCAACGCCTTACGTTGGTTTCAGTACTAGCTAATTTATATTACTTGAAACTAGGCATTAAAGCACTTAAATCCTGTTCTGGATTTCGAATTCGTTTGTTTTCGTAGTCTATCCAAATGTAGTTTAATTTCCAAATAAAGATAATTTGCATAATTCGAACTCCTATTTTGTAAGAAGTAACAAAAGTTTTCTTTCAAGGCCTTACGTTGGTTTCAATACTGGCAAATTTATGTCACTTAAAACTACGCATTAAAGCACTTAAATCCTGTTCTGGATATCAAATTCGTTTTAGTTTTCGTAATCTATCCAAATGTAGTTTAATTTCCAAATAAAGATAATTTGCATAATTCGAACTCCTATTTTGTAAGAAGTAACAAAAGTTTTCTTTCAACGCCGTTGGTTTCAATACTGGCAAATTTATGTCACTTAAAACTACGCATTAAAGCACTTAAATCCTGTTCTGGATTTCGAATTCGTTTGTTTTCGTAGTCTATCCAAATGTAGTTCAATTTCCAAATAAAGATAATTTGCATAATTCGAACTCCTATTTTGTAAGAAGTAACAAAAGTTTTCTTTCAAGGCCTTACGTTGGTTTCAATACTGGCAAATTTATGTCACTTAAAACTACGCATTAAAGCACTTAAATCCTGTTCTGGATATCAAATTCGTTTTAGTTTTCGTAATCTATCCAAATGTAGTTTAATTTCCAAATAAAGATAATTTGCATAATTCGAACTCCTATTTTGTAAGAAGTAACAAAAGTTTTCTTTCAACGCCTTACGTTGGTTTCAATACTGGCAAATTTATGTCACTTAAAACTACGCATTAAAGCACTTAAATCCTGTTCTGGATTTCGAATTCGTTTGTTTTCGTAGTCTATCCAAATGTAGTTTAATTTCCAAATAAAGATAATTTGCATAATTCGAACTCCTATTTTGTAAGAAGTAACTTAAAAGTTTTCTTTCTACGCCTTACATTGGTTTCAGTACTGGCAAATTTATATTACTTGAAACTAGGCATCAAAGCACTTAAATCCTGTTATGGATATCGAATTCGTTTTAGTTTTCGTAATGTATCCAAATGTAATTTTTATCTCCAAATAAAGATAATTTGCATAATTCGAACTCCTATTTTGTAAGAAGTAACTTAAGAGTTTTCTTTTAACGCCTCTTATTGGTTTTTTAAATTATAGCATAGCTATCATCTGTTTACTAAATTATCGATTTCATATATCAAATCTACCCTCCTTTAACTCCCGTTTTTAATTCACTGTTACTTTCCTACGTATATGTAGTTTTAAATTAAGGCACAAATTTGACTATTTGTAAAAGTTGGGAAAATTTGGAACCAGTTATAAATCATAATATCGTCAATGTCAATGTCATCAACGACCTCTATGGGATTTAAGTGTAACTCCGAGTTGGTACACGATTATCTGTATTTAATAAATAGGACATTTTTTTTATTAGCTGTCGTTAAATTTGTCATTTTGTTCTATCAAATAGTCCTATAGATATATTGTTCTATTATATGTTTGTGATGATGTGAACATATGTTGGTTTTGCTTATTACGTGACGTCATTTGCTTCCTTTACAGAAGAGTAATATCAGAAAACTACTTTTTTTTTTACATATACCGTTTGTTATTTAATTTAAACCTAATCTATTAAATGGTATGCAATATCCGTTAATTTCTAATAAAATTTACCTCAACTACTTGTCAGAGCGTAATGGAAGAAAATAACGGTAGTGATATTTCAAATCAACTTTTGAATTTCAATATTTATCGCTCCCTTTATTTTCACTGTTGCTTTCTGTAGAAGCACTAAAGTAGGGGATCTAGTTGTTTGAATTATTAAATTTATCATTGCTCGTAACTCAGCCTATTGACGAATTTTCTCTTTTCCTCTTTGACGTTTTCCTTAACCTATTCACTTTCACATTGGGACAAATATCCGTTGACGCCGTAACATAGACTGATATTTGTCACCTTATATTCCTTTGTTTGTCTGTTTTTAACGATTGATAAATAATGCTATGGAAGCTTTCATTAAATGCAAGTCTTTAGCTTGATACTTATCCTACGTTAATTTTTCCTATTGTAGCGGCAGTATCTATTTTTGCATCATATTTACTTATACGGAAATATACACTTTAATAGGATAATTATAATTCGAATCAAGTACACGAAGTATTTTAATAATTTCGTATTAAACGAAAATTTTTGTTCCAGAAAAACAAATTACACGCCGTACACGACTAAGGATCGACATTATGTTGTATTAATATATTAACTGCGGATTAAAATTACAATTGAAAAGCAACAAGAAATTTGAAAGAAAATATATTAATTTTTATTCGGTAGCTTGCTTTTGAGTGGTATCCTGCCTGCCACTGTATTTCGACGAAATTTTCTTTCATGATCGAGTCTTTTTGATAATTTCAGTCCTCCGTTAAAGGGGTAACAACCCTTACATTGATTATCCTCAAATCAATATTGAATAAAATCAATCTTGTTCCTTTAATCCATCATAAAGAGTTAAGTTTTCTTGCCCGTACGATTTTTTGTTTACGTGTGTGTCCCAATTAATATCCAGTAGAAACAATAAATTGTATTCCACAACTCCATCATAATGGGAAAGTTATTTTTTTCCCAGAATTTCGCGTATTGGACGCGTAACGTCGAATATTTATTTGGAGAAGAAGAGATATCGAAAAAGGTATTGCTCTGAAGATCAAAACTTATATGTGGGCATTTTTCATTTATAACTTCATGTTTCTTGTAAGAACAGCTTCCAATAAAGACGCAACACATAAATATCGATTTTTTCAAATTAATATCCGTTAGAATGAACAATTTTTTTCCACAATTACATTATAATGTGGCAATTTTTCTTATTTTTATAATGTCGTTTTTGCACATTGTAAAAATATTGAGAAAGACATTTTATGAAAGTTCGAAATTTAGATGGTGATTGTCGTTCATCATGTAATATTTCTAAAAATTTTAATTTTCGGATAAAGATGCAAAACATTTTTTCCTTTTTTCAATTAACAGCAATACTATAAATAATAAATTGTGTTCCAAATTTATGTGTTTATGCATTTATTATATTGTTGAAATGTTATTGAGAAAGAAATTGCATCATTAACAACTCGTCGTTCTCATCTTTATGTAGACTTTTATTTATTTTTAAAAAGTGTAAAGCGTTATTTATTACTACATCCATAAACTAATGTTCTAATTATAGTTTCATTCTTGACTAAACTTTTGACTGCAGTAACGTTTTAATATAACTAAATATGCTGAAATGGGAATCATCTTGTAAACAAAAATTAACAAACAGAAAATCCTAGACAAACTACTTCTTACTGAATTTAACTAATTACTAAACAGTTCTATTATGTATTGATATTGGAATCAAATTACTGGTGTACAAGAACAGTTTATAGAATCAAATTTCTAAAATCATGCTTTTTTTTTTATAATTTTAAAGCAACTGAAACATCTTAAAATTTCTTCAAAATATTGTTCAATCGAAATTTTATACTTTATGAGCTGAAAAATTATATAATAATATTGTAATAAAGGTTTCTTTGTCAACATGCCTATTAAACATTTGTGTAGCATTACTATCAAACAAAAATCAACAAGACATATATATCTTCGCTATAATAACAGATACTTATTTGAAAACACAGAGTTTTTTTTCATATTTTTCATATTTACAAATACCCAGTTATGCAACAAAATTAATTTTATTTCAATTATAGTTTTTCGCATATTTTCAGTTGCCTTTAATTTTTCCTCGATTATATCATACATTCGAGATTTAAACAATTATCATTACTTCTTCGTAAATTTGTCATTTTAAACAAAAGTTATTTTTTACTTAAAACTGTAACATTCTAATGGTTTTCAGAAAAAAAATGGAAAAACATGAACATAAACAGTCCTGATTAGGTTGAATTTGAATACAAATTCATTACAGTATAAAGAAAACAATTGCATAAACGTATATTATATTTTTAATGCATGATATGGAGTGTAAAATATTAAATCTATTTATTACAATATCAAAATAATTGATATAGACATACCCAAAAGATGATCGAGCCCGACTTATTGAGACGGTTCAAATAACTATCATGAAATTATCGTTTTTCATTAGATTCTATGTTTGTCAGTTGCTTGTTAGAGATTAAGTCATTTGACTGGTTTTATTACATTATTTCTTATTATTTTATCTCAAAAACCTCGTTTTCTTTTAATTTATCTTCGACATTCCTTTTTTCTATTCCCATCGATCAATTTCCACTTCACTATCCTCTTCTAAATACAGTAAGTTCTCATATCCAATGTAAAATATGTATGCAAAACATATAATTAGAGACATTATTATTTAGTAAAAACCTGGCGGTGGTAATTATTAATGCTGTCCTAAAATAAAAAGCTTAGAATTTTCTATCCTACAAAGTTAACTTGTTTTCTACAAATTTTAAGTAATTTTTCTACTATGTTAATACACGCTACATAAAAAAGTTTTTTTAAAAAATGTGTTTTTATCAATTTTTTCATGAAGAATTAATTTTATAAGAAATACTTAAAATAATGAAAATATTCCTTTTTTTTTCTCCTCTTTTTTGATTAATTATTTTAGTTTAATAATTATGTACACGCTAAAACTAAACGTTCCACTAATATTCGTGTATTTAATAAAAATCATTGCTCAACAATTTACTAATTTTGACGTTTTTTCAAATTTTTATTTTAGTTGATCTCAGCGTACTAAAAATATTATTTTATAACGAAATCTCAATTAGTACTTCGCCTCAATATTTGAGATCTTCTTTAACTATAAATTTATGTTGATGTTGTACGATGATTTGATAGTAACGTCTTGTATATTGTGCGATATTAATATTTTTTTCTCGTACAGTTTACGATTTCAGAAACTAGTGAACGTATTTCAAAAATTTTTCCTTTGGCTTATTGAAAAATAAACCATTGCAAGAATATTATGTAGTTTTACATCAAAAATAGAAAATAATATTAGTATCATGAAATAATTGCTTACGCATTTATACAACACTATAAACCTAATGTCCATTCAAGTGGATATAAAAAATTCCAAAAGTTTAAAAATGATAAATCACATTTTATTACAAAATTCCCTTAACTATACCTCTAACACACAGAAAAACCTTAAAAATATTTTTGTTGACGGTTTATGTAAATTCAGGTCCGATGGGCTTAAACACATCATACTCTATACATATATAAAATACTTTCTATATCCTAACAGCAAAAGGAGTATAAAGATGATAAATTAATATATCAATAATATTAAATAAATAATAATATCTGATGTGCACAATCAATGAAAGGAGTATGAAGATGATAGAATTTAATATTTCATTGTTATTAAATAAATATTAATATCATTGCACAAACCGTGAAAGGAATATGAAGATGATATAATTTAATATTTCAAGATTATTAAATAAATAATAATATCTGTGCATAAGCTGTGAAAAGATTATGAAGATGATATAACTTAGTATTTCAAGTTAATTGAATAAATAATATTAAGTGTGCACAATCAGTGGAAAAGAGTATGAAGATGATAGAATTTAATATTTCATTGTTATTAAATAAATATTAACAGTGAAAGGAGTATGAAGAAATAAAATTTTATGCTTCAATATTGTGAAACAAATAATAAAATTAATGGATAAACAGTGATAGGAATATCAATATGATATAATTTCGTACACAATATTAATTGTATAGGAACAGCCAAAGGAGTATGAAGATGATAAAATTTAAAATTTATATATTGTCAAATATATAATAATATCTGTCCACAAACAGTAGGAGTATGGAAAACCATAATATTGTTCTATTGAAACTAGTCGAAACTCATTATATTAATTTAGAGCATAGATATATAAAAAAGAGAAGATAAAAGTTGCGTGCTTTTTGGATGGCGAAAAACGGCTCAAAATGTTCATTTTGCCTCTGTCTTACATTTTATAATAGCATTTTTCAGTGTCACAGAAAAAGGAACGTTAACGAAGGAACATTATTTATCATCTTACATTTCAACCGAAATATCATAATATAAGGATCATTTTTAAACGCAAAAAGAACAAGTTACGATCAATTTGTTATTGGAAGATAATATGTTGTATTTTTTTACAATTTACCCGTGCTGTTCTAAAACAAGACATCAGTGAAGTGGTTTAATATTATTTCAAACTTTTACTATTGTTTTTTGGTTGAATGCATAAATATATTTTTCTTTATAGTAAAGCTTAATGTAGTAGTCACCTAAGAGTAAAATTAATATGAATCTTTAATTTCATAATATCGGTGAAAATATACATGAAAAAACTTGAATAATTACTAAAGTGTATATTATAGTATAAAGTGTAGATTATAGTAATATAAAACTTCCTTATTATCTATATAATTAAATAAGATGACAATTCATTAAATATTAACATATTTTTGTCGAATATAATGCTTATATAATTTGCGAAAAAACAAATGAAAATATAACATCCATAATTTTTTTTGGAATAGATTTAATGTATTGTATGATTTTCTTTTAGAGGTAATTTTAGGATTTGTATCAATTTGTAAACAAATAATAAATAAAAAAAAATATTAGGCGACTCCATTAGTATAAAAACAGTCTCTATTGTTAAGCGACCAAATAATATGGCAACGCAAGAAATACAAGATATACGTAGCTTAGATCTATTTCTTTTAAGTTGGTTTATATATCTGTTGTTGGTGCTACTATAATTGAATAAATACAAAATACTCATCGAATACACATTGTAATGGGTGATTAAGCACCTATTATAAGCAAAATAAATTTGCATTTCCTTATCCAAAATAAGAAATACCATCCTTTTTCATAGCCTTATAAGTGCTATTTTTGAATTTTTTAGCAGAACACTTCAACGTCATATCGGAAGGAGCGACAAAACTACACTGAATGCAATGAGCGCTAAACTGTCTGTTTTAAGATTTAGTGCGGCCGTTTTTGAGCGCGGGACTGCGCATCTTCTCTTTTTTATAGATCAATGATGGAGAGCTGTAATTTTTGAAAAATAAAATGGCGTAATATTGAATTCAATATTTTTTTAATTTTTTCCTCATTTGTATTCTACGTTATTAATTATCATTATTGAACCTGCTTAATTCGAAACATTAAAACACTATCATTCTAAAGTTTCATTAATTTAAGATTTGTAATTAAAAATTATTAATTTTTATTTTGAAAGTTATAAATATAATAATAATAACGAACGTAAGGATAAAATAGTATCATAATACTATGAGGAGTCTTTAGTGACTTACTTAGTGTAATGACTTACTTAAAAGGTATTAAATGTTGACAATATTTATATAGTAAATATTTACATACCTATAATAGCAGTATGGTATAATCAGTGGTGGTGGGTCAAATTGCTTAAAATTTTTGTGTTTTGTTACTAAATTGATGGTTTTGTCACAAGCAATTTTACTAATATGTATTGTATTATAGTATGTAGTTGGTGCACTTGCAAAAGGCCCTATTAGTTCTAATTCCATACTAAAGAGGCGTTAAATGCTCTAAATGAAAATATGCTCACCCTGAAAAATTTATTCAAAGAAATAATTAGTTTATGCCTAAATCCACTTTGTTAATATATTCTTAACTATATTCAGTAACATAGAAGCTTTAAGTTATTTATTAATATTCAATTTAACTGGTACACAACTAAAAACTAATTAGCGATTTCTAGGAATATATCATATCATAATGTGGTTATTTATCACCGAGATTAGAGCACTATTACGTACCTAAATCTATTTACAAGATATCCATGTTTTAAAGTAAGGCGCCGGATAAGCACCTGATTATTTCCTTTGAGATTTAAAATGTAAAATTGTTTAAAACCTGTCTATTTCATGCCTAGTGTCCTGAATTTTTTATCCGAAATTGTAAGAATATAATTGTGTGAAGATTTATATTGTGCATTGATTTAATCGACCTTTATAATCGCCTGCATCTGAAAATAAAAGATTCGCCAATTCTCGTACATCATTAATACATTACATCATTTGCTCGGTGGTTATTTTGAAAAAGAAACGAGCTATTTGTTTAGTTTGTTGTCATCGCCCGGGTAATATAACCCAAAATATGTATGACCATATAACCAAACATAACCTATCAACTACCTAGTAAGCAAACTTAGAACTGTTTATATCAAATTAAAATTACATAGTGTGATAAGGCAAAGTTCGTTTCTCAAGAAAAGGTTAGATATGACTTTCTTACGGAGTTACTCGTTAGTTACTCGCACGATATATATATATATATATATATATATATCTGCATAAATAGGTTCTTAAAATTTTAGAAAAAATCTGTATATACATATAAAAATATATATATATATATATATATAATATATATATATATATATATATATATATATATATATATATATATATATATATACAGTTTTCCGATTTACGCTTTAGAGTTTGTAATCGCCTGCATCCTAAAATGATAGTATCGGTAATTCTTGTAAATCGTTACATTGTTTTTGTCATCGTCCGCGTATGTTTCAGGAGAGATCTAACACCACATACCTAACTTAACGAATGTACCTAACCTATTAATCAATTAACTAATACACCTAATTTATCAAATAACTACCTAATGACCAAACTTAGAATTACTTATACAAAATTAAAATTAGCTAACTTAGAGCAATAATGTTTACGTACCTTTCTTTTCCTACTTCCGGTGTTAGGTATTTGAATTATATACTAATTACTGCTTAATTGTGATAATTCTTACATGACTTTATCTTTACTAAAAACACGTTCTTAACTTAGGTCATCATAGGAAATTGCTACGCTGCCATTAGGTATATCTACCGATGCAACGATGCTCAAATCTCGCAGCTAATTCAAAATATTGTATTGTTTTAAATTAATTCATTTCTAATACCTATTTTATCTAAATACTTATTTACATTTTGCATACAAATATTTTTGATGCTGATTTTAAAACAGTTCATTCACGGCGTCTCATTTTATCCAAATATTGTATCACATTTTTTTCGCACACTGATTATCAAATATCAATCATATACGAAACTATGACGCGAAATCTGCAACTATAACACATGTTCCGTTAGTAGAAAAATTATATTGCTAAATCTTAATTATACTGTTAAACATTAGCCCTGGGGATATTTGCACCGAACTCCCGATGGATGCTCGATTTTGTCAACATTCGCACAAGACACCCGATTTTTGGATTACGTCTTTTTGATCGATGAAGACAGATTTCGCCATAAAGTTGCTCCTCGGAATCGATTGCGATACCATTGAATCGAATCTCGTGTGATTTTTAAACCTATAAATGTTGTTAGAAATGAAAAGTTAATTTGGATTTACATTTCGTTTAATTATGTTGAATTAATCAAACGTGAACTGGTAGAAATGAAGGTGGACAACAATACAAATGTAACCGGAAATTATTGTTTTTATTACTACGTCTAATTTTTAGAATGTTTTTAACACTTTATCTCAGTTGAACGAGAAATTAAGACAAAATATGTCTCGTCCAATTTGAAGTTACGACATTTAACGCAGTTATTTTAAAAATTTAAAATTTGATTGTGAAGAAACTATTGCAAATGCAATTTTGATACTGGAAAACTTTTCTTTCTAAATACATTATTCTAATATTTTACTGATGATTAAAAATTTATGAAATATTTACATACCTTCAATTTACTAATTTTCTGCTGTACTATGTAGAACCAAATTAATAGCACCTCTTTAGTACTAACAAATGTATTAAAAATTTGTTTTTGTCCGAATGAATTAAAAACATATTTATTATTTGTACGAATTCTGCATGTAGCGATTATGAAAATGTACTCATATTAATTTGCTAAATAAAAAGAAAATCGAGTTTGATTCGTTCATTGCAAATCCAAATTGTTATCCCTGAAAATCGATTACTTGTTAAATTAATTTTGAGTTAGGAAAGACGAATTTTGTTATAAAATTTTGTTAACATACCTAACATAATAGGAATTCAGTTTAATAAAATTAAGTTCTAATTTTGTTTGTTTCACTTTTTTTCACTATATACATATATTCTTATTAATTCTATTTTACTATTAAATACATCTCTTTCTAGATATAAAATTACATGTTATTTTGGAATATTTACGTACCTCTACATGAGATCGAATATGAATTTACTTCATGTTTAGTTTAGTTTTCGGTAAGTGCGCCGAAACCATTTATACTTATAATGTCATTTGCGAATGCACTTGAACGCGAAGATTATAATGCAAATTCCAGTAGCATGGCTAACTAATGATGTCCGCTACGAACTAACTAGGCTTAGTGAAGTCCAAAACAGTATAAAATAATGGCCATGTTAGATCCTAAAAGCTAAAATGTGGTTGACCTTCCTCTGAAAATGAACAGAATATAGTAGTGACGGATTAATTAAGATTTATTTATACTAAAGTACAATATTTTAAATAAAAACGAACGATATAAAAATCCATCTAGCTATTTCTAGCGAGTTCAATTGGGCTTATGTATTTAAATTATATGTATATACAATATGTTATGTATATATTGTGTGTATATAAAATACAAACAACATGTAATTAATGATATTTACTATTAATACTATCTTAGAATTGAAAACGTACAAAATTACTTCAAATGTTAGTTGCTTTTTAAAATATCTTATAAACATATATACTTAACATAAGGAACTAAGATTAAGAATTTTGGATTTATTTATTCATTATTTAATTAAACGAATTTCATTAAATGAACCAATTTCAGAAGCCATTATATAAAGTCGTATTTTTTAATATTCATTATCATTTTACCTACTACGTTTTTAGAATTTTAAATCATATCTTAAATATTTTATTGTATTATAAAATTAAGATAGAGATATATATAAATATAGATATTCAAATTGAAAACACCATTTTTATTAATTCTATCAGACGATTATCACAAAACCAAAATTATTTAACGAATAATATCAATTTACTAATACTTCATAATACATACAATAAACTAATACTTCATTTCAAATATACATAATTTGAAAGGATATTGAAAGTGCATCTGTGCGTTCCAAAAATTATAGAATTTATTAATATTGCACAACACAAACTTCATTGTTAATTGATAGTACATATTCCTTACTGCATCTATTGTTATTTTAATAAATAAGTAAATACTATGCCTAATATAATTAATTTGTCAAACTATATGTTAGTCTAAATTAATTATTAATATTCCTGTCTTCTAAGAAGAATTCTCAAAGTATTTTCACGTATTTCAAGTATTTTCAATCACGATGACGAGAATAGAAGCAACATTATAATTTTATCCATAAGTGTCCAACATTTTCTGATTCATTATCCTCATATCTGTCATCTAGAACCGCTAACTAAATAATTCTAATGGCTAGTGAACTTTAAAAAAAATAATGCAATAAACATCTTTTACAAGTTGGTCAGTTCGTCCGTTATTTTATCTCACAATAGTTACATATCATCGTATAAAAAAAGGTAACAATAAAAGGTGATATCTACTAACTAACTTCCTTTCATCAATTGGTCTGACGGCTAATGTGGTTTATATTTGTTTCTCAAAATAATATAATAAACTTCTTTTACAAATTTGTCAGTTTGTCCGTTATTTTATTTTGCAACAGTTACATATCATTGTATAAAAAGAGTAAAAATAAAAGGGGGACATCTACAGACTAACTTTCTTACATTAATAAGTCTGATGACTAATGAAGTTTATTTTTCTCTCAAAATGATGTAATAAACTTTTTCTACAAATTTGTCAGTTTGTACGTTATTTTGTTTTACAAATGTTACATATCATCGTATAAAAAGAGTAAAAATAAAAGGGGACATCTACAGACTGACTTTCTTACATCATAAGTCTGACGACTAATGAAGTTTATTTTTCTCTCAAGATGATGTAACAAACTTTTTCTAAAAATTTGTCAGTTTGTACGTTATTATGTTTTACAAATGTTACGTATCATCGTATAAAAAGAGTAAAAATGAAAGGGAACATCTACAGACTAACTTTCTTACATCAATAAGTCTGACGACTAATGAAGTATATTTTTCTCTCAAGATGATGTAATAAACTTTTTCTACAAATTTGTCAGTTTGTACGTTATTTTGTTTTACAAATGTTACGTATCATCGTATAAAAAGAGTAAAAATAAAAGGGTACATCTACAGACTAACTTTCTTACATCAATAAGTCTGACGACTAATGAAGTTTATTTTTCTGCCAAGATGATGTAATAAGCTTCTTTTACAAATTTGTCAGTTTGTACGTTATTTTGTTTTACAAATGTTACGTATCATCGTATAAAAAGAGTAAAAATAAAAGGGGACATCTACAGACTAACTTTCTTAAGTCAGTAAGTCTGACGACTGATGAACTTTATTTTTCTCTCAAGATGATGTAACAAAATTGTTCTAAAAATTTGTCAGTTTGTACGTTATTTTGTTTTACAAATGTTACGTATCATCGTATAAAAAGAGTAAAAATAAAAGGGGACATCTACAGACTAACTTTCTTACATCAATAAGTCTGACGACTAATGAAGTATATTTTCCTCTCAAGATGATGTTATAAAATTCTTCTACAAATTTTTCAGTTTTTCAGATCTTTTATTTTCCTACAGTTACTTATTATCGTATAAAAAGCGTATAAATAAAAGCGGACATCTACAGACTAACTTTCTTAAGTCAGTAAGTCTGACGACTGATGAACTTTATTTTTCTCTCAAGATGATGTAACAAAATTGTTCTAAAAATTTGTCAGTTTGTACGTTATTTTGTTTTACAAATGTTACGTATCATCGTATAAAAAGAGTAAAAATAAAAGGGGACATCTACAGACTAACTTTCTTACATCAATAAGTCTGACGACTAATGAAGTATATTTTCCTCTCAAGATGATGTTATAAAATTCTTCTACAAATTTATCAGTTTGTCCGTTATTTTATTTTGCAACAGTTACATATTATCGTATAAAAAGGGTAGAAATAAAAGCGGACATCTACAGACTAACTTTCTTACATCAATAAGTCTGACGACTAATGAAGTATATTTTCCTCTCAAGATGATGTTATAAAATTCTTCTACAAATTTGTCAGTTTGTCCGTTATTTTATTTTGCAACAGTTACATATTATCGTATAAAAGGGTAGAAATAAAAGGACATCTACAGACTAACTTTAGTCAGTGTAAGTCTGACGACTAATGAAGTATATTTTCCTCTCAAGATGATGTTATAAAATTCTTCTACAAATTTGTCAGTTTGTCCGTTATTTTATTTTGCAACAGTTACATATTATCGTATAAAAGGGTAGAAATAAAAGCGGACATCTACAGACTAACTTTCTTACATCAATAAGTCTGACGACTAATGAAGTATATTTTCCTCTCAAGATGATGTTATAAAATTCTTCTACAAATTTATCAGTTTGTCCGTTATTTTATTTTGCAACAGTTACATATTATCGTATAAAAGGGTAGAAATAAAAGCGGACATCTACAGACTAACTTTCTTACATCAATAAGTCTGACGACTAATGAAGTATATTTTTCTCAAGATGATGTATAAAATTTTTCTACAAATTTGTCAGTTTGTCCGTTATTTTATTTTGCAACAGTTACATATTATCGTATAAAAGGGTAGAAATAAAAGCGGACATCTACAGACTAACTTTCTTACATCAATAAGTCTGACGACTAATGAAGTATATTTTCCTCTCAAGATGATGTTATAAAATTCTTCTACAAATTTATCAGTTTGTCCGTTATTTTATTTTGCAACAGTTACATATTATCGTATAAAAGGGTAGAAATAAAAGCGGACATCTACAGACTAACTTTCTTACATCAATAAGTCTGACGACTAATGAAGTATATTTTCCTCTCAAGATGATGTTATAAAATTTTTCTACAAATTTGTCAGTTTGTCCGTTATTTTATTTTGCAACAGTTACATATTATCGTATAAAAGGGTAGAAATAAAAGCGGACATCTACAGACTAACTTTCTTACATCAATAAGTCTGACGACTAAAGATATTTTTTTTCCAA
Source organism: Eumeta japonica (assembly GCA_005406025.1). Lineage (NCBI taxonomy): Eukaryota > Metazoa > Arthropoda > Insecta > Lepidoptera > Psychidae > Eumeta > Eumeta japonica. The sequence goes on from BGZK01000040.1 coordinate 977,343, forward strand.
TATATGTACTAATCTTTTATACAAATTTGTCAGTTTGTCCGTTATTTTATTTTGCAACAGTTACATATTATCGTATAAAAGGGTAGAAATAAAAGCGGACATCTACAGACTAACTTTCTTACATCAATAAGTCTGACGACTAATGAAGTATATTTTCCTCTCAAGATGATGTTATAAAATTTTCTACAAATTTGTCAGTTTGTCCGTTATTTTATTTTGCAACAGTTACATTATCGTATAAAAGGGTAGAAATAAAAGGGACATCTACAGACTAACTTTCTTACATCAATAAGTCTGACGACTAAAGATATTTTTTCCAATATATGTACTAATCTTTTATACAAATTTGTCAGTTTGTCCGTTATTTTATTTTGCAACAGTTACATATTATCGTATAAAAGGGTAGAAATAAAAGCGGACATCTACAGACTAACTTTCTTACATCAATAAGTCTGACGACTAATGAAGTATATTTTCCTCTCAAGATGATGTTATAAAATTCTTCTACAAATTTGTCAGTTTGTCCGTTATTTTATTTTGCAACAGTTACATATTATCGTATAAAAGGGTAGAAATAAAGCGGACATCTACAGACTAACTTTCTTACATCAATAAGTCTGACGACTAATGAAGTATATTTTCCTCTCAAGATGATGTTATAAAATTCTTCTACAAATTTGTCAGTTTGTCCGTTATTTTATTTTGCAACAGTTACATATTATCGTATAAAAGGGTAGAAATAAAAGCGGACATCTACAGACTAACTTTCTTACATCAATAAGTCTGACGACTAAAGATATTTTTTTCCAAGATGATGTTATAAAATTTTATACAAATTTGTCAGTTTGTCCGTTATTTTATTTTGCAACAGTTACATATTATCGTATAAAAGTAGAAATAAAAGCGGACATCTACAGACTAACTTTCTTACATCAATAAGTCTGACGACTAATGAAGTATATTTTCCTCTCAAGATGATGTTATAAAATTCTTCTACAAATTTGTCAGTTTGTCCGTTATTTTATTTTGCAACAGTTACATATTATCGTATAAAAGGGTAGAAATAAAAGCGGACATCTACAGACTAACTTTCTTACATCAATAAGTCTGACGACTAAAGATATTTTTTCAAGATGATGTACTAATCTTTTCTACAAATTTGTCAGTTTGTCCGTTATTTTATTTTGCAACAGTTACATATTATCGTATAAAAGGGTAGAAATAAAAGGACATCTACAGACTAACTTTCTTACATCAATAAGTCTGACGACTAATGAAGTATATTTTCCTCTCAAGATGATGTTATAAAATTCTTCTACAAATTTGTCAGTTTGTCCGTTATTTTATTTTGCAACAGTTACATATTATCGTATAAAAGGGTAGAAATAAAAGCGGACATCTACAGACTAACTTTCTTAAGTCAGTAAGTCTGACGACTAATGAAGTATATTTTCCTCTCAAGATGATATAAAATTCTTCTACAAATTTGTCAGTTTGTCCGTTATTTTATTTTGCAACAGTTACATATTATCGTATAAAAAGGGTAGAAATAAAAGCGGACATCTACAGACTAACTTTCTTACATCAATAAGTCTGACGACTAATGAAGTATATTTTCCTCTCAAGATGATGTTATAAAATTCTTCTACAAATTTATCAGTTTGTCCGTTATTTTATTTTGCAACAGTTACATATTATCGTATAAAAAGGGTAGAAATAAAAGCGGACATCTACAGACTAACTTTCTTACATCAATAAGTCTGACGACTAAAGATATTTTTTTTTTTTTCCCAATATGTATTAATCTTTTTATACAAATTTGTCAGTTTGTCCGTTATTTTATTTTGCAACAGTTACATATTATCGTATAAAAAGGGTAGAAATAAAAGCGGACATCTACAGACTAACTTTCTTACATCAATAAGTCTGACGACTAATGAAGTATATTTTCCTCTCAAGATGATGTTATAAAATTCTTCTACAAATTTGTCAGTTTGTCCGTTATTTTATTTTGCAACAGTTACATATTATCGTATAAAGGGTAGAAATAAAAGCGGACATCTACAGACTAACTTTCTTACATCAATAAGTCTGACGACTAATGAAGTATATTTTCCTCTCAAGATGATGTTATAAAATTCTTCTACAAATTTGTCAGTTTGTCCGTTATTTTATTTTGCAACAGTTACATATTATCGTATAAAAAGGGTAGAAATAAAAGCGGACATCTACAGACTAACTTTCTTACATCAATAAGTCTGACGACTAATGAAGTATATTTTCCTCTCAAGATGATGTTATAAAATTCTTCTACAAATTTATCAGTTTGTCCGTTATTTTATTTTGCAACAGTTACATATTATCGTATAAAAGGGTAGAAATAAAAGCGGACATCTACAGACTAACTTTCTTAAGTCAATAAGTCTGACGACTAATGAAGTATATTTTCCTCTCAAGATGATGTTATAAAATTTCTACAAATTTGTCAGTTTGTCCGTTATTTTATTTTGCAACAGTTACATATTATCGTATAAAAGGGTAGAAATAAAAGCGGACATCTACAGACTAACTTTCTACATCAATAAGTCTGACGACTAATGAAGTATATTTTCCTCTCAAGATGATGTTATAAAATTCTTCTACAAATTTATCAGTTTGTCCGTTATTTTATTTTGCAACAGTTACATATTATCGTATAAAAAGGGTAGAAATAAAAGCGGACATCTACAGACTAACTTTCTTACATCAATAAGTCTGACTAAAGATATTTTTTTTCCAATATATGTACTAATCTTTACAAATTTGTCAGTTTGTCCGTTATTTTATTTTGCAACAGTTACATATTATCGTAAGGGTAGAAATAAAAGCGGACATCTACAGACTAACTTTCTTACATCAATAAGTCTGACGACTAATGAAGTTTATTTTTCTGCCAAGATGATGTAATAAGCTTCTTTTACAAATTTGTCAGTTTGTACGTTATTTTGTTTTGCAAATTACGTATATCGTATAAAAAGTAGAAATAAAAGGGGACATCTACAGACTAACTTTCTTGTCAGTAAGTCTGACGACTGATGAACTTTATTTTCTCTCAAGATGATGTAACAAAATTGTTCTAAAATTTGTCAGTTTGTACGTTATTTTGTTTACAAATGTTACGTATCATCGTGTAAAAAGGTAAAATAAAGGGGACATCTACAGACTAACTTTCTTACATCAATAAGTCTGACGACTAATGAAGTATATTTTCCTCTCAGATGATGTTATAAAATTCTTCTACAAATTTATCAGTTTGTCCGTTATTTTATTTTGCAACAGTTACATATTATCGTATAAAAGGGTAGAAATAAAAGCGGACATCTACAGACTAACTTTCTTAAGTCAATAAGTCTGACGACTGATGAACTTTATTTTTCTCTCAAGATGATGTAACAAAATGTTCTAAAAATTTGTCAGTTTGTACGTTATTTTGTTTTACAAATGTTACGTATCATCGTATAAAAAGAGTAAAAATAAAAGGGGACATCTACAGACTAACTTTCTTACATCAATAAGTCTGACGACTAATGAAGTATATTTTCCTCTCAAGATGATGTTATAAAATTCTTCTACAAATTTATCAGTTTGTCCGTTATTTTATTTTGCAACAGTTACATATTATCGTATAAAAAGGGTAGAAATAAAAGCGGACATCTACAGACTAACTTTCTTACATCAATAAGTCTGACGACTAATGAAGTATATTTTCCTCTCAAGATGATGTTATAAAATTCTTCTAATTTGTCAGTTTGTCCGTTATTTTATTTTGCAACAGTTACATTATCGTATAAAGGGTAGAAATAAAAGCGGACATCTACAGACTAACTTTCTTATCAGTAAGTCTGACGACTAATGAAATATTTTCCTCTCAAGATGATGTTATAAAATTCTTCTACAAATTTGTCAGTTTGTCCGTTATTTTATTTTGCAACAGTTACATATTATCGTATAAAAGGGTAGAAATAAAAGCGGACATCTACAGACTAACTTTCTTACATCAATAAGTCTGACGACTAATGAAGTATATTTTCCTCTCAAGATGATGTTATAAAATTCTTCTACAAATTTGTCAGTTTGTCCGTTATTTTATTTTGCAACAGTTACATATTATCGTATAAAAAGGGTAGAAATAAAAGCGGACATCTACAGACTAACTTTCTTACATCAATAAGTCTGACGACTAAAGATATTTTTTTTTTTCCAATATATGTACTAATCTTTTTATACAAATTTGTCAGTTTGTCCGTTATTTTATTTTGCAACAGTTACATATTATCGTATAAAAAGGGTAGAAATAAAAGCGGACATCTACAGACTAACTTTCTTACATCAATAAGTCTGACGACTAATGAATTATATTTTTCTTTCAATTTTATGTTATAAAATTCTTATACAAATTTGTCAGTTTGTCCGTTATTTTATTTTGCAACAGTTACATATTATCGTATAAAAGCGTAGAAATAAAAGCGGACATCTACAGACTAACTTTCTTAAGTAAGTCTGACGACTAATGAAGTATTTTCCTCTCAAGATGATGTTATAAAATTCTTCTACAAATTTGTCAGTTTGTCCGTTATTTTATTTTGCAACAGTTACATATTATCGTATAAAAGGGTAGAAATAAAAGCGGACATCTACAGACTAACTTTCTTACATCAATAAGTCTGACGACTAAAGATATTTTTTTCCAATATATGTACTAATCTTTTTATACAAATTTGTCAGTTTGTCCGTTATTTTATTTTGCAACAGTTACATATTATCGTATAAAGGGGTAGAAATAAAAGCGGACATCTACAGACTAACTTTCTTACATCAATAAGTCTGACGACTAATGAAGTATATTTTCCTCTCAAGATGATGTTATAAAATTCTTCTACAAATTTATCAGTTTGTCCGTTATTTTATTTTGCAACAGTTACATATTATCGTATAAAAGGTAGAAATAAAAGCGGACATCTACAGACTAACTTTCTTACATCAATAAGTCTGACGACTAAAGATATTTTTTTCCAATATATGTACTAATCTTTTATACAAATTTGTCAGTTTGTCCGTTATTTTATTTTGCAACAGTTACATATTATCGTATAAAAGGGTAGAAATAAAAGCGGACATCTACAGACTAACTTTCTTACATCAATAAGTCTGACGACTAATGAAGTATATTTTCCTCTCAAGATGATGTTATAAAATTCTTCTACAAATTTGTCAGTTTGTCCGTTATTTTATTTTGCAACAGTTACATATTATCGTATAAAAGGGTAGAAATAAAAGCGGACATCTACAGACTAACTTTCTTACATCAATAAGTCTGACGACTAAAGATATTTTTTCCAAGATATGTACTAATCTTTTATACAAATTTGTCAGTTTGTCCGTTATTTTATTTTGCAACAGTTACATATTATCGTATAAAAGGGTAGAAATAAAAGCGGACATCTACAGACTAACTTTCTTACATCAATAAGTCTGACGACTAATGAAGTATATTTTCCTCTCAAGATGATGTTATAAAATTCTTCTACAAATTTGTCAGTTTGTCCGTTATTTTATTTTGCAACAGTTACATATTATCGTATAAAAGTAGAAATAAAAGCGGACATCTACAGACTAACTTTCTTAATCAATAAGTCTGACGACTAATGAAGTATATTTTCCTCTCAAGATGATGTTATAAAATTCTTCTACAAATTTGTCAGTTTGTCCGTTATTTTATTTTGCAACAGTTACATATTATCGTATAAAAGGGTAGAAATAAAAGCGGACATCTACAGACTAACTTTCTTACATCAATAAGTCTGACGACTAATGAAGTATATTTTCCTCTCAAGATGATGTTATAAAATTCTTCTACAAATTTATCAGTTTGTCCGTTATTTTATTTTGCAACAGTTACATATTATCGTATAAAAAGGTAGAAATAAAAGCGGACATCTACAGACTAACTTTCTTACATCAATAAGTCTGACGACTAAAGATATTTTTTCCAAGATATGTATAATCTTTTATACAAATTTGTCAGTTTGTCCGTTATTTTATTTTGCAACAGTTACATATTATCGTATAAAAGGGTAGAAATAAAAGCGGACATCTACAGACTAACTTTCTTACATCAATAAGTCTGACGACTAATGAAGTATATTTTCCTCTCAAGATGATGTTATAAAATTCTTCTACAAATTTGTCAGTTTGTCCGTTATTTTATTTTGCAACAGTTACATATTATCGTATAAAAAGGGTAGAAATAAAAGCGGACATCTACAGACTAACTTTCTTAAGTCAGTAAGTCTGACGACTAATGAAGTATATTTTCCTCTCAAGATGATGTTATAAAATTCTTCTACAAATTTGTCAGTTTGTCCGTTATTTTATTTTGCAACAGTTACATATTATCGTATAAAAGGGTAGAAATAAAAGCGGACATCTACAGACTAACTTTCTTAAGTCAGTAAGTCTGACGACTAATGAAGTATTTTTCCTCTCAAGATGATGTTATAAAATTCTTCTACAAATTTGTCAGTTTGTCCGTTATTTTATTTTGCAACAGTTACATATTATCGTATAAAGGGTAGAAATAAAAGCGGACATCTACAGACTAACTTTCTTAAGTCAATAAGTCTGACGACTAATGAAGTATATTTTCCTCTCAAGATGATGTTATAAAATTCTTCTACAAATTTGTCAGTTTGTCCGTTATTTTATTTTGCAACAGTTACATATTATCGTATAAAAGGGTAGAAATAAAAGCGGACATCTACAGACTAACTTTCTTACATCAATAAGTCTGACGACTAATGAAGTATATTTTCCTCTCAAGATGATGTTATAAAATTCTTCTACAAATTTATCAGTTTGTCCGTTATTTTATTTTGCAACAGTTACATATTATCGTATAAAAGGGTAGAAATAAAAGCGGACATCTACAGACTAACTTTCTTACATCAATAAGTCTGACGACTAAAGATATTTTTTTCCAATATATGTACTAATTTTTTATACAAATTTGTCAGTTTGTCCGTTATTTTATTTTGCAACAGTTACATATTATCGTATAAAAGGGTAGAAATAAAAGCGGACATCTACAGACTAACTTTCTTACATCAATAAGTCTGACGACTAATGAAGTTTATTTTTCTCAAGATGATGTAATAAAATTCTTCTACAAATTTGTCAGTTTGTCCGTTATTTTATTTTACAAAGTTACGTATTATCGTATAAAAAGAGTAGAAATAAAAGGGACATCTACAGACTAACTTTCTTAATCAATAAGTCTGACGACTGATGAAGTTTATTTTCTCTCAAGATGATGTAACAAAATTGTTCTAAAATTTGTCAGTTTGTCCGTTATTTTGTTTTACAAATGTTACATATCATCGTATAAAAGAGTAAAAATAAAAGGGACATCTACAGACTAACTTTCTTACATCAATAAGTCTGACGACTAATGAAGTATATTTTCCTCTCAAGATGATGTTATAAAATTCTTCTACAAATTTATCAGTTTGTCCGTTATTTTATTTTGCAACAGTTACATATTATCGTATAAAAGGGTAGAAATAAAAGCGGACATCTACAGACTAACTTTCTTACATCAGTAAGTCTGACGACTGATGAACTTTATTTTCTCTCAAGATGATGTAACAAAATTGTTCTACAAATTTGTCAGTTTGTCCGTTATTTTATTTTACAAATGTTACATATCATCGTATAAAAAGTAAAATAAAAGGGACATCTACAGACTAACTTTCTTACATCAATAAGTCTGACGACTAATGAAGTATATTTTCCTCTCAAGATGATGTTATAAAATTCTTCTACAAATTTGTCAGTTTGTCCGTTATTTTATTTTGCAACAGTTACATATTATCGTATAAAAGGGTAGAAATAAAAGCGGACATCTACAGACTAACTTTCTTACATCAATAAGTCTGACGACTAATGAAGTATATTTTCCTCTCAAGATGATGTTATAAAATTCTTCTACAAATTTATCAGTTTGTCCGTTATTTTATTTTGCAACAGTTACATATTATCGTATAAAAGGGTAGAAATAAAAGCGGACATCTACAGACTAACTTTCTTACATCAATAAGTCTGACGACTAAAGATATTTTTTTTCCAATATATGTACTAATCTTTTATACAAATTTGTCAGTTTGTCCGTTATTTTATTTTGCAACAGTTACATATTATCGTATAAAAGGGTAGAAATAAAAGCGGACATCTACAGACTAACTTTCTTACATCAATAAGTCTGACGACTAATGAAGTATATTTTCCTCTCAAGATGATGTTATAAAATTCTTCTACAAATTTGTCAGTTTGTCCGTTATTTTATTTTGCAACAGTTACATATTATCGTATAAAAGCGTAGAAATAAAAGCGGACATCTACAGACTAACTTTCTTAATCAATAAGTCTGACGACTAATGAAGTATATTTTCCTCTCAAGATGATGTTATAAAATTCTTCTACAAATTTGTCAGTTTGTCCGTTATTTTATTTTGCAACAGTTACATATTATCGTATAAAAGGGTAGAAATAAAAGCGGACATCTACAGACTAACTTTCTTACATCAATAAGTCTGACGACTAAAGATATTTTTTTCAATATATGTACTAATCTTTTCTACAAATTTGTCAGTTTGTCCGTTATTTTATTTTGCAACAGTTACATATTATCGTATAAAAGGGTAGAAATAAAAGCGGACATCTACAGACTAACTTTCTTACATCAATAAGTCTGACGACTAATGAAGTATATTTTCCTCTCAAGATGATGTTATAAAATTCTTCTACAAATTTATCAGTTTGTCCGTTATTTTATTTTGCAACAGTTACATATTATCGTATAAAAAGGGTAGAAATAAAAGCGGACATCTACAGACTAACTTTCTTACATCAATAAGTCTGACGACTAAAGATATTTTTTTTCCAATATATGTACTAATCTTTTTATACAAATTTGTCAGTTTGTCCGTTATTTTATTTTGCAACAGTTACATATTATCGTATAAAAAGGGTAGAAATAAAAGCGGACATCTACAGACTAACTTTCTTACATCAATAAGTCTGACGACTAATGAAGTATATTTTCCTCTCAAGATGATGTTATAAAATTCTTCTACAAATTTGTCAGTTTGTCCGTTATTTTATTTTGCAACAGTTACATATTATCGTATAAAAAGGGTAGAAATAAAAGCGGACATCTACAGACTAACTTTCTTACATCAATAAGTCTGACGACTAATGAAGTATATTTTCCTCTCAAGATGATGTTATAAAATTCTTCTACAAATTTGTCAGTTTGTCCGTTATTTTATTTTGCAACAGTTACATATTATCGTATAAAAAGGGTAGAAATAAAAGCGGACATCTACAGACTAACTTTCTTACATCAATAAGTCTGACGACTAATGAAGTATATTTTCCTCTCAAGATGATGTTATAAAATTATTCTACAAATTTGTCAGTTTGTCCGTTATTTTATTTTGCAACAGTTACATATTATCGTATAAAAAGCGTAGAAATAAAAGCGGACATCTACAGACTAACTTTCTTAAGTCAGTAAGTCTGACGACTAATGAAGTATATTTTCCTCTCAAGATGATGTTATAAAATTCTTCTACAAATTTGTCAGTTTGTCCGTTATTTTATTTTGCAACAGTTACATATTATCGTATAAAAAGGGTAGAAATAAAAGCGGACATCTACAGACTAACTTTCTTACATCAATAAGTCTGACGACTAATGAAGTATATTTTCCTCTCAAGATGATGTTATAAAATTCTTCTACAAATTTATCAGTTTGTCCGTTATTTTATTTTGCAACAGTTACATATTATCGTATAAAAAGGGTAGAAATAAAAGCGGACATCTACAGACTAACTTTCTTACATCAATAAGTCTGACGACTAAAGATATTTTTTTTTTCCAATATATGTACTAATCTTTTTATACAAATTTGTCAGTTTGTCCGTTATTTTATTTTGCAACAGTTACATATTATCGTATAAAAAGGGTAGAAATAAAAGCGGACATCTACAGACTAACTTTCTTACATCAATAAGTCTGACGACTAATGAAGTATATTTTCCTCTCAAGATGATGTTATAAAATTCTTCTACAAATTTGTCAGTTTGTCCGTTATTTTATTTTGCAACAGTTACACATTATCGTATAAAAAGGGTAGAAATAAAAGCGGACGTCTACAGACTAACTTTCTTAAGTCAGTAAGTCTGACGACTAATGAAGTATATTTTCCTCTCAAGATGATGTTATAAAATTCTTCTACAAATTTGTCAGTTTGTCCGTTATTTTATTTTGCAACAGTTACATATTATCGTATAAAAAGGGTAGAAATAAAAGCGGACATCTACAGACTAACTTTCTTACATCAATAAGTCTGACGACTAATGAAGTATATTTTCCTCTCAAGATGATGTTATAAAATTCTTCTACAAATTTATCAGTTTGTCCGTTATTTTATTTTGCAACAGTTACATATTATCGTATAAAAGGTAGAAATAAAAGCGGACATCTACAGACTAACTTTCTTACATCAATAAGTCTGACGACTAATGAAGTATATTTTCCTCTCAAGATGATGTTATAAAATTCTTCTACAAATTTATCAGTTTGTCCGTTATTTTATTTTGCAACAGTTACATATTATCGTATAAAAAGGGTAGAAATAAAAGCGGACATCTACAGACTAACTTTCTTACATCAATAAGTCTGACGACTAAAGATATTTTTTTTTTCCAATATATGTACTAATCTTTTTATACAAATTTGTCAGTTTGTCCGTTATTTTATTTTGCAACAGTTACATATTATCGTATAAAAAGGGTAGAAATAAAAGCGGACATCTACAGACTAACTTTCTTACATCAATAAGTCTGACGACTAATGAAGTATATTTTCCTCTCAAGATGATGTTATAAAATTCTTCTACAAATTTATCAGTTTGTCCGTTATTTTATTTTGCAACAGTTACATATTATCGTATAAAAAGGGTAGAAATAAAAGCGGACATCTACTGACTAACTTTCTTACATCAATAAGTCTGACGACTAATGAAGTATATTTTCCTCTCAAGATGATGTTATAAAATTCTTCTACAAATTTGTCAGTTTGTCCGTTATTTTATTTTGCAACAGTTACATATTATCGTATAAAAAGGGTAGAAATAAAAGCGGACATCTACAGACTAACTTTCTTACATCAATAAGTCTGACGACTAATGAAGTATATTTTCCTCTCAAGATGATGTTATAAAATTCTTCTACAAATTTATCAGTTTGTCCGTTATTTTATTTTGCAACAGTTACATATTATCGTATAAAAAGGGTAGAAATAAAAGCGGACATCTACAGACTAACTTTCTTACATCAATAAGTCTGACGACTAAAGATATTTTTTTTTTTCCAATATATGTACTAATCTTTTTATACAAATTTGTCAGTTTGTCCGTTATTTTATGTTAATATGTAACATTTGTTACATATAATACGATGATATATAACAAATCTTACATATCATCGTATAAAAAAGATAACAATAAAAGCGGATATTTACTGACTAACTTCCTTTGAACAAAAAGGTCCAACTACGATCTAAAATCTATTTAATACTAAACGATTTGATATAGCGCTTGAAAGGCCGAAGAATTTAATATGAATCATAATGTACAAGATTATTTTTTATTAGTATACTAATTGCTATAGAAGATATTAATTATGTATTTGATTTCTTCTGTAGAACAATAAAATATTTTGGTTTGAACTAGTTTCCTGAGTAGGTAGCTAGCTCATTCTTTATTACGTAATAAAGTACGTTTAGCTTTGTTAAATTTATTAAAAAAAAAGTCATTATTGTCGTTATTAGTTTTCTAAATTATTTGTATTTATCAATAAGGAAAATTTGAATTGTCTGGATTCTAATCATCAAATCATAAGATTTTCAATAATACCAAGAATCCCAGATGTGTTATTATAATTAGTGGTATACAAGTTGTTATTACGTAACGCAATAAAACAATTGTAAGTGTTTTGGGGAATATTGGGTGCAATAAAAATTTCTTAGAAGTTTGTACACTCGTTACCAGTGACTACCACCTTTTCTATCTCATACAAACTGCATCTTATATAAGCTAAAACTAAATGAGGATGACAAATACATTTTTTTCTTTATTAGTCTCGTTTGCCGCTAAATATACGTTTTCGTTTAAGTCAACAGGTCCGTCGGTCAGACTGCTTTTTTTTTCATATCGCGAATTTATCGATTCATTCTTGTACGTTCATCGACAAAGGTCTTTTTCTTAATGAAGGTTTAACTTTAGGTACTCTAGTAATATAAAAACACTAGACTAGAGTCTAGACCAGTCCGCCAATTAGCCCGTTCTTCCAATTTGCCAACCTACATGGCGCATTATCCATACATCTGTCAGATTCAGTTAGCTCTTAATTTAATTATGATTTCAAGAATCATTTTAATTATGTATATGCATAACCGATAAGCAGCATTTTTACGACATTCGCATAAAAAGAGAAGTATGTCCCAAACAATATTGGGATTGATGGCTATTTTGATTGACATGCGATCTTTCCATGATCTTAAAACTTTTAATAAGAACCAAGAAGCAGTAAATACATAAAGCAACGTTAAATTAGCGGATTACGTAAATATTTAAATTATTTATTAAATTTCGTAGCAAATCAATAAGCGACCATTAAATATTTTAAATGACGTGCACAGCCATTAATTAACTGCCATGCTAAAGGACGATTATCCACCTCACGGGCTTTCGAAGCGATCATTCTGCACAATCTACTTTGACAATGCACGTCCCAAAAACGCATAGACAATATAAAAATGCACGCTTTTCTATCGATTACTCTTTGATAATTGTTCGTTAACGTTTTCTTAAAGATTGTGTTTTTATTTTATATAATGCGAACGATATGCCTTTAAAATTCATACGTCAATAATATTATATAAAAAGAATGTCCATCCAAAAGAACATCCCAACGAATAAATAATTTACCTAATTACTATTACATTAATTCTCGCTTTTTTTTCTGGTTATAAGTATGCACTTCATAAGCTTCCTAAACAAATATCTAGACCAAAATGCTTTTATACGTTATTTATTAATCGGTTGTTATTTCGATTCGCTACTTTAGTAATGACGAACGAGTACTTGAGTGGAACTACCAAGCTGATATCCATACTTCTGCGCTTGCAGTCTTTGAAAATTGCATTGAGCTTAAATAATTTTCTTTAAACGAATATAGTTAAAATAAATTTAAGAATCAATTTAAATAGAATAATATGAGAATAATAACAAAATAATACAATACGATCTTTGAAAATGTCGGGTGTTCACCTCCTTCGATTTTTAAACCTTTTGAAAATTTTATGTCTAGCTATATGTTACAAGTATCCATACTTCTTTATGTGATAGTCTTTGAAACTTGCTTATTATCTTTCAATATTTGGTCGTGTCGGCACGATGTTGCTTTAGGATTGTTTTTAAACGATCCACTTCTGAAATTTACAAAATGATCATGTGTGGATAAAAAATGGATCTTGCTAATCAATAATACGTACATATATATTGTTTTATATTTTATTCAATATTATTATTTACGTACTTAACATTTTAAATAAGTAAATACTGGAAAATTTTGCAAATACCTAAAATTATTATTTTTCATTAAATTAGGACTGAATTTTCCTATCAAAATGAACCGTTTTATCAATAGGGTTTCATTGCCATCTATCCAAAATATTCTTATTAATTATTTGTTAAAACAGAAAGCTAAATGTCGTACTATTTTGCTTATCATTCATAAAATTAAAAACGTTCGTTAATTATGATATTCATATTCATATTAATGATGATGTCCCTCATAAAAATTTCTTATCAAAATAATAAATTTGTGTATGCGCCTCAAAAATGCGTCAACTTACGAATATTCTAGGCATAAAATCTGAAATTATTAGTCACAGGTGACGAAAGCTAAGCTAGTTTTTGTGCTCCTGGATTTGTATTTGTTGATTACCTGTTAATATTGTATAGTTCAGAAACGTTCCCAGCAATCATTCCATAAAAATTATACACGTAAGCAGATTGGTAATCTTTTTATGGTAGCTCTGATTGTGTTTTATTGATGAGTCGATTAAGGTGGTAAATTAATAGTTATCGTTGTTGGTTTTTTGTCTTTAAAATATTTCTTAACAATATGCCTACTTCACTAGTATTATAAACAGATATTTAAAGAAGTTTAATCCTAGTGATCTATCGCTATGTGCTATATGACAGTGATACAATCAAATAATTAATGTAAAAATAAATCAAACAATGTAGACATCCACAGAACATAAGTGTCAATGCATAAACAAAGCAGATGGTGTGGAAACTTGAATTTTGCAGAGGCATATTTTTATAACGTAGGAAAGCACAAAGAATGGGTTTTTAAAAATGTTGCCCTAAAAAGGATAAAGTGATGGTTGAAAGTTAATATAGGAAAAAAAATAACTTCTTATAATATTTTTTGGAAAATCAACCCCTAAAATGGTCAAATGGAGAGTGAAAATTAGTATGGGGGTTTCGTTAGCTGTCAAGCCAGATCAGTGTCATATTTTAATAAAGCCTAATAAAGATACACAGACGAATAATATATTCTACCTAAAGTAATGAAAGCGGAATTGGGAGTCAGATTGAGAGTGGGACCGAGATTGAATAGAGTGCCCATTAGGATAAAAAACGAAAGCGGGAAAAGGATTGAAACGTAGAGTGAAATCGACATTGGAACCAAAAGCAAGACCGGACTCAGAATCTAAAACGGAACCAAGATTGAAATTAAGCATGAGATCAGAATCGTAATCGATAGTGCGACCGGACTTGGAATCGAGAATTGAACCCGCATGGAAGTCATAGCTTGCAGAAACAATACTCGGTATAAATGATGCCATAAATCACTCTACGCACACCTGAGAAAAGCCGCGGTCAAAATTGGTTTAGTATACAAATACTTAGTAATAGTTCGTATAATCTTAATAGTATACTGTGGATTAAGAATTTTACAAGCCAGTTTCCTACTTGTTAATTACTATCTTTAATTTATGATTAGTAATATTTAGTGTAGTTGAAAGCTTAAGCAATAGTAACTAAAAACGCTTCTCGTAGTACTTTACGTATCGGCTGTGTAAAATCTCTAAACAAATACGCGTACGGATCGATTCGATTGTTTTAGTTCTTATTATTAGAAGAATATATTTTATTATTCAAATTAGAAGATTAGATGCTCAACTATTGAAGATACTTTTTGTATACGACTTTAAATAAAGTCCATCTATTTTTACTTTGTGGCAGTTCAAATCCCTAAACCAGTATTTTAAATTATTAATTGTTATTCTTTAATATTAACTATTAAGGTAAGAAGCTTTTCAAACAATTAATAAATTTATTTTATGTATATTAAATAATTGTATAGATCTATAAATTTAGATAAATTATAACTGCCTAGCCACTATTCCTATTTATTGATTTTTATTCATTATTATTAATAATAAGCCTGTCAGAAACTTTCTCAACAACTACTAAAAACAGACTATATATATTAAAATTATTTGTAGACCAAATACTTTAAATCACTATTTAAATTTAATTATTTGTATTTTCTAAATTATGACTGAAAGCGGTCTGTATACCTGTAAATGTGGGCCATTTGATCATATTAAGCCTACATTTGTAAATTTTCATTTCTTGTTATGTAATAAACTGTAGTAAGAACTTCTATGAAATATGACTGAAAGGTTTAAATATTGATAAAAAAAAACTAAAGCCGAATTTCATATTCATTTCTATTCTTAAATTTCGGCTTAAATAATAAATCGTGGTAAGAAGCACTTTAATCTAAGACTAAAGATACGTATATAACTCTAAATATGAGCAATTTAAGAATCTAAGGCTGATATTCGTATTTTTCTGCATTTATTGATTACTTTTAGATAAATTCAGACGCTTTGGTAAAATAAGGCTGAAGTTATCTGATACATATCTCTAAATATTGGCAACTCGAATCCAGAACTTTAATCCAAAAGTAAAGACACGTATACAATTTTAAACATGGGTAATTTAAGAATCTGAAGCAAAAATTTGTATTTATTTTATTTATAGATTTCTTGGTAACTGTGTCAGAAGTTTTGTTTAACTACGAATGAATATAAATATTCTACGCATGTACATCTAAATATTAACAATTTAAAAATCTTAAGCCGGTAATTGCATTCATTTGCAATATTTGGTTTCTGCTTAAATAATATAACGAGATCAGAAGCCCCATAAATTAAGACTGCCGACATGTGACGTAAATTTTAAGAATTTAAAGCTGAAACTCGTATTGGTTTGTATTCAGAGATTTCTTATTAACAGCATTCTGAAGCTCTGTGACCTATGACAGAAATATTATGAAACGTAACTTAAAATAAATGTAGTTTTAAACTTAAAAGCCGTAATTCGTTATCAATTACAATCTTTGATTCCTGTTTAAATAATAAAAGAAAGTAAGAAGCTCTACATTCTAAGACTGAAGACTTAAATGTGACTCTAAATATGCCGATTTTAAGACAAGAGCTGAAACTCGTATTAGTTTGTATTCAGAGATTTCTTATTAACAGTATTCGGAAGCTCTGTGACCTATGACAGAAATATTATGAAACGTAACTTCAAATAAATGTAATTTTAAACTTAAAAGCCGTAATTCGTAATCAATTACAATCTTTAATTCCTGTTTAAATAATAGAAGGATGTAAGAAGCTCTATATTCTGAAGACTTATATGTGAATAAATATGTCGATTTTAAGATTCTAAAGCTGAAACTCGTATTGGTTTCTATTCAGAGATTTCTTATTAAGAGCATTCTGAAGCTCTGTGACCTATGACAGAAATATTATGAAACGTAACTTAAAATAAATGTAGTTTTAAACTTAAAAGCCGTAATTCGTTATCAATTACAATCTTTGATTCCTGTTTAAATAATAAAAGGAAGTAAGAAGCTCTATATTTTAGGAATGAACACTTCAATGTGACTCTGAGTATGCCGATTTTATGATTCTAAAGCTGAAACTCGTGTTGGTTTGTATTCATAGATTTCTTATTAACAGTATTCGGAAGCACTGTGACCTATGACAGAAATATTATGAAACGTAACTTCAAATAAATGTAGATTTGAACTTAAAATACGTAATTCGTAATCAATTACAATCTTTATTTCCTCTTTAAATAATAAAAGGAAGTAAGAAGATCTATATTCTAAGACTGAAGACTTAAATGTAACTCTAAATATGCCGATTTTAAGACTAGAGCTGAAACTCGTATTGGTTTGTATTCAGAGATTTCTTATTAACAGTATTCGGAAGCTCTGTGACCTATGACAGAAATATTATGAAACGTAACTTAAAATAAATGTAGTTTTAAACTTAAAAGCCGTAATTCGTAATCAATTACAATCTTTGATTCCTGTTTAAATAATAAAAGGAAGTAAGAAGCTCTATATTCTAAGACTGAAGACTTAAATGTGACTCTGAGTATGCCGATTTTAAGACTCTAAAGCTGAAACTCGTATTGGTTTGTATTCAGAGATTTCTTATTAACAGTATTCAGAAGCACTGTGACCTATGACAGAAATATTATGAAACGTAACTTAAAATAAATGTAGTTTTAAACTTAAAAGCCGTAATTCGTAATCAATTACAATCTTTGATTCCTGTATAAATAACAGAAGGAAGTAAGAAGCTCTATATTATAAGATTGAAGACTTAAATGTAACTCTAAATATGCCGATTTTAAGACTAGAGCTGAAACTCGTATTGGTTTGTATTCAGAGATTTCTTATTAACAGTATTCGGAAGCTCTGTGACCTATGACCGAAATATTATGAAACGTAACTTAAAATAAATGTAGTTTTAAACTTAAAAGCCGTAATTCGTAATCAATTACAATCTTTGATTCCTGTTTAAATAATAAAAGGAAGTAAGAAGCTCTATATTCTAAGACTGAAGACTTAAATGTGACTCTGAGTATGCCGATTTTAAGACTCTAAAGCTGAAACTCGTATTGGTTTGTATTCAGAGATTTCTTATTAACAGTATTCGGAAGCTCTGTGACCTATGACATAAATATTATTGAACGTAACTTCAAATAAATGTAATTTTAAACTTAAAAGCCGTAATTCGTAATCAATTACAATCTTTGATTCCTGTTTAAATAATAAAAGAAAGTAAGAAGCTCTATATTCTAAGACTGAAGACTTAAATGTGACTCTAAATATGCCGATTTTAAGACTCTAAAGCTGAAACTCGTATTGGTTTGTATTCAGAGATTTCTTATTAACAGTATTCGGAAGCACTGTGACCTATGACAGAAATATTATTGAACGTAACTTCAAATAAATGTAGATTTAAACTTAAAATCCGTAATTCGTAATCAATTACAATCTTTGATTCCTGTTTAAATAATAAAAGGAAGTAAGAAGCTCTATATTCTAAGACTGAAGACTTAAATGTGACTATAAATATGCCGATTTTAAGACTCTAAAGCTGAAACTCGTATTGGTTTGTATTCAGAGATTTCTTATTAACAGTATTCGGAAGCTCTGTGACCTATGACAGAAATATTATTAAACGTAACTTCAAATAAATGTAGATTTAAACTTAAAAGCCGTAATTCGTAATCAATTACAATCTTTGATTCCTGTTTAAATAATAAAACGAAGTAACAAGCTCTATATTCTAAGACTGAAGACTTAAATGTGACTCTAAATATGCCGATTTTAAGACTCTAAAGCTGAAACTCGTATTGGTTTGTATTCAGAGATTTCTTATTAACAGTATTCGGAAGCTCTGTGACCTATGACAGAAATATTATGAAACGTAACGTTAAATAAATGTAGTTTTAAACTTAAAAGCCGTAATTCGTAATCAATTACAATCTTTGATTCCTGTTTAAATAATGGAAGGAAGTAAGAAGCTCCATATTCTAGGACTGAAGACTTAAATGTGACTCTAATTATGCCGATTTTAAGATTCTAAAGCTGAAACTCGTATTGGTTTCTATTCAGAGATTTCTTATTAACAGTATTCGGAAGCTCTGTGACCTATGACAGAAATATTATTAAACGTAACTTCAAATAAATGTAGATTTAAAATTAAAATCCGTAATTCGTAATCAATTACAATCTTTGATTCCTGTTTAAATAATAAAAGGAAGTAAGAAGCTCTATATTCTAAGACTGAAGACTTAAATGTGACTCTAAATATGCCGATTTTAAGACAAGAGCTGAAACTCGTATTAGTTTGTATTCAGAGATTTCTTATTAACAGTATTCGGAAGCTCTGTGACCTATGACAGAAATATTATGAAACGTAACTTCAAATAAATGTAGATTTAAACTTAAAATCCGTAATTCGTAATCAATTACAATCTTTGATTCCTGTTTAAATAATAAAGGAAGTAAGAAGCTCTATATTCTAAGACTGAAGACTTAAATGTGACTCTAAATATGCCGATTTTAAGACTCTAGAGCTGAAACTCGTATTGGTTTGTATTCAGAGATTTCTTATTAACAGTATTCGGAAGCTCTGTGACCTATGACAGAAATATTATGAAACGTAACTTAAAATAAATGTAGTTTTAAACTTAAAAGCCGTAATTCGTAATCAATTACAATCTTTGATTCCTGTTTAAATAATAAAAGGAAGTAAGAAGCTCTATATTCTAAGACTGAAGACTTAAATGTGACTCTAAATATGCCGATTTTAAGACTCTAAAGCTGAAACTCGTATTGGTTTGTATTCAGAGATTTCTTATTAACAGTATTCGGAAGCACTGTGACCTATGACAGAAATATTATGAAACGTAACTTCAAATAAATGTAGTTTTAAACTTAAAAGCCGTAATTCGTAATCAATTACAATCTTTGATTCCTGTTTAAATAATAGAAGGAAGTAAAAGCTCTATATTCTGAAGACTTAAATGTGACGAAAATATGCCGATTTTAAGACTCTAAAGCTGAAACTCGTATTGGTTTGTATTCAGAGATTTCTTATTAACAGTATTCGGAAGCACTGTGACCTATGACAGAAATATTATTAAACGTAACTTCAAATAAATGTAGTTTTAAACTTAAAAGCCGTAATTCGTAATCAATTACAATCTTTGATTCCTGTTTAAATAATAAAACGAAGTAACAAGCTCTATATTCTAAGACTGAAGACTTAAATGTGACTCTAAATATGCCGATTTTAAGACTCTAAAGCTGAAACTCGTATTGGTTTGTATTCAGAGATTTCTTATTAACAGTATTCGGAAGCTCTGTGACCTATGACAGAAATATTATTAAACGTAACTTCAAATAAATGTAGATTTAAACTTAAAATCCGTAATTCGTAATCAATTACAATCTTTGATTCCTGTTTAAATAATAAAAGGAAGTAAGAAGCTCTATATTCTAAGACTGAAGACTTAAATGTGACTCTAAATATGCCGATTTTAAGACTCTAAAGCTGAAACTCGTATTGGTTTGTATTCAGAGATTTCTTATTAACAGTATTCGGAAGCTCTGTGACCTATGACAGAAATATTATGAAACGTAACGTTAAATAAATGTAGTTTTAAACTTAAAAGCCGTAATTCGTAATCAATTACAATCTTTGATTCCTGTTTAAATAATAGAAGGAAGTAAGAAGCTCTATATTCTAAGACTGAAGACTTAAATGTGACTCTAAATATGCCGATTTTAAGACTCTAAAGCTGAAACTCGTATTGGTTTGTATTCAGAGATTTCTTATTAACAGTATTCGGAAGCTCTGTGACCTATGACAGAAATATTATGAAACGTAACTTAAAATAAATGTAGTTTTAAACTTAAAAGCCGTAATTCGTAATCAATTACAATCTTTGATTCCTGTTTAAATAATAGAAGGAAGTAAGAAGCTCTATATTCTAAGACTGAAGACTTAAATGTGACTCTAAATATGCCGATTTTAAGACTCTAAAGCTGAAACTCGTATTGGTTTGTATTCAGAGATTTCTTATTAACAGTATTCGGAAGCTCTGTGACCTATGACAGAAATATTATGAAACGTAACTTCAAATAAATGTAGTTTTAAACTTAAAAGCCGTAATTCGTAATCAATTACAATCTTTGATTCCTGTTTAAATAATAGAAGGAAGTAAGAAGCTCTATATTCTGAAGACTTAAATGTGACTCTAAATATGCCGATTTTAAGATTCTAAAGCTGAAACTCGTATTGGTTTGTATTCAGAGATTTCTTATTAACAGTATTCGGAAGCTCTGTGACCTATGACAGAAATATTATGAAACGTAACTTAAATAAATGTAGTTTTAAACTTAAAAGCCGTAATTCGTAATCAATTACAATCTTTGATTCCTGTTTAAATAATAGAAGGAAGTAAGAAGCTCTATATTCTAAGACTGAAGACTTAAATGTGACTCTAAATATGCCGATTTTAAGACTCTAAAGCTGAAACTCGTATTGGTTTGTATTCAGAGATTTCTTATTAACAGTATTCGGAAGCTCTGTGACCTATGACAGAAATATTATGAAACGTAACTTCAAATAAATGTAGTTTTAAACTTAAAAGCCGTAATTCGTAATCAATTACAATCTTTGATTCCTGTTTAAATAATAAAAGTAAGAAGCTCTATATTCTAAGACTGAAGACTTAAATGTGACTCTAAATATGCCGATTTTAAGACTCTAGAGCTGAAACTCGTATTGGTTTCTATTCAGAGATTTCTTATTAACAGTATTCGGAAGCTCTGTGACCTATGACAGAAATATTATTAAACGTAACTTCAAATAAATGTAGTTTTAAACTTAAAAGCCGTAATTCGTAATCAATTACAATCTTTGATTCCTGTTTAAATAATAGAAGGAAGTAAGAAGCTCCATATTCTAGGACTGAAGACTTAAATGTGACTCTAAATATGCCGATTTTAAGATTCTAAAGCTGAAACTCGTATTGGTTTCTATTCAGAGATTCCTTATTAACAGTATTCGGAATCTCTGTGACCTACGACAGAAATATTATGAAACGTAACTTAAAATAAATGTAGTTTTAAACTTAAAAGCCGTAATTCGTCATCAATTACAATCTTTGATTCCTGTTTAAATAATAGAAGGAAGTAAGAAGCTCTATATTCTGAAGACTTAAATGTGACGAAAATATGCCGATTTTAAGACTCTAGAGCTGAAACTCGTATTGGTTTGTATTCAGAGATTTCTTATTAACAGTATTCGGAAGCTCTGTGACCTATGACAGAAATATTATGAAACGTAACTTCAAATAAATGTAGATTTAAACTTAAAATCCGTAATTCGTAATCAATTACAATCTTTGATTCCTGTTTAAATAATAAAAGGAAGTAAGAAGCTCTATATTCTAAGACTGAAGACTTAAATGTGACTCTGAGTATGCCGATTTTAAGACTCTAGAGCTGAAACTCGTATTGGTTTGTATTCAGAGATTTCTTATTAACAGTATTCGGAAGCTCTGTGACCTACGACAGAAATATTATGAAACGTAACTTAAAATAAACGTAGTTTTAAACTTAAAAGCCGTAATTCGTAATCAATTACAATCTTTGATTCCTGTTTAAATAATAGAAGGATGTAAGAAGCTCTCTCTATATTCTGAAGACTTAAATGTGACGAAAATATGTCGATTTTAAGATTCTAAAGCTGAAACTCGTATTGGTTTGTATTCATAGATTTCTTATTAACAGTATTCGGAAGCTCTGTGACCTATGACAGAAATATTATGAAACGTAACTTAAAATAAACATAGTTTTAAACTTAAAAGCCGTAATTCATAGTCAATTACAATCTTTGATTCCTGTTTAAATAATAGAAGGAAGTAAGAAGCTCTATATTCTAAGACTGAAGACTTAAATGTGACTATAAATATGCCGATTTTAAGACTCTAGAGCTGAAACTCGTATTGGTTTGTATTCAGAGATTTCTTATTAACAGTATTCGGAAGCTCTGTGACCTATGACAGAAATATTATGAAACGTAACTTCAAATAAATGTAATTTTAAACTTAAAAGCCGTAATTCGTAATCAATTACAATCTTTGATTCCTGTTTAAATAATAGAAGGAAGTAAGAAGCTCTATATTCTGAAGACTTAAATGTGAATAAATATGTCGATTTTAAGATTCTAAAGCTGAAACTCGTATTGGTTTGTATTCAGAGATTTCTTATTAACAGTATTCGGAAGCTCTGTGACCTATGACAGAAATATTATGAAACGTAACTTCAAATAAATGTAGTTTTAAACTTAAAAGCCGTAATTCGTAATCAATTACAATCTTTGATTCCTGTTTAAATAATAAAAGGAAGTAAGAAGCTCTATATTTTAGGAATGAAGACTTAAATGTGACTCTGAGTATGCCGATTTTATGATTCTAAAGCTGAAACTCGTATTGGTTTGTATTCAGAGATTTCTTATTAACAGTATACGGAAGCTCTGTTACCTATGACAGAAATATTATGAAACGTAACTTCAAATAAATGTAGTTTTAAACTTAAAAGCCGTAATTCGTAATCAATTACAATCTTTGATTCCTGTTTAAATAATAAAAGGAGTAAGAAGCTCTATATTCTAAAGACTTAAATGTGACTCTAATATGCCGATTTTAAGACTCTAAAGCTGAAACTCGTATTGGTTTGTATTCAGAGATTTCTTATTAACAGTATTCGGAAGCTCTGTGACCTATGACAGAAATATTATGAAACGTAACTTAAAAAATGTAGTTTTAAACTTAAAAGCCGTAATTCGTAATCAATTACAATCTTTGATTCCTGTTTAAATAATAGAAGGAGTAAGAAGCTCTCTATATTCTGAAGACTTAAATGTGACTCTAAATATGCCGATTTTAAGACTCTAGAGCTGAAACTCGTATTGGTTTGTATTCAGAGATTTCTTATTAACAGTATTCGGAAGCTCTGTGACCTATGACAGAAATATTATGAAACGTAACTTAAAATAAACGTAGTTTTAAACTTAAAAGCCGTAATTCGTCATCAATTACAATCTTTGATTCCTGTTTAAATAATAGAAGGATGTAAGAAGCTCTATATTCTGAAGACTTAAATGTGACTAAATATGTCGATTTTAAGATTCTAAAGCTGAAACTCGTATTGGTTTGTATTCAGAGATTTCTTATTAACAGTATTCGGAAGCTCTGTGACCTATGACAGAAATATTATGAAACGTAACTTCAAATAAATGTAATTTTAAACTTAAAAGCCGTAATTCGTAATCAATTACAATCTTTAATTCCTGTTTAAATAATAGAAGGATGTAAAAAGCTCTATATTCTGAAGACTTAAATGTGAATAAATATGTCGATTTTAAGATTCTAAAGCTGAAACTCGTATTGGTTTGTATTCAGAGATTTCTTATTAACAGTATTCGGAAGCTCTGTGACCTATGACAGAAATATTATTAAACGTAACTTAAAATAAATGTAGTTTTAAACTTAAAAGCCGTAATTCGTAATCAATTACAATCTTTGATTCCTGTTTAAATAATAAAAGGAAGTAAGAAGCTCTATATTCTAAGACTGAAGACTTAAATGTGACTCTAAATATGCCGATTTTAAGATTCTAAAGCTGAAACTCTTATTGGTTTGTATTCAGAGATTTCTTATTAACAGTATTCGGAAGCTCTGTGACCTATGACAGAAATATTATGAAACGTAACTTCAAATAAATGTAATTTTAAACTTAAAAGCCGTAATTCGTAATCAATTACAATCTTTGATTCCTGTTTAAATAATAAAAGGAAGTTCTATATTCTAAGACTGAAGACTTAAATGTGACTCTAAATATGCCGATTTTAAGACTCTAAAGCTGAAACTCGTATTGGTTTGTATTCAGAGATTTCTTATTAACAGTATTCGGAAGCTCTGTGACCTATGACAGAAATATTATGAAACGTAACTTCAAATAAATGTAGTTTTAAACTTAAAAGCCGTAATTCGTAATCAATTACAATCTTTGATTCCTGTTTAAATAATAGAAGGAAGTAAGAAGCTCTATATTCTAAGACTGAAGACTTAAATGTGACTCTAAATATGCCGATTTTAAGATTCTAAAGCTGAAACTCGTATTGGTTTGTATTCAGAGATTTCTTATTAACAGTATTCGGAAGCTCTGTGACCTATGACAGAAATATTATGAAACGTAACTTAAAATAAATGTAGTTTTAAACTTAAAAGCCGTAATTCGTCATCAATTACAATCTTTGATTCCTGTTTAAATAATAGAAGGATGTAAGAAGCTCTATATTCTGAAGACTTAAATGTGACGAAAATATGTCGATTTTAAGATTCTAAAGCTGAAACTCGTATTGGTTTGTATTCAGAGATTTCTTATTAACAGTATTCGGAAGCTCTGTGACCTATGACAGAAATATTATAAAACGTAACTTAAAATAAATGTAGTTTTAAACTTAAAAGCCGTAATTCGTAATCAATTACAATCTTTGATTCCTGTTTAAGTAATAGAAGGAAGTAAGAGGCTCCATATTCTAGGACCGAAGACTTAAATGTGACTCTAAATATGCCGATTTTAAGACTAGAGCTGAAACTCGTATTAGTTTGTATTCAGAGATTTCTTATTAACAGTATTCGGAAGCTCTGTGACCTATGAATGAAATATTATGAAACGTAACTTCAAATAAATGTAATTTTAAACTTAAAAGCCGTAATTCGTAATCAATTACAATCTTTAATTCCTGTTTAAATAATAGAAGGATGTAAAAAGCTCTATATTCTGAAGACTTAAATGTGAATAAATATGTCGATTTTAAGATTCTAAAGCTGAAACTCGTATTGGTTTGTATTCAGAGATTTCTTATTAACAGTATTCGGAAGCTCTGTGACCTATGACAGAAATATTATGAAACGTAACGTTAAATAAATGAAGTTTTAAACTTAAAAGCCGTAATTCGTTATCAATTACAATCTTTGATTCCTGTTTAAATAATAGAAGGAAGTAAGAAGCTCTATATTCTAAGACTGAAGACTTAAATGTGACTATAAGTATGCCGATTTTAAGACTCTAGAGCTGAAACTCGTATTGGTTTGTATTCATAGATTTCTTATTAACAGTATACGGAAGCTCTGTGACCTATGACAGAAATATTATGAAACGTAACTTCAAATAAATGTAATTTTAAACTTAAAAGCCGTAATTCGTAATCAATTACAATCTTTAATTCCTGTTTAAATAATAAAAGGAAGTAAGAAGATTTATATTCTAAGACTGAAGACTTAAATGTGACTCTAAATATGCCGATTTTAAGACTCTAGAGCTGAAACTCGTATTGGTTTCTATTCAGAGATTTCTTATTAACAGTATTCGGAAGCTCTGTGACCTATGACAGAAATATTATTAAACGTAACTTCAAATAAATGTAGTTTTAAACTTAAAAGCCGTAATTCGTAATCAATTACAATCTTTGATTCCTGTTTAAATAATAGAAGGAAGTAAGAAGCTCCATATTCTAGGACTGAAGACTTAAATGTGACTCTAAATATGCCGATTTTAAGATTCTAAAGCTGAAACTCGTATTGGTTTCTATTCAGAGATTTCTTATTAACAGCATTCGGAAGCTCTGTGACCTATGACAGAAATATTATGAAACGTAACTTAAAATAAATGTAGTTTTAAACTTAAAAGCCGTAATTCGTCATCAATTACAATCTTTGATTCCTGTTTAAATAATACACGGATGTAAGAAGCTCTATATTCTGAAGACTTAAATGTGACGAAAATATGCCGATTTTAAGACTCTAGAGCTGAAACTCGTATTGGTTTCTATTCAGAGATTTCTTATTAACAGTATTCGGAAGCTCTGTGACCTATGACAGAAATATTATGAAACGTAACTTCAAATAAATGTAGATTTAAACTTAAAATCCGTAATTCGTAATCAATTACAATCTTTGATTCCTGTTTAAATAATAAAAGGAAGTAAGAAGCTCTATATTCTAAGACTGAAGACTTAAATGTGACTCTGAGTATGCCGATTTTAAGACTCTAGAGCTGAAACTCGTATTGGTTTGTATTCAGAGATTTCTTATTAACAGTATTCGGAAGCTCTGTGACCTATGACAGAAATATTATGAAACGTAACTTAAAATAAACGTAGTTTTAAACTTAAAAGCCGTAATTCGTCATCAATTACAATCTTTGATTCCTGTTTAAATAATAAAAGAAAGTAAGAAGCTCTATATTCTAAGACTGAAGACTTAAATATGACTCTAAATATGCCGATTTTAAGACTCTAAAGCTGAAACTCGTATTGGTTTGTATTCAGAGATTTCTTATTAACAGTATTCGGAAGCACTGTGACCTATGACAGAAATATTATTGAACGTAACTTCAAATAAATGTAATTTTAAACTTAAAAGCCGTAATTCGTAATCAATTACAATCTTTGATTCCTGTTTAAATAATAGAAGGATGTAAAAAGCTCTATATTCTGAAGACTTAAATGTGAATAAATATGTCGATTTTAAGATTCTAAAGCTGAAACTCGTATTGGTTTGTATTCAGAGATTTCTATTAACAATTCGAGCTAGGCCTAGACCTATGACATAAATATTATTGAACGTAACTTCAAATAATGTATTTAAACTTAAAAGCCGTAATTCGTAATCAATTACAATCTTGATTCCTGTTTAAATAATAAAAGAAATTAAAGCTCTATATTCTAAGACTGAAGACTAAATGTGACTCTAAATATGCCGATTTTAAGACTCTAAAGCTGAAACTCGTATTGGTTTGTATTCAGAGATTTCTTATTAACAGTATTCGGAGCTCTGTGACCTATGACAGAAAGAAATATTATTAAACGTAACCCAAATAAATGTAGTTTTAAACTTAAAGCCGTAATTCGTAATCAATTACAATCTTTGATTCCTGTTTAAATAATAAAACGAAGTAACAAGCTCTATATTCTAAGACTGAAGACTTAAATGTGACTCTAAATATGCCGATTTTAAGACTCTAGAGCTGAAACTCGTATTGGTTTGTATTCAGAGATTTCTTATTAACAGTATTCGGAAGCTCTGTGACCTACGACAGAAATATTATGAAACGTAACTTAAAATAAACGTAGTTTTAAACTTAAAAGCCGTAATTCGTCATCAATTACAATCTTTGATTCCTGTTTAAATAATAGAAGGATGTAAGAAGCTCTCTCTATATTCTGAAGACTTAAATGTGACGAAAATATGTCGATTTTAAGATTCTAAAGCTGAAACTCGTATTGGTTTGTATTCAGAGATTTCTTATTAACAGTATTCGGAGCTCTGTGACCTATGACAGAAATATTATGAAACGTAACTTCAAATAAATGTAGTTTAAAACTTAAGCCGTAATTCGTAATCAATTACAATCTTTGATTCCTGTTTAAATAATAGAAGGATGTAAAAAGCTCTATATTCTGAAGACTTAAATGTGACGATAAATATGTCGATTTTAAGATTCTAAAGCTGAAACTCGTGTGGTTTGTATTCAGAGATTTCTTATTAACAGTATTCGGAAGCTCTGTGACCTATGACAGAAATATTATGAAACGTAACTTAAATAAATGAAGTTTTAAACTTAAAGCCGTAATTCGTTATCAATTACAATCTTTGATTCCTGTTTAAATAATAGAAGGTAAGAAGCTCTATAAGACTGAAGACTTAAATGTGACTCTAAATATGCCGATTTTAAGACTCTAAAGCTGAAACTCGTATTGGTTTGTATTCAGAGATTTCTTATTAACAGTATTCGGAAGCTCTGTGACCTATGACAGAAATATTATGAAACGTAACTTCAAATAAATGGTTTTAAACTTAAAAGCCGTAATTCGTAATCAATTACAATCTTTGATTCCTGTTTAAATAATAAGAGTAAGAAGCTCTATATTCTAAGACTGAAGACTTAAATGTGACTCTAAATATGCCGATTTTAAGACAAGAGCTGAAACTCGTATTGGTTTGTATTCAGAGATTTCTTATTAACAGTATTCGGAAGCTCTGTGACCTATGACAGAAATATTATGAAACGTAACTTCAAATAAATGTAATTTTAAACTTAAAAGCCGTAATTCGTAATCAATTACAATCTTTGATTCCTGTTTAAATAATAGAAAGGAGTAAAAGCTCTATATTCTAAGACTGAAGACTTAAATGCTCAATATATGCCAATTTTAAGATTCTAAAGCTGAAACTCGTATTGGTTTGTATTCAGAGATTTCTTATTAACAGTATTCGGAAGCTCTGTGACCTATGACAGAAATATTATGAAACGTAACTTAAATAAATGTAGTTTTAAACTTAAAAGCCGTAATTCGTAATCAATTACAATCTTTGATTCCTGTTTAAATAATAAAAGGAAGTAAAGCTCTATATTCTAAGACTGAAGACTTAAATGTGACTCTAAATATGCCGATTTTAAGACTCTAGAAGCTGAAACTCGTATTGGTTTGTATTCAGATTTCTTATTAACAGTATTCGGAAGCTCTGTGGACCTATGACAAAATATTATGAAACGTAACTTCAAATAAATGTAATTTTAAACTTAAAATCCGTAATTCGTAATCAATTACAATCTTTGATTCCTGTTTAAATAATAAAAGGAAGTAAGAAGCTATATTCTAAGACTGAAGACTTAAATGTGACTCTAAATATGCCGATTTTAAGACTCTAGAGCTGAAACTCGGTTTGGTGTTCAGAGATTTCTTATTAACAGTATTCGGAAGCTCTGTGACCTATGACAGAAATATTATGAAATAACTTAAAATAAATGTAGTTTTAACTTAAAAGCCGTAATTCGTAATCAATTACAATCTTTGATTCCTGTTTAAATAATAGAAGGAAGTAAGAAGCTCTATATTCTAGACTGAAGACTTAAATGTGACTCTAAATATGCCGATTTTAAGATTCTAAAGCTGAAACTCGTATTGGTTTGTATTCAGAGATTCCTTATTAACAGTATTCGGAATCTCTGTGACCTACGACAGAAATATTATGAAACGTAACTTAAAATAAATGTAGTTTTAAACTTAAAAGCCGTAATTCGTCATCAATTACAATCTTTGATTCCTGTTTAAATAATAGAAGGATGTAAGAAGCTCTTCTATATTCTAAGACTTAAAGGTAAATATGTTTTAAGACTCTAAAGCTGAAACTCGTATTGGTTTGTATTCAGAGATTTCTTATTAACAGTATTCGGGCTCTGTGACCTATGACAGAAATATTATGAAACGTAACCAAATAAATGTAGTTTTAAACTTAAAGCCGTAATTCGTAATCAATTACAATCTTTGATTCCTGTTTAAATAATGAGAGAAGAAGCTCTATATTCTAAGACTGAAATGTGAATTCTAATTATTATGATTTTAAACTCTAAAGCTGAAACTCGTATTGGTTTGTATTCAGGAGATTCTTATTAACAGTATTCAAGGAAGCTCTACCGACATGACAGAAATATTATGAAACGTAACTTCATTAAATGTGTTTTAAACTTAAAAATTTAATTTATCAATTACAATCTTTGATTCCTGTTTAAATAATAGAAGGAAAGCTCTATATTCTAAGACTGAAGACTTAAATGTGACTAAAATATGCCGATTTTAAGACTCTAATGAAACTCGTATTGGTTTGTATTCAGAGATTTCTTATTAACAGTATTCGGAAGCTCTGTGACCTATGACAGAAATATTATTAAACGTAACTTCAAATAAATGTGATTTAAACTTAAAATCCGTAATTCGTAATCAATTACAATCTTTGATTCCTGTTTAAATAATAAAGAGTGAAGCTCTATATTCTAAGACTGAGACTTAAATGTGACTCTAAATATGCCGATTTTAAGACTCTAGCTGAAACTCGTATTGGTTTGTATTCAGAGATTTCTTATTAACAGTATTCGGACTTAGCATATGACAGAAATATTAGAGCATGTTAAATAAATGTAGATTAATTAAAATCCAATAATTCGTAATCAATTACAATCTTTGATTCCTGTTTAAAATAATAGGAGGTAAGAAGCTCTATATTCTGGACTGAAGATGTAATGGTATACCATTTTAAGATCTAAAGCTGAAACTCGTATTGGTTTGTATTCAGAGATTTCTTATTTCAGTGACTCACAACAGAAATATTAAAACAACTTAAATAAATGTAGTTTTAAACTTAAAGCCGTAATTCGTATCAATTACAATCTTTGATTCCTGTTTAAATAATAAAAGAAGGCTCATATTCTAGGACTAGAAGACTTAAATGTGACTCTAAATATGCCGATTTTGATTCTAAAGCTGAAACTCATGGTTTCTATTCAGAGATTTCTTATTAACAGTATGGAGCTCTGTGACCTATGACATATATTTCAAATAAATGTAGATTTAAAAATTAAAATCCGTAATTCGTAATCAATTACAATCTTTGATTCCTGTTTAAATAATAAAGGAAGTAAAGGCTCATATTCTAAGACTGAAGACTTAAATGTGACTCTAAATATGCCGATTTTAAGACTCTAGGCTTGGGTTTGTCAGAGATTTCTTATTAACAGTATTCAGGCTCTGTGACTATGACAGAAATATTATGAAACGTAACTTAAAATAAATGTAGTTTAAACTTAAAATCCGTAATTCGTAATCAATTACAATCTTTGATTCCTGTTTAAATAATAAAGTTATATTCTGAGAGACTTATATGGAATCTAAATATGCCGATTTTAAGATTCTAAGCTGAAACTCGTATTGGTTTGTATTCATAGATTTCTTATTAAATATAGACTCTGGCCAGAAATATTATGAAACATGACAATAATAAATGTAACTTAAATAAAAAGCTTAAAAATAATAATTCGTCATCAATTACAATCTTTGATTCCTGTTTAAATAATAGAAGGAAGTAAAAGCTCTTATTTCTGGACAGAAGACTTAAATGTGTAAATGCCGATTTTAAGATTCTAAAGCTGAAATTGGTTTGTATTCAGATTTCTTATTAACAGTATTGGAAGCTCTGTGACCTATGACAGAAATATTATTAAACGTAACTTCAAATAAATGTAATTTAAATTAAAATCCGTAATTCGTAATCAATTACAATCTTTGATTCCTGTTTAAATAATAAAAAGGTAAAATCTATATTCCAAGACTGAAGACTTAAATGTGACTCTATATGCGATTTTAAGATTCTAAAGCTGAAACTCGTATTGGTTTGTATTCAGAGATTTCTATTAACAGTATTCAAGCTCTGTGACCTATGACAGAAATATTATGAAACGTAACTTAAAATAAATGTAGTTTTAAACTTAAAGCCGTAATTCGTAATCAATTACAATCTTTGATTCCTGTTTAAATAATAGAAGTAAAGAAGCTCTATATTCTAGGACTGAAGACTTAAATGTGACTCTGAATATGCCGATTTTAAGATTCTAAAGCTGAAACTCGTATTGGTTTGTATTCAGAGATTTCTTATTAACAGTATTCAGGAGCTCTGTGACCTATGACAGAAATATTATGAAACGTAACTTCAAATAAATGTAGTTTTAAACTTAAAAGCCGTAATTCGTAATCAATTACAATCTTTGATTCCTGTTTAAATAATAGAAGGAAGTAAGAAGCTCTATATTCTAAGACTGAAGACTTAAATGTGACTATAAATATGCCGATTTTAAGACTCTAGAGCTCGTATTGGTTTGTATTCAGAGATTTCTTATTAACAGTATTCGAAGCTCTGTGACCTATGACAGAAATATTATAAACGTAACTTCAAATAAATGTAGATTTAAACTTAAAAGCCGTAATTCGTAATCAATTACAATCTTTGATTCCTGTTTAAATAATAAAAGAAGTAAGAAGCTCTATATTCTAAGACTGAAGACTTAAATGTGACTCTAAATATGCCATTTTAAGACTCTAAAGCTGAAACTCGTATTGGTTTGTATTCAGAGATTTCTTATTAACAGTATTCGGAAGCTCTGTGACCTATGACAGAAATATTATGAAACGTAACTTAAATAAATGTAGTTTTAAACTTAAAAGCCGTAATTCGCATCAATTACAATCTTTGATTCCTGTTTAAATAATAGAAGGAAGTAAGAAGCTCCATATTCTAGGACTGAAGACTTAAATGTGACTCTAATATATGATTTTAAGATTCTAAAGCTGAAACTCGTATTGGTTTGTATTCAGAGATTTCTTATTAACAGTATTCGGAAGCTCTGTGACCTATGACAGAAATATTATTAAACGTAACTTCAAATAAATGTAGATTTAAACTTAAAATCCGTAATTCGTAATCAATTACAATCTTTGATTCCTGTTTAAATAATAAAAGGAAGTAAGAAGCTCTATATTCTAAGACTGAAGACTTAAATGTGACTCTAAATATGCCGATTTTAAGACTCTAAAGCTGAAACTCGTATTGGTTTGTATTCAGAGATTTCTTATTAACAGTATTCGGAAGCACTGTGACCTATGACAGAAATATTATGAAACGTAACTTCAAATAAATGTAGATTTAAACTTAAAATCCGTAATTCGTAATCAATTACAATCTTTGATTCCTATTTAAATAATAGAAGGAAGTAAGTACCTCCATATTCTAGGACTGAAGACTTATATGTGAATCTGAGTATGCCGATTTTAAGATTCTAAAGCTGAAACTCGTATTGGTTTGTATTCATAGATTTCTTATTAACAGTATACGGAAGCTCTGTGACCTATGACAGAAATATTATGAAACGTAACTTAAAATAAATGTAGTTTTAAACTTAAAAGCCGTAATTCGTCATCAATTACAATCTTTGATTCCTGTTTAAATAATGGAAGGAAGTAAGAAGCTCCATATTTTAGGACAGAAGACTTAAATGTGACTAAATATGTCGATTTTAAGATTCTAAAGCTGAAACTCGTATTGGTTTCTATTCAGAGATTTCTTATTAACAGTATTCGGAAGCTCTGTGACCTATGACAGAAATATTATTAAACTTAACTTCAAATAAATGTAGATTTAAAATTAAAATCCGTAATTCGTAATCAATTACAATCTTTGATTCCTGTTTAAATAATAGAAGGATGTAAAAAGCTCTATATTCTGAAGACTTAAATGTGAATAAATATGTCGATTTTAAGATTCTAAAGCTGAAACTCGTATTGGTTTGTATTCAGAGATTTCTTATTAACAGTATTCGGAAGCTCTGTGACCTATGACATAAATATTATGAAACGTAACTTAAAATAAATGTAGTTTCAAACTTAAAAGCCGTAATTCGTCATAAATTACAATCTTTGATTCCTGTTTAAATAATGGAAGGAAGTAAGAAGCTCCATATTTTAGGACAGAAGACTTAAATGTGACTCTAAATATGCCGATTTTAAGATTCTAAAGCTGAAACTCATATTGGTTTCTATTCAGAGATTTCTTATTTACAGTATTCGGAAGCTCTACAACAAAGTAAAAGGCTTAATAATCAGAAACTCCGAAAACTATGACTAATAATATTGACAATAGTCTATATATGCCCGTAGAAATGTTAAGAAAAAGCTTGATAATCTAGTATTGATGACTTATGTATAACCATGTATATCGGTATTTTAACAAATTACAGTTGACCCTAATATTGATTTGTATTCATAAATTTCTTATTAACTGCATTCAGAAGCTCTGTGACCTATGACTGACGTAGTCTATTAATGCACATCTATATATACGAAATTTGAAAATATCAGGTCGGCATTCGTATTTATTTAAATTCTTTGATTTATGTTCAATTAAAGAAAATTAATAATCTAGTATTATTACTTATGTATAATTATGTATATCGGTATTTTAACAAATAACAGTTGACCCTAATATTGATTTGTTATTAATGCATTCGAAGCTCTGTGACCTATGACTGACGTAGTCTATTGATGCACATCTATATATAAGAAGTTTGGAAATATCAGGTCGGCATTCGTTTTTTTAATTCTTTGATTTATGTTCAATTAGAAGATTAATAATCTAGTATTATTACTTATGTATAATTATGTATATCGGTATTTTAACAAATTACAGTTGACCTAATATTGATTTGTATTCATAGATTTCTTATTAACTGCATTCAGAAGCTCTGTGACCTATGACTGACGTAGTCTATTGATGCACATCTATATATACGAATTTGAAATATCAGGTCGGCATTCGCTTTTTTTTAAATTCTTTGATTTATGTTCAATTAAAGAAAATTAATAATCTAGTATTATTACTTATGTATAATTATGTATATCGGTATTTTAACAAATAACAGTTGACCCTAATATTGATTTGTATTCATAAATTTCTTATTAACTGCATTCAGAAGCTCTGTGACCTATGACTGACGTAGTCTATTGATGCACATCTATATATACGAAATTTGGAAATATCAGGTCGGCATTCGCTTTTTTTTAAATTCTTTGATTTATGTTCAATTAAAGAAAATTAATAATCTAGTATTATTACTTATGTATAATTATGTATATCGGTATTTTAACAAATTACAGTTGACCCTAATATTGATTTGTATTCATAGATTTCTTATTAACTGCATTCAGAAGCTCTGTGACCTATGACTGACGTAGTCTATTGATGCACATCTATATATACGAAATTTGGAAATATCAGGTCGGCATTCGCTTTTTTTTAAATTCTTTGATTTATGTTCAATTAAAGAAAATTAATAATCTAGTATTATACTGCTGTATAATTATGTATATCGGTATTTTAACAAATAACAGTTGACCCTAATATTGATTTGTATTCATAGAATTTCTTTAACTGCATTCAGAGCTCTGTGACATTTGACGTAGTCTATTGCACACATCTATATAGAATTTGGAATATCAGGTCGGCATTCGTTATTTAAATTCTTTGATTTATGTTCAATTAAAGAAAACGAATAAAATCTAATATCTAGGATGATAATTATGTATATCATGTATTATTTTAACAAATTACAGTTGACCCTAATATGGATTGTATTCATAGATTTCTTATTAGCATTTCAGAGCTCTGTGACCTATTGACGAAGTCTATTAATGC
This sequence comes from Eumeta japonica, assembly GCA_005406025.1. Taxonomy (NCBI): domain Eukaryota; kingdom Metazoa; phylum Arthropoda; class Insecta; order Lepidoptera; family Psychidae; genus Eumeta; species Eumeta japonica. The sequence continues at coordinate 1,013,560 of BGZK01000040.1, forward strand.
ACATCTATATACGAATTTGGAAATATCAGGTCATTAATTTATTTTAATTCTTTGATTTATGTTCAATTGAAAATTAATAATCTAGTATTATTGCCATGTATATTCATGTTATATCGGTATTTTAACAAATAACAGTTGACCCTAATATTGATTTGTATTCATAGATTTCTTATTCTGCATTAGAAGCTCTGTGACCTAAGACTGACAGTAGTCTATTGATGCACATCTAAATATACAGAATTTGGAAATATCAGGTCATTCGCTTTTTTAAATTCTTTGATTTATGTTCAATTAAAGAATTAATAAATCTAATAATTATTACTTATATAATTATATTATATATCGGTATTTTAACAAATAACAGTTGACCCTAATATTGATTTGTATTCATAGATTTC